>VFFE01007179.1:479332-783298 GCA_008921705.1 Burhinus oedicnemus | reverse complement strand
CCTGTCTTGAATTTTTTTTTTATTATTTTTACAAATCCAGAAAAAAAACTAAGTTCAACTTTACCTTAGATCTGCGCCACTCACATCTTTTATATTCTCATGCTGGTATTTACAAAATTCTTCTCAATTGGAAGCCTCAAATTTTGCATTTGCTTTCTTTGATCACTACAGTATGTTTTTCAAAAGCATTTGTGCTTCCACCTTCCATAAGTAGCAAAAGGACCCGTTAGGGTTGCTCAATCCATTACTGTCCATTGCTCCTGTCTGCTCTCAATCTCTCCTCTTTCTTTTTTACCCTTCCTCCGTTGATTTAGTCACTGTCATTTACCATTTGCCTGAACTCTTTTCCCAGCTCTGTTGAAAAGGTCTTACTAATTAATCCTTATTCTTGATTTTATGTAATGCGATGTTTACTGTGATGGAAATAATCCCACAAATAATCCTCGTTTGCTTTTTCAGTCCTGCTTTCCCAAAGCTTTCTGACTAGCAAAGTCTAAATCGCATGTAGACACTTACTTAAATTCTCCTCAACCCCCACTACTTCTCTACCTTTGTTTAATGTAATGGTCCGAAGTCCAGACATTAAGTTCATTTTTTCCAGTGTCTTTCGTAATGGTCCTCATCTTCAGGAAGAAGGCACATAGTATTCTGCTGGGGGAATCTTCCACACTGGTCCCCTTGCCATTGTTTCCGTGGCAGCAGTGAAAGCGCAGAGCTGTGCGGACAGGGAAGTAAATAGGCTGAAACAGCCAATCTCACCTTCTCACGATTACTCCATCGCTCCCTGCAGCCTGCTTCTCCTGTTTGCTGTGCCTGTACCTGGAATTAATTTTGTGTCCACTCTTCCCCTTTAATAATGGCTTCAGACCTCCCTGTGTTTTGTTTCTTCCCGGGGAGTAGAATAACAGACCTGTTTATCACAAAACATCCCACTTACCTTTCAACCTTTACTGTTTCCTATCCATCCGTAAGCTCCTTAGATTCTTTTTATCTAACATCTCCCTTCTGTTTCCCTAAAATGACTTGAAAATTCCATCCTTAGCGTTACCTTTTTTTTTTTCTGTTTCTGTGTTTTCTAACAAATTGACAGTCGTGTTTTTTTATGAAAGTATACTGTCCGTTGGCTTTTGCAAGTCGCTGTATTCTCATTCTGTTAAATTTCTCCAACAATTTTGTCAGTATTTAAGTCAGTGGATTATTGTTATGCTTCCTTCCCATACTTAATTTCTAGAAAATAGATTTTACTTGAAACTCCAAACCTTACCTCTTAGGCATTCCAATTTACCATGTCAATACTGTTCCCCTGAATGCTTAGCACAGGGGAAGCTGACTTGACACACACATACATGTGCTAAAAGATATGTGAGAAATGGTATGCTATTGCGTGATGGAAAGTCAAAGATGTGGTTATTTCTAATTACACTGGATATTAACAGGTGCAAAATTAATTTCTTGTCTGCACTACATATCTCACAAAACCTGGAATAACATACATGCATTGAAATAAATAGTATTTATATAGTCAGCATCACATAATTTTTCAAAGAAATTTGATAGAACGGAAATGAAAGTATTTTTATTACTATCTTACTTTATGCAAATGAAATTTAGTTATAAAATGTTATGAAAAAAAGTCCTACAGAAAAAAAAAATCCTTACAATTTGCAAGTGAGTGGTTTTGACTTTGTTATAGTCATTCATTGATTGATTGTGGGGTTTGATGTATAAAATATCTTATGGAAATGCTAATAAACCTAGGGTTGTTATTCTTTTTTTTATTCAGAGCCTCAAACATGCACTTTGAAAGACTTTCTTTGTGCAAATGGAGACTGCGTTTCAGCAAGATTCTGGTGTGATGGAGACTATGACTGTGCAGACGGCTCAGATGAGGTAAGCTTCTTCCAGGAAAAATATTTCTTTAGAAAATTAGTACTTTTGTATTGTTGGAGAATGGATTCCCACATACGAATATTTTAAAAACACCAATGGAAATTCTACACATGAATCCATATATGCAAATATCTTTACCAAATTAAAACTAAACTAATTGAAATAGTTATCCTCAAAAGGGTACATGTAGATAAAATCAAGTCATGTTTAACAATAGTCTACCTCTTTTTGTCCCAGCAACGATCTGGACCTCTTCCCATCCTGGAAATATTTTGTCCTGGTTGGGGAACCGCTCCTCTACACACAGCAGTGGTTTGGTTTGGTTTGGTTTGGTTTGCAGGGTTTTTTTGAAAAAACAGTGTAGACTGGATGTTGTGTAGCAGAAGCTCCCTGGCTAATGCTTTGCTGGTTTTCTGTTCTTTCCTGTCCCTTTTGTCCCTTCTCCTTTCCTGCCAGTGCTGAACCTCAGGTGCTCCCCACCTACTCACAGGGTACAAGCCACCTTCCATGAATTATATTTACAAATATATTTCATTTCACAACACATTACTGTATTTCATAGTGTGGAGGAGTATAGGCTGTAACTTCTGTGATCAGCTCTATGTTTACCAGTGTTTATATTAAACTCTTGATCTCGTATATACGTTATTTCTATTGTACCAGAGGTATTGTGAAACAGGCTGTTCAAGAGATCAGTTCCAGTGTTCCAATGGTCAGTGCATATCAGCGAAATGGAAATGTGATGGTCATGAAGACTGCAAACTTGGGGATGACGAGAAAAATTGTGAACCAGGTATTGTTTTAAATAATGCTGAGAACTAAAATGAAGCAAGGGATAAATCAGAATGAAACAAGGACAAAATAAATGAACAAATAGAGATTCCTTGGGCACTAGAAGCAGGGAGGAATGCAAAGAAATCTGAAATACTTGAAATACTTTTGAATGTGTATCATTATGTCTTCCTACTCATGTTTTGAAAACCCCACTTATGTACAGCTATGCACTATGAAGGTTGTTGGGGGAACGGTATTTAATTTAATTACACTGAAATATAATTTGAGAATGTATACTCAGCATATAAAATTCTGCTCTGAAACCAGCAGTAATTTTTGGCATGTTACTAAAGTGTCTCTGGGTTGGTTTTTTTTGCTTTGTGGTGTTCATTCAAAGTTTACCAGTCCTTATGCAAAGGTTTTCTCTAGCAAATTATTACTTTTGTTGTTATTGTTTTATTTCCTTTTTACTGTCTTGGAAAATGCCATTGTTTATTTTTGCAGGAATTTTCCTTAATTTTTTTGTAAGCTTCGTTTAGATGGGTGCAACTGTGACAAAACTCCCCTGATTTACAGTGCAACAAAAATATCTGCCTACATTTTAAATAAAACTAATATGTATTTATTTTAATTGTAATAATGCATACTTTCTAAACCCATGGCTTCTTATAAATGTAGCTTATTTAATTATAAGCACATGCGTAATTTTAGCTAAACCATAAGCCCATGCAGATTTTTAAATATACTCATTCTATGAATATGTGAATATGTGTAGTTACCAAGCATAAGAAAAACACAAAAAAGAAGTTTCTCAGTGATAAAACACAAATATCCTTTCGCTGTCGTTATACATTTTACTTCGGGTGTAACAATACAGTTTTGTCAAATATTTCATTGTAGTTTGCAAATGTTTGGAAAAACTCTGGTCAGCTACAAGTACATGTTTGCTCACTATGTTAACCAGATGAAAACATTAAATTATGGAGCAACTTGTTTATAACTTGCCCTTTTCTTAATGCTAAAATATGTGTTTGTAACCAGCATCTCCAACCTGCTCTTCAAGCGAGTACGTGTGTGCAAGTGGAGGCTGTATTTCGGCATCTTTGAAATGTAACGGAGAGTACGACTGTGCTGATGGATCTGATGAGGTAGCTGACAAATTTCCATTGATTCCCTCCCCCCCGTTAACATGAAATTTGTTAACAGTTTTAGATCTGAAAATAACTAAAAGTGTAAATGGGAGGGGTTTTGCATCCGTTGAACACTGTCAGATAACTTAGCCCCATGATTTTGGTTCCCTGGTAGTTACACTCCGTTATGTTTGTTTGCTCTGTGGCCAGCTGTAGGAGTAGACAAATTTGTTTCCCCTAAGTCAAAACCTGAGCGTGGTTCTGGGGGAGTTTGCTTCAGGGACTGCTCCGTGCTGGTAGTGTGGACAAGTTGGTCTCACGTTTGGCTCCCTCTGTCCTCTAGATTCACCTAACGCGATTCTAGCAGGCACCTCACCCACTGTGGGCCTTCATGCCATGGTCTTCCTACGTGTTGCACTGTTGATATCTTTTTAAAAAATTACCGCCTTCATGAACAGCTTCAAGAAAAAAGACCAAAAATAGTTGTCATTTCTCAGAGCCATAAAGGTGCCAGTTAGAGTATGAAGGATGCCTTAGCCGAATGCTACGTAGTGCAGGTGAAGACAATCCACTCTGGAGGTTTCTAGTCCTGATGAATATGGATATGAGCCAGTTCACACTAACTGGCCTCATGTGCAGAGTCATTTCTTGTAGTGCAGTTGACTTCAGAAATGTAACTGTAGCCATTGTTTCCATTGTTAATACTAAGCAACGTAAAGAAGTAATATCGGAACATTTATAACGTGGTTACAATTCCACTTTGACTTTAGCAACTATTTAAATTGCACATTCCGATGTCAGGCACAACTTTATTGTATTAAATACTTAGGGCAATAAAAAACAGTGGTGGTAAATTTTGTTAGGTTTGTATTTAAGTATGTTGCTGTTTTGCTCATTCTTTAATGCTTAGTTCATATCCGTGTTCACGCAGATGGATTGTGTAACAGAGTGTAAAGAAGATCAGTTTCGATGCAAAAATAAGGCCTACTGTATCCCTGTCAGATGGCTTTGTGATGGGATCCATGACTGTGTGGATGGCAGTGATGAAGAAAACTGTGACCAAGGCGAGAGACACTTTTCTTTTTAAAAGGCTTACTTTATTGGTTTTTATATGAACATATGTAAATTAGTGGTACCCTGCCCATTCCAAGTGGTGAAATGAAAGCTCCATGACCTCTTTCTTCAAAGACAGTATAGCAGCTTCACAAGCAACTTGCAGGACGAAGCAAAACTTACATTGTTTATAACACAGCTCATTGTTCCTTCTTTGTGTTTCCTTCCCCAAGGACCAAAAGGTTGTGTTATTACGGGAAGCATATTTTGTCTCATCAGAGAAATCGGTAATAAGTCCAGTTAATTTAGAGTTTTATAGGCAACAATAAATTACAAAGCCATGCAATATAATGAAAAATTGCTAAATAAGTAATCTTAAGACCCCAGTTTTCTATTTATTTCCATGGAGATGACATGTTGCAACTAACCAGAATCCATAAAACCACATTTTGAATTTTCATTCTCCTTAGAGAGTGGAACTATGCACATAAATTGATTCTCGTGAAGCTAAACACTATGTTCACTCTTTCATGCTTATGATTAAGCTTTCAAATATGTTTTTGAGAAATACATCTGTTGATCTAATGCTCATAGTTGCTCCTGTTTTTTATTTTAACCAAACCTTGCTTCAGCTACCGAACAGTAGCAGTATAACTGCACAAAATTCTTAGTAAGCGTAGTAATTCAAAAATTGTGACAAACACAGAACTTCTCACTCAAATTGAAGGATTTTTTTAAAAAACCAAAATTTTACTGGGCATTCTGTCAGCTTCATGATTTTTCCAGATTTTTCTTCTTTTCTTTAAAGTGAGTAGTTCTTTGTGTTAGTCATCTACAAGCGCTGGACGCGTGTGTAACTTCAAAAGCATAAAGCAGTACAATAGCAAGTAATAAGAATCAGAGATGAAGCAAGCAATTACGGAGTAAAATATCCTTCCCTTATTTTGTCATAAGTCTATTTAGCAACACTTACCACTAGGGAAGAAAAGCAGTTATATGGGATGATTAAGTTTGAACGAGAGACCAGAAAGTGAAGAGAATGGGAAGAATGTTCCAGAGATGTTTACATGCAAAGAGAAAAACATCATATTTGGAAGTGCTGAAGAATGGATTGTTTTAAGAAGACTGAGATAACAATGTTTTTAAAAACTTCTCGTCCATTTTAGAACTGCTTTTAAAGTAGCTGGACTGTATCTCTTTAAAAACCAATGAAGCGTAAGTAAGTAGTAACGCACTTATTTTATCTGAAGCCCACATTATTCTTTGGATAGCATAATGGGGCTTCTGTGAACTGCAAATTGCTTATAATGCAATAAGAAGCCTTTTGCCTAGTTGCTTATTGCTATAATACTTTGTATTTATGTCACAATTATGATTTCTGTTATAGAAATCTGTTCTATAAAGGAATTATGACAGGCAGAGCAATCATATGAAACAAATGCCAGTTTATCTCACTGATAAATAATTTTTTCCTCTTTGGAAATATAGAGAACACAAACAAAGCTTTATTCTACAGCCTTCTAAAACAATCTCCGTAATATTTGTCTGTAGCCCACTGTGCATATGTATAAACATAGCTCTTTTCAATCTTATTATACAACTAGAATTATGGTTTTATTGTGATTACACACACAATTATTTATATTCATGTCTTTCATCATGAAGAATACTTGAATTTTATATATTTTCCCTTGGATGATAATAAAGAATATTTCTGTTAATGTTCATGAGTTATATTTGCAATGGGAGTGAATTGTATTTGGTAACATAGTGTGAAAGTTCCCAACATCCTCTTACACAGTGGGTATTTCATGCAAATTAATTTTCTGGAAAAAAAATTCAAACCATTCTGAACCCTTCATAGCGAAAGAAAGCCTTCTGTTGGTTTTAATGGGGTGTGAACGAGGCACTGAATGAATAAGTAAAAAGCCACTGGAGCCTGATCTAACTATTAGTATGGGTGTAATGCTCTGAGGTAAGCAACAGTGAGAGTCTTGGTGTTATCATATAAAATGTCATTGTTTCCTCCTCTGCAGGTACACAGCTTTAATTCTTTTATACTCTACTCCTCTCAGGAAACTGAGAATCCAGTTACCATAAAAATGTGTTATATAGAAAATTAATTTCAAGAAGTTTCCATAACTTTGTTGATTGGTAATGGTAAAATTTAGGCATAATTTTGAAACAAAATGCCTTCTTACTGCTACACATATTAAAGCTGAATCCAACTTGAACCCATTTTTAAAGCTTGAGCACTCCAGCTTAAAACATTTTCTCTCACTCTCTGTTCCATTTTGTTAGATGATTCAGAGTTCAATCAATACTGAAGTTACATGGAAGAATTTATTCTTGCTGCATTCTGTGTTCAGTAAATATCCTAATGTGAAATTTCAGAAGTTACAAAAAGGAACAGACTGTTCGAGGTCACCTAGTCTTATCTACTCTGTGGCTATATGGCTAGATCTTCCCTAATTACAGAGTTTATAGTTGATGGGGATGTTACAAGCCATCCCCAAGGGTATTACTCCTCAGGAAAAGAAAAAGGTGCTGCCTCATGGCTAAGGGACTGCAGTCACTTTGTGTCTTCTGAACACAAAGACAGTGGGAGTAGGAATAGGTGGAGGATCAGACATTCACGTGAAACAAGCCTGGACTGAAGTGGCCTTTCACAAGTTTGACCATATTTCTGTCTTCTGGTTTTTACCGTTCTCTGATAGCACAAATCACTGATGGTACCCAGCCAGTTCTCTTCTGAAAAGCAGCATCACCAAAGCAAGTTACAGACAGAAAGATAGTTTAAGCATCTCCTGGCTAAATGCAAGGGGATCATGCCTAGCTGGTGGGTTGTCAGTGTCTGTCTCTGCCGACTGCCCTTTCTAGTCAGGCCAAATAGGTAATTCCCAGCTAAAAGTCAGGAAAAGAAAGTGAAAGAGGTGTATGGTCAAGGAAGAGATTTTTAAATGAGTATTTCTCTCTGCCTCACCAACCCTTTCATTTGGGATTTGTTCATTTAGTTATGCTACGTGTGTCATTCTCTGCCGATATTTTGTGATAAGTGGTTGTACTGGTTTTATCAAGAATTGACGTGCTTTCTTTTGTCTTTCTGTTTTCCTGGGTTTTTTCTGTCTTCTTTTCATCCTCCCAGGGGGAAATATATGTAGAGCTGATGAATTTTTGTGCAACAATTCCCTCTGCAAACTACATTTTTGGGTTTGTGATGGCGAGGATGACTGTGGAGATAACTCTGATGAAGTTGCTGAAATGTGCGGTATGATATTACATTTTTCAGTGCTTTTCATGTAGTAAAGCAAGAAATTACATGTAATATACATAAATATATAAGGATATATGCATCTAAGTTTTCTTTATATTACTTTTAGAAGATTAGCTTGAAATGTGGTATATAGTTTGTTATTGCTATTCATGTAATTTCAGGTAGGATTTTTGTAAGAAATTAATCTTTTTGTGGGAAATGCACGGGTGGGAAAAAGTTACTTCTACACTGAAATATTGATCATCATTAAAGTTCCTACTTCCTTTGTTTTATTTCTGTCACATTTACTGATTCTCAAAAAGAAGTGTAATTACCCTTGTCACCCAAAATACTTTTCATTCCCTAAATGAAGAACTTGCACTGTAAACATTGTTGAAGTGTTATTCCATTGGGTGCCAGAAGTTAAAATCAAGTACTATTCATATGTCAAGTACATGTTCCCATGCCTGCTTATTGCTTTGATAAAGAGACATTAAAGAAGGTTCAAGAATACTAGCTGGGTAATAGCTGATTCTTTATTTTTTTTAATATACAGTGAAGTTTCCATGCCCTCCAACAAGGCCGTACAGATGTCGAAACAACAGGGTTTGTCTGCGACCTGAGCAGATTTGCAATGAGGTTGATGACTGTGGTGATAACTCGGATGAAGATCACTGCGGTAGGTGATATTATCTTTCAAGGCGTTCAGATCAAAGAAAGCAACTTGAAGGCAAACTTTGATACAAAGATCTGCTTGTCCTTCAGTAAAGCTTAACTGGAGGTTAGTAGATCAGAATTTGAAATTGAAAGAAATTAAGCTTGAAATAATTTCCAGTTGCTTAATGCTTCATGGTCATTCCCATTTGTATGTGTCTAAAATAATCTAAGAATCTTAAATACTGATTTATTTTTCTCTTATTAATTTGTAATTATATAGATAAAATCACATACAAAGCAAGACCATGTAAAAAAGATGAGTTTGCTTGTAATGATAAGAAATGTATTCCAATGGAGCTACAGTGCGATTGGTTTGATGACTGTGGAGATGGTTCAGATGAGCAAGACTGCAAAATAAGTGAGTTTGGCTGACAAGATATGTTTTCATGATTGTAGCAGAAAAGAAATAATTAACTGAGACTTTCATCCATGCAAAACCTACTCAACAACACAGAAGTTAATTAAACTTAGTTATTTTTTTTAGTTAAAAAAATTTAATTCTATTTGACATACCACAAGAGGAAGGCAAATTTTATCAGTTCAGGTTGTAGCAGTTTTTAGAGTAGTTCTTGAGTTTCTGAAGTAGTTTAGCTGTAAGTTGATTTTATTTTACTTCATATTTGCAACAAGATAAATTTTAGTATTAAATTCTTGATGTGAAATGAAGTATCTCAATTAAATACTGTCAATTTATAGACATATGTAGGTAAATATGGTAATGTCATATATTTGTTTAAAATTTACCTGGTACTCTTAATAGAAAGATAAATTTGTTATTGTTGTTATTTTAGATCTCATTTTTAACAGTTTAAAAAAAATCTATCAGCAGTTGTTTAGACATTTTGTTTATGTTTAGGTGTCGCTGAATATACATGTGAAGATAATGTGAATCCTTGTGGAGATGATGCATACTGTAATCAAACAAAAACATCCTTATTGTGTCAGTGTAAACCTGGATTTCAGAGAAACAAGAGGAATAGACAATGTGAAGGTACAGATCTTTCCATTATCCCTTGCTGTAAAGTACTAAAAGTCAACTGCGTTGCCAATTTTCTATGCTAGAGAAGGAGATACATGTCACATACTTTCTTCCACAGAGTGAAAACTGGTTCATAGCAATGGGATTAAGAAATCAAGGAAAGAAACTGAAAGGATATAGAGGATGTAGATTTATGCATTTTACCTGGAGAGGTTATCAAAGATTAACATTGGTTGTGAATGTCGAAAGGTTCAGGTTGGATCGTTGAATGATCTTATAATTTAAGGGGTAAATGGGTGATTTAAGGTCTAGTAGATTATTTAGCTGAGCAGTTGGGATTGGTGTTTGAGTTGGTATATGAGACTATTTTGAGATGCCTAACATAATGAAGATGCATAAAACAAAATTGAAATGAAAATAAAAAGATTGAAAGTAAAATTCCTTAGAAAATGTAGTCTTAATATATGTGATGCCACACCGCTCAAAAAAGACGACATAGTTGTTATAATGAAAGAGTTGATCAGAAAGGTAAGATAAATCTCCCTTCCCAAAGAATGGGTTATGAATTCATTTTCTTACTGGTGAGCAGTAACTTACAGAAAAAGTGGAGATAACTTCAATGTGACTATCAAAGTGAATATATACTTCCATACCAAAACTTCATTGTTTGGCTCTCAAGAAAAAGGAGCTTTCCCGGTAAGCGATAATCTTGTAGTTTTGACTGTACCAGAGGTAGGTATGCTGGGGATAATTGTAACAGACATTTTCATTCTCAAAGTTGATTTCAAGCTCTAATGATAATACGTTGATATAGGAAGGACGGAGAAATAAGATAAAAAAATCTTTCTGAGATATGTTGTTTGCAGTGGAAATGACATCAGTGATAATTGCAAAAGACTTCTTTTTACTGTTGCAATATATACCAATGCTGGCGAGTTCCTTTTGTTCATCTGCTTTGTTCCATGATTTTCCAAATATTTTAAGTATTAAACTATAGGTATATAAATTACAATTCTTTTCCTCATAGATATCAATGAGTGTATGGTATTTGGTGCCTGCTCCCAGCACTGCAGTAATATTAAGGGGTCATACAAATGTTCATGCGAGAAAAATTATAAGGAGAGGAATAACAGTTGCATAGCAAAAGGTAAGGCTATAAAAATCAAAATAGAGCAACTGTACTAAATCATTTGTTATGTACATGGTTGGTAACACTAATGTGTTGCATATACAATTTAGTTTCAGATAAATATTTCTTGAATAGTGCACAGAAATAAAACCATTCAGATTTACCTTTCATTTCGGTAAGCAGTAAATTCTTATCACTTCCATGTAAATGAA
Source organism: Burhinus oedicnemus (assembly GCA_008921705.1). Classification (NCBI taxonomy): domain Eukaryota; kingdom Metazoa; phylum Chordata; class Aves; order Charadriiformes; family Burhinidae; genus Burhinus; species Burhinus oedicnemus. Next base: position 772,161 of record VFFE01007179.1, on the reverse strand, counting down.
CATACTTAATATGAAAGTCCATTTCCAGCTCCAGCTTTCTCTATTTACAGAATATACACAAATAAGAAAAATGGAGATTATATATCAGCAAGCTTGTGAACATTCTGGTGAAGCTTTAGAAGCTTGAGAGAAGAATCAACTCTTCCGCAGAAACGTGTTTTAGAACTTAAGGAATAAATGAAGTAGTATTTGGAGTTAACATGTTTTGCTTTGTCTTCTTAAGAAATCTTATAGAAGTCATTTAAGTGGAGTTTTTCTAAGTATAGTCACCTAAGAATATACACCTCCTATAAATCAGCTGCCTAGATCATGCTCTGGTGAAAATAAAGAAATACGCACACATAGACGTTTTATCTGTCTTTCCTAAGGCACGAAATGGAGCTGATAGTTAAGTCTGGCTATTATGTAACTTTTAAATCATTTTATAAATTAAACAAGCAATAATCCACTGCCCGAGTAAAGTTAACATAATCTTCGTGGATCTGTATCTGAATAACTGAAAGGATGGTCATAGCATCTCACCTGCAATTGAGTGAGATTTTGGTGTGAATTTGACTTATACCTACACTTGGAGTCCTCAGTGCAGAATGAGTGTTGAAGTTACAAGGTGTGGCTCCTTATGGCCATATCTGGCGCACAACTGTGAGCGGCACCTGCCCTGAACCTCATGGCCAGTAAGCACGTCATGGATATACGTCTTAGAACCGTAACAGATTGTATCACGTTAATTCCAGTTCTTCCTTCTTTGTAGCACACCAGTCAGTAATGTAGGTACACCCATGCTGGGTGGTTGGATGGTGAGAGTCAGGTTTCTGACATGCTTTGTTCGCATTTTCTTGAAGCAAACTTAGCATGGGAAGATCATATTAATGAGTCATTAGTAATATCCTCCATATGTTATCTGTACTCAGGATTTAGCATCATTGTCTATGACTGAAGAAGCAGTTAGATAATGACACAGGAACAAACAAGGTTACTAATTGAGGATAGGGGCTTGTCGTTATAGAAACACAGACATAATTGTGGGGGCTTATAATTTAAAAATCAGGGAATTGTTATCCTACATCTGAATTTTTTGCAAGCTTCATTTCCGTTGTAATACAACTGTATTACATTATGTTTCCCTCTTTCCCTCATTAATGGAACTTGTCTTCTTGTATTTAGCAGGAGTGAGGGATAAAATGTTTTTTGGTATTTCACACTCATAAGGAGGAAATGTGTTGGACGGACATTATTATGAGTTGATTCTCTGTGGATAAATGTGATATAAACTGGAAAACTCAAAAATTGCAAATGCATTCTAGCGTATCCAGCAAATTTGAGATTTTCTCAAACCTTAATGAATAGATAGCAGACAGCATTTTCTTATGAATAACGTACTTTACAACATCTGAATCAAGACGGTAACTAGGTATCCAGAAATACCACCCATTCACAGGTATCCATAAATGTTCACTGTCTGAAATGAGGAGATGTAAGACACAACTGCACATGTTCTGTAGCAGCTTTGGTCCAGTTTGCTCATGCTGTAGTCAATTTCAAAACGTCGCTGCCTTCACTAAAGATAGGATAATTTCATTTCTAATTGCCAATTAAGTAATTTAAAATAATGCTTATTAGCAACTTTGTGTTGCTTTAATACATACATTTAGGACCCTGTAGACACAACATGCATATAAAAATATGTAGCTTAAAATTTGAATATATAAATTCTTTTTAATAAATGTATAAATATAATTATGTCAATATCAATTGTTAATTTATATAAATATAGTTGTATAAAAATAAAAATATGGGTTTAATGCATAATATCCCCTATTTTTGTATACTGCTTAAAGTGTTCAAATTTGTATACTTACATACTTCTTAAAACGTAGTCTTAGGTGTCACAGTGTCAGCCTGGAGATCATTAAAGTAATATATATTGGTATCAGAGTATGAAAAGTTGCATTTATTGCCCAGAGTGTGAGTGTTTTTTCAGTCTTCAACAGTCAGAAAATAATTTTAACGTAAGAAATTGTATCTGATAAACACCAAAAAGCTACTTGAGCGAAAAACACTGGTTTTGCATTAGTTGACATTTACCTTATTTTTGTTTCATTATAATAATCCCTAGGCTCTGAAGATCAAGTTCTCTATGTTGCTAATGACACTGACATCCTGGGTTTTGCATATCCATTCAACTACAGCGATGTTCATCAGCAAATATCACATATTGAACATAATTCAAGGATAACTGGAATGGATGCATATTTTCAAGGGGACATGATTGTTTGGAGTACTCAATTTAATCCAGGAGGGATTTTCTACAGAAAACTTCATGACGGAGAGAGAAGGCAAAGTAGCAGTGGCTTGATAGTAAGTGATCAAAATCAAAGATTACGTGACACAAATTTCTTTGGATTTACTTTTCTGTTCTGATTGTCTGTAATAATGCGTGCTGATTGGGGAAATTAAAATGTCTATCTGCGAATGATTTTACTCAAATGGTATATATGTCTACTAATGCCTTTTCATTCAAGACTCTTTCAGACGTGGTCGAGTCTCTAAGAGAACACAATTACGGTATTTTAAAAAGTTTTCTACAGAGAAATAACCAGTGTGCTAGGGCTTGGAAATATTGTACACTGTCAAGATTTGTTATTTTAAGAGAGAAAACAGAAGATATAATAGACATATATAAACAACAGATGGTTTAAACAAAGGCATGAATTTCAAATCCTTGGAAAACGGAAAATGTTGATAGGCCAAAAAGAAGCTTGATTTCTATAGTGACCATATAAACAATAATATTGGCAAGCTATGACAAACGTTTAAAAATTAGAATAATATGTTCCTTTATATGTTGAACTGCATAATATCTTCTTTTGAATAAGCATAAATGTAATTTTAAACTTTACAACAGAAATGTGGATTTTTATAACCTAGGGTAATTTCAAGTGCTCTTTACTTGAAAATAAAATAAATGCAAATTGATACTTATTTTGCTTAACATATTTCTACAAAATTCTCAGGGAAGTGTTAGTGCTGAACTGAAGATAACATTGGTGTCTTTTACATTGGTGTTTCTATAATGCTGTAAATTTAGATTTTTTTTAGTTTTCTTTTTTTAAATTTTTTATTAAGCGTGATGGCAGAGGAGAGTTCTTAGTTGTTTTTCTTGGCCAGTAATAAATCAGGTTAGCAGTAACACCTGTCTGGCTCTTTCCTTAAACTTAGGAGAGGTAACAGGGATGACCTTACATCACATGAATGCTTTTACATACCCTGTAGAATAAATAGCAGTAGTAACAGTAGACTAATCACAGAATCGCAGAATGGTCAGGGTTGGAAGGGACCTTTGGAGATCATCTAGTCCAACCCCCCTGCCAGAGCAGGGTCACCTAGAACCGCTTGGACAGGAATGCATCCAGGTGGGTTTTGAATATCTCCAGGGTCGGAGACTCCACCACCTCCCTGGGCAGCCTGTTCCAGTGCTCTGCCACCCTCAAAGTAAACAAGTTCCTCCTCACGTTGAGACAGAATTTCCTGTGTTCCAGTTTGTGTCCATTGCCCCTTGTCCTGTCGCTGGGCACCACTGAAAAGAGTCTGGCCCCATCTTCTTGACACCCTCCCTTTAAGTATTTATAAGCATTGATGAGATCCCCTCTCAAGAGGTCTTCTCTTCTCCAGGCTAAACAGACCCAGGTCTCTCAGCCTTTCCTCATAAGAGAGATGCTCCGTTCCCTTGATCATCTTCGTAGTCCTATGCTGGACTCTCTCCAGTAGTTTCCTGTCTAAGTACCTTTTATCCAAGGATACTTCCTTTGCAAATTAATTACATTCCTGACCTTTGCCATCAGGGCAAAAAGCCTGGGGATGTAGACACCAGTGGACATTGAAGATACTTTGTGTCTGTGATGGTGTATATATGGGAAGAGTGGTTAAAAACCAACCCTTCTGCCTGCCCAGCTGAAGAGGGTCTAGATCTTGTTGACAGAAAGTGTATGCAAAGTAGATCTAAAGTAAGCAATTATTACTAGCATTTCTAGTAGGTCAGGTATGTCATTTGAGTTTTGGGGAAAGATATTTAGAGAACCTAAGTACATATTGAAGATGTGGACTAATTCTACTGTGACATTTTTCTCGTTTAAATGTGGCATATACCATATTCCTAAGAATGTGTGCCTAAGAAATCCTGATAGGCACATCTCTGTGTTGAGTTCATTATTAGAAAATAATGCACTTGTAAAGCCTTGTGAAATTCAAGTGTTGGTGGTTTTTTGTTGTTATTTGTTTATTTTATTTCTTTTTGGTTAATATGCAGATGCCTTCTGCAAGGATAAGTGTAGTCTCCTGACTCACAGCCTCTCTAATGGACCTACACTTTCTTACAGGTCCCTAAAATTGAACATAAGCTTCCTTGAGACTTCATAGTCCAGGGGTTGAAATTTTCATAGCTCATTTGACATTGTCTCCCTGTTTAAACTAAGAAAGATAAAATGTTCTTAGAAGTACTTTTATTGTTCTGAAGTACTGAAATACTTTCTGCTTTTCGTATCTCTGTTTCACCATTATGCAGGAATACTTTCTAGACACTTCCTCTTAATGCAAAATTATTTTAAAAATTATGTTTTTCTTTATACACCATTTTCCCCTGTCTCTTCAGTGCAGGTAGGTGCTCAAGAAGATGCTTAGTCCAAGCCGTAAAAAGTTTTTTAACAAATCTATTTGTGGAAAATTCACAGACTGTATCTGAATATATCTTGGACACATTTCATTTATATTTGTGAAACATTTACTTCTCATTGTGCTAAACTATTCAGAATATTTTCCCAGCATTATCTCATTAATACTCAAATATTATTGCCTTATATATAACTGATCACTAGGTTAATTGGTTTTATAGTGTTGCTTTAATATTGTCACTTAAATTTGGTTTTGAAAAGCTTGAGAATTCCTTAATTTTAACCCAAGTTTTTTAATGGATAAGTTTTCAAAGGTTACATTATAACTTTTAAATCTAGACATTGATATGTAAATCAGGATAGTAAGCTTGAACAAAGTCACCTGCATTTTCAGGTAATTACATTAATGCAAAAAACCATCTCAAGTGAAATTGCTCCATGGAATTAGCATATCAAGAGCCTTCCTCAGAGAATAGCTTTAAGTATCTCTTGTATTTTTCTGTGAAAGGAGTTTTAAGCTTGGTACAAATCGAAGCATTAAAGGAAATAGTAAATATCAACTCTTCAGAGTTTATTGACAGATGCAGAAGAGGATTGCGTTCCAATCAGGTTAAGGTGGTGTAAGTGAATTGGTGATAACTGGTACAGCTGTTTACTGGTATAATCCTTGGAGAGAGACCTGTAAGTTATCTGAGGTGACTGTTCAGCACAGAGCGACTTGCCACTTAAACTCAAGTGCTGTTTTTCATGGAAGAGGACACAAAGCTGAACATTAAAATAATTGTACCGTATAATAGGAAGAAAAGCATAGGGTTTGTAATGTATCCAATCAGTATATTAGCATCTTGCTCCAGCCCCACTGTTCTGAGAGCTTAACAAGGACGCTTAGCCACTCTTGTGATATATCCACGTATATAAGGCCAACGTTTGCCCCGGGACCCAGTGAAATTCAGTGCCTTGCTGGGAATGAAAAAAAATGTCTAGACTGTTTTCTCTAAATAATATTAATTTATGGTTTTACCTTAAAGCTGTATATCTGTACGGATGAAGTTTATATACTTGGGAGACACTCTCTTTCTGGAATCAGCTGGTTGGGATTTTTAAATGATCCTACTTAGGTAATACAAATGGCGGTTTGGTAAACCATTGCACCTACTGCGCTGCTCCTCTGCCAAGGAAAATTTTCTGCTTCAACGAGTAGAAGTTTAAAAGTTTCCTTGCGTTATTGTTTCTCATTTATTTTTCTGTTCTAATAATATATCATTAGATAATGTATTTTTTAAATTAAGATATTTTAAGCAACATTAAATCATTTGTTTACTTTATTCCACAGCAATGCCATACCAAAAACATCTGTAATTAGAGAAAATATAGCTTCACATGTGCTTATGATATAAATTAGATTTGTAGTTTAGTCTTCCTCTGTTAAAATGCTAAGCTTTGCAAGGTGATGGGTTTCTGCTGCCTGTGTAACATATTATCTCCAGTCAAAACTCAACTTTAGGGGCTGAAAATTTTTCTGTAATTTACTATTTTATCAAAATGTTTTCCAAATCCAAGCTGTTACTGCAGCTTCTTTTTTATTTTTTTTTATTTTTTTTTTTTACAATAGGCAGTAGTTCTGATCAAAAGTCCTCAAGCTGACATGGTCTGCAGTTGTGCAGGGTCTACCATGCTATAAAAGATGATTAGGCTTCAAACCCCAATTTTTCTAATAAGTTGTAGTACATTGTATTTAGCATAAAAGTGGGCTAAAATAACTCTAGAAAATATTAATGTGGATTTGTTCCTGTATTTTCATCCTTATTCTGTATGCAAAATCATTCTTTAAAATTAACATAATCCAAATAAGCTATTAGGTAAAAGCTCTTTATAGTAATTTTCCTAGACAGTATGAGAACATGCGTAAGACATCAGAAATATGATGTAGCTAGGCTAAAACGTAATGAACACAACGCAGGATTACACAGCTGTAGCATCAGCTAGTGGGTTTTACTCCTCTTTTTTAATCTCTTGCACCAGTTGGCTGCTTTCCATTTGTTCTTGTTATCTCTTTGTTCATTTGATCTTTAATATGTACCCCAGCATGACTGGAATTTCACTTCTTCTGTATAGTTGAGAAGAATGAGAAAGGGTCAGTGTTAGGAAGGAACCCAGCCTTGTTCCAGAATCTTTTTAGGACGTCCCCTTTGTCTCATCTGCTTCTACTATCAGCTTCTTGGGAACCATCTCTCACTGTGCATGGTAATTCCCATCCTGTGCTTACCAGGTTCCAAAAGAAGCAGTCTTACTGTAAACAGTCCAAAAAAAGGCAAGGGACTGTACTGTCCATGATAGCTGCTCTCCTTTTAGAAGAACATTTGGTTCCAGCCTTGTAGGCCAATGCCATTAACCCTTGCAGTCTCCAAAGTATTAACTGGAGATCTCCGGGTGTGAGAGGCTTCTTGACATAGATGCCTGAACATTACCCAGGATTAAAAGGAGTTTTGATTAAAAATTCCATGATGCTTGTCTGCAAATACCCACATTTTTGAGTGTCTTGTCCTTCAGGTGAATGTTGCTTGGATAATGTAACAAAGGAAAAAAGAGGTTGTTGCGTGCAAATGCTACATTTCTTGAAAAAAAGAAACAGTTTGGTTTTGTGGTATTTCTGGAAGAATATGCTGCCAGTATCATCATTTCATAGCAAAGAATTATGATACAATATTTTGTTTAACTTTAAAAAAAGTGACTGTGACCCTGTTTTTAAAGAAATACTGTTTTGTAAATGCAGTGATTGTTTCTTCTGCTTTAGTACTCATCTAAATAGAAAGTCAGGGTTCTGAGTATCTTTTGAACGTGCATTCTATGACATTTTTGCAGAATTAAAGGTTTATGAGCAATGAACTATCTAAATTCACCCTTGCAGTCCTATTATTTCACCTAGAGAATGAAATGACCTTTATTTTATGATGAAAATAGTCTACAAATGTCTTGTGGTATTAGGGAACTCTGACACCTGAAAAAAACAAGTTTCTTTCCTGATTTTTGGTTACATAGTTTAGCAGCACTCCATTACTGCATTTGTCAAGGAATAGATATTTTTTGTTCATAATTTAATTTGATGTTATTATAGGTAAACAGGCAAACAACTGCATATGTATTTAGCTCATGTGGGTTTTGAATTTATTATGGTATGCTCCATTCATTCTAGAAATAGTTGGGTAGTCCTATTTTACAGATTTTACTCCTCTCTGCAGGAATTCTAGTAAACTTTAAAGAAACTTGTTCATATATATCTCATATTTGCAGTATGAGTTTCTATCCTTAGGACCATTTTTTTGGATCAGGGCCTTAATGATAACTGTGAAATCATGACAGGGATACTACACTTTATAATTTCAAAGTGATAATCAGTCAAGCTTCTTTTACATGTGAAGCTGACTATTGTACTAACTCTAATTTTAATCGGTGGTGGAACACAGGAACAGTTAACAGCAAGGGAAGAGAAACATTTAAAAATGTCCTTACAATTGCGTACTAGTATTGGTCAGAATACAGAGGTAATTTTATGCAGTTTTCTAAATGCAGTGATTTTATTTATCCTTGGCAGACTGCTGAGCAGCCATATCTCAAGATGGTCTCAGCCACCATTTTCACTGAGAGCTTTGGGATGAGACACTACACCATAGTTCCACATGGAGTATAATAGCTGTATAATCTTAATTCTTCCTTTTCCTTTCCTTTCAAATTACAGTATGTAACATTTATTAGCTTCAGTATTAATAGTTCATGCCTAAGTGCCTTTTTCTTAATGTGGGTAGCCTTAGACTAGAGAAGATAGCTTTGAACCATTGACTTGTTCTTCTGCATTGAATGAAACTGTTAGCAGATCACTTACAGCTTATCACCTACAGGTGGAATTTATGTCATTCCAATGCAGTGTTTTTAAATATTTCACCATATTAAAGGTAAAAGTTACTTAACTGTAAAAAGTCACATAAATTTGTGACTGTGCAGCTCCTGTGAAAGATCACGTCCATAAATCTGACTTTAACGTCTGTTCCTTTTAGTGTCCAGAATTCAAAAGACCTAGGGGCATTGCTGTTGACTGGGTTGCTGGAAATATTTACTGGACTGATCATTCCAGAATGCATTGGTTCAGCTACTATACAACTCATTGGACTAGTCTGAGGTACTCCATCAATGTAGGTCAATTGAACGGACCTAACTGTACAAGACTCCTTACAAGCATGGCAGGAGAACCGTATGCAATTGCTGTGAATCCTAAAAAGGGGTATGTATGTATATTTCAACATTCCTCTGTTTTGGTAATTCAATCCAAAATGCAAAGTAGAGTAAGAGAAATAAAATGATGTCTACAAATGTCTAAACTTTTCCAAATCGCTTACTGAACTTTCCTGCTTAATTTACCTGTGTATAAATCAGGATGAGTTATCCCCATCCTTCAGGTAGGTTGGAAAGTTCACAATCATTTGATAGCAGTGGTTTTGAGGTTCTATATAGGCATCCAGCTTACTTATCATGTTTAACATTTTAGGATGATGTACTGGACAGTTATTGGGGATCGCTCTCACATAGAGGAATCATCTATGGACGGTACTCTGAGAAGGATATTGGTTCAAAAGAATTTACAAAGACCTACAGGTACACAGTTTACCTGTTTTTCCTAATCCTGTGGCACTTGCTAACTGAATGTAGATTTGTTGGCTGAATTCCAGTTTCTTAATTTGCAAAAAATATTACATACTTTTTAAAATATGTATTCTGGTTATTGATATGCTGTTACTGATCAAAATTCTTAGTTCTGTTTTCAAATGATACATCCTAATATGACTTAAACTTTTGTAACAAAGCTTAACACGATGATTTTACAAAGCAGTACTAAAGGACTATATATAATCAGTTAAAATATGATTTCTTCAATAGCACTGAACAAGCAAAATCAATTAAGGGAACACCAGTTAGTGGTGAGACACATTTTTTGTAAGAATGCGTATGAAATCTCACAGCCTATTCTAGCTACTTTCGTGAATTCACTGCAAAATAGTATAAAACAAGGCTTAAGTAGTCAAAGAAGAAACAACTTCATTATCTCAGTATTTTACAGAACTATTTTGAAGCTTGACAGTACATGTTGAGATCTTGTGAATTACCATTAAGACTCCATTGGCAGGATAAAAGTAATTTTTATGACAAAGAAAATGATAAATCCAGAATGAAATGTGTGTCTCTTAAGTAGCAGCATCCTGTCTTGAAACCACAAATGATTTGTTCATGACCTATTTTCTCATGCAATATTTGATGTTTCTCCAGGCTTACCATAATAATTTGTTATTACTGCATTGCAAATTAGGGGTTGTCCAACTTTGGTACACATATCTATTGAAACATAGGCTTCTTTCAAGAGGATGCTATCTGAATATCTAAGCATCTCAGAAGCTGCTGCTATCACAGCAACAAGTAATAATATTTTAACAGACTTAAATCCCAAGCTAAGGTGGGCTTATGGTCTTGCATATGCAAATTACACTCATCGCTTAAAGGAAGCACTCTTTTTTTATTGACATGATTAGATTGAAACAGAGCAACTTAAGAAATGACATGTGATAAGGAAACCTTTGAGGAGAGGAAGCTTGTGCTCCTTAGGTAAGAAAGAAGCACAATATTAATAATAATAAAAAAAGACATAGTCAATAGTAAATTCAGTACGAAGCTTCTGATTATGCAGACTAAAAGACAACAGAATTTTATGTTTAGCACGGTTGTTACATATCCTCTCCTGAACTTACATAAAACATCGCGAACATATCAGATATACAAATCATTAGATTTAGTTCTAATTGCTGGAATTGTGCTTTTTTGTCTCTTATTATCAGTCTGGTTGATTGCCAGGGTTATGTCTTACGAAGCCAGTCACCGCTTCCTTGGTCATTAAAAGGCATTTAAACCCTTTTGGGTATTTTGACCATCAGTATTGGATTAGTGAAATTATTGCATGTTGTAGGTAGTAGTGGTATCAAACTTACCTGAAAATGCAAGTATTTATTTCTTCTGTGACCAGAAGCAGAACTGCAAGAGCTCTTCTTCATAAAATTTTCCGTGATATCTTATATATAGAAAAGTTTCATATAAACATTTAATCAGAACTCTGTCTCCTTGTGAGGATGAATAAAATGAAAATTAAGAAAATTAGCAGAATTACCAAAAATGAGCACATTTTTCAAAGAGTGAATTTCACAAATACCTTACCACAGTATTACGTTTTCCTGTCCCTACTGCCTGAAAACACTTTTGTGGCATCCTTCTGTGCTTTGCTTCCTTTACTTCATGATAGAAAGTAGACGTTTATGGAGTCTTTTAATTTTTTGTCCGATATTTCACACAGATCCAAGTCTTTGTAGAGAGAATGCGAAGAAAGAGTCCAAGCCTTTAATATTTCCTCCCAAATGAGACTTTACTACTATCGTTTAGGTGAAGTTGAAGGTTTTACTAAACATCTGTGTTCCACTGCGCTTAAATTTATTACTAAGTATGCCTTTCCTATTTCAAGTAGGAGAGAGTAAGAGTTTTGAGCATTCACAGGGTTTACATAAAAATGACCATCACAGGAGTGCTATATTTAAAAAAACAAAACAAAAATAGGTACTTTTCTACATTGTGTTATCTCTGATACTGTGAAAGATATATTGAGAATGTTATTTATTTATTTATTTACTGTTTGATATTTGAATGTTCTTACTAAAATGCAAAGAATAATTTAAAGCTGGAGACTGAGGACTGCTTCTAAATTATTCCTCCTCACAGGTACCATGTATCACACAGAGCTGACACCTTGTGATTATCTTTTACCAGAAATGATTCTCTTTAGCTGTACGCCTGAATACCTGTGTTTCTTTTAAAGAGTGGTTGGGTTTGGTTTTTTTTTTAATGGAGTTGCAAATGTAAACATATTTCACTGGTCTGTGCGTCAGACTTCCTCCACTTCCTCTCATCTATCTGTAGCTGATTAATTTATGACCTTAAGAGGAGAATTTTTACTGTTATGTATAATTTCTTTTGATGTATTTTTTTCTGACTTACCTAGTTACATAAATAGGAAGAAGAATACTTTTTTCCATTCTTATTAAAAATACAGCACAACTTCAAAAGCTTAGAATTAAATTATTTTATGGGTGAAATATTTTTTCAGGCTGAAGCTTTTGACATGACCTAAAATGGCACATTAATCATTTAATCATCCTCTATGAAACACGGACTGCTTGATTTAACTATTTAGTTATTGCCTAGAGGCTGGGTAGTCACAATGAGCGTTCTCTCTGTTATTCTCATTTGTACTCTCAGTCACTCTTGCGCTTTCTTTTCCGACAAGAAATATATATACACCTGTCAATATTGCTGTTCTAACACTATTTTATTTAAAATAATCTGATTTTTGATTCTGTAATAGTTACATGTGAAGTATTGGTTATGAAAAAAAAGAACACGATTGTATGCATGTGGAAACGGGATAGGTTAGGAAGACTCGGAAATTTGAATGCCTTGTTTTTAACATGTGGTCACACTGGTGCTACTGCTTAGAAATCTATTGACATAGTAGATTTCTTTTTTTTTGTTGGGAGAGCAAATTACAGGATTAGATTCTATATTTAATTCCCACCTGGTATATATCCCTACCTGCTGAGGATAATGGGTTTGAAAAGGTACTGACCTTGGAAGAGTAAATTAAAGAAAGTAAAAAACCACGGCTGCCTCAAGGGGAAGGTTTAAGTGGAAGGTGTTATATTTTGTTCTCCTTGGTTTCCAGTCATGTTTTTTCATTGTCGCCATACTTCTTGTTCACAAGAATATGAACAATATAAAAATGTACAGTTACATAAAAATAGTATTTTTTTTTCAGGTTTTATATACCTATTTGAACTTTATTTTCTTTGTAGGTCTCGTAGTTGATCAGTTCAGTCAGCGTTTGTTCTGGGCTGATTTTGAGTTATCTGTTATTGGCAGCGTTCTTTTTGATGGTTCCGATTCAGTCGTGTCTGTGAGCACTAAACAAGGTATGGAGAGCTTTTCTATAATGTGACTTCTATTTTAATTTATTTGTCTGAAGTTTCACTATTCAGAGAAACTATGTAGGCAAAAAAGCAGCGACTATTAAGTAATATTCATTGCTTTTGTTAGATAACACTTCAGATATTATCTAAACAAATAGATACTTAATATAATTTTAGCTTTTAGATAATCTGATAAAGTTCCTTTAGGGGAACAAAGATTCAGTGATATGTACAAATCTCCAAGGGTTATCTAATTATTAGCTTAGGTACTATCAAATAACATTGTGATTAATATTTATGCTTGGCCTTGCTTGGACTTACGTAGCAGCAAGAGGACCTTGACTAGTTAGTAATTAGACCTGTTTGCATAGCACAGGAATTTTATAGTTTATAGAACAGTTGACCTGAATCAGTTCTGGAAAAACTAATGGATTTGGCTTTCGGGTCAATGAGTAATGACAGAATTCTGCTAACAGAGCGTGAATAAGGAAAGTTCCTTTCATAAAGAAAGAGATTAAACAAACTTTGTTTTTATAGAATTGCATGTTGGCTTTTTAACAATTCGCCAATATATTTAAGAATTTATGAAATTTGAGTAGAAAAGAGAGGAAACATTAAAAAAAAAAATAAATCAAAAATTTGAAAGCAGGCTTTTTGGGGAGATTACTTAGTGGGCAGTTGTTCATCAGGGTGATATCGCCTCTAGTGCTACTGAATGTTTTAACCAATGACCTGGAATTCACCAGGGGGGTCTGCAAAATACTAGGAAAAATTGCTCATAATCCAAATTAAACAGGACCAGATTTAAATAATCTTACTCTGATTTAATAGCATTTTATTTCAGAACTTGGATCAATATACACGGAAGTAGTCATCTTAAGAAGGACTACGCTTTGAATGTAGGGATCTGATTACAACCTCCTGTAACACTGAACCACACCATGCAGATGCCTGACAAAAGATTTCAGAAGACAGTAACTCCTCCTCGTAACGTCGCTCGCACCTCCTTTGGTTACAGTATTTCATGGTGGCTAGGCTCTAATCTCTACAAAACACATACTCAGTGCTTGTGCTAGTCCTTGTGGCTGGTACGAATACTGACAGAGGATCCTAGATCTCTTTTAATGTGTCTCAATAGTCATTTGTATTTTAAGAATAAACATGAGGCTATTCTTCAAGAGAAAAAAAAGGCATAACATTGCTACAAACTAAAAGGCGTATAAGGTGATGTCTTTCAAAATATTTTATAGCACAGAAGGGCAATACTTGGTTGTGCCAAACCCAGCAAATTTGGGGTTTGTAAAGGGGGAAGTGGAATGTAGAGACTTTTCCAATTCCGTATGTAACATGTGATACTGAAATACAAGATCAATAATGCAATGTCACCTCTTGTCTCCTGTTGACACTTTTAGTAACTATGGAAAAATTAGAGAAATAGGACCAAAAGAAAATTGGGAGAGTTTAGAAATTGCTTTGCAATTAGACTAAAAACTTTGATCCATTTATATAAACAAGTATAAAATAACAAATTTAAATTTATAAATATTTGTATTGAAATAAAGTACTGCGTAGCAATCATTGATAGAGTGGGAAAACAGTAGAAAAAACTGAATAAATTCAAGTCTAATATAAAACCATTTTTACAGTAAATGGGGATAGTAGTAGGAACAAGGTATCACAAGGAATGATAGGTTCTGTTTCTTTACGGCTTCAAATCAAGGAGAGATGCATCTCTGGCAAAGAAGTTTTAGTCAGAAGCTATTGCCTTATTACAAGGGAAAATGTGTGAAATTCTACAGACAGTTGTCATAGGAAATCCAACGATGTGATCTAATCAGCGCTCATAGCTTTTAAAAATGAGGAATTGGTAGAGGCCTAGCATTTAATTTTGTAATAATTTACTATAATTATGAATTAAAGTAAGTGTAGTATGAAAGCTGGCATTTCAAGCATGTTAAGAAGGAGCTGGAGAAACATTTTGTCAGAATAGTGTCTTTTATGTACAGCAAAATCATGTTTCTTTCTTGTCACATACTTCTAGTTAAAGTGTTGCAGCTAAATATGTTCTAATTAGCTAGTTGTTACTGTGGGATTTCCCTGCTTTTCAATAGTCAACCAGTTTCTGAGGCTGAATTGTGTGGAAAGCTAATACAAAGCTGGAGATTTTAGTTGCTTGTAGTATGGGAGAGTTCCTTTTAAGAAGATGCTTTTTAAAAGGCAGTCCTTGTGGGTACAAAAGAAGCTGTCTGAAAAATAATATCTTTAGATGGTAATTGCAATAATGCAATTGAAGTTATTATTAAACCAAAGTTGTTTATTATTTGAATATAAATATATATATTTGTATTTCTTATTTGTTTTTATTTAAGGTTTACTGCATCCACATAGAATTGACATTTTTGAGGATTACATATATGGAGCAGGTCCTAAAAATGGTGCATTTAGAGTACACAAATTTGGCAGGAGCCTTGTAGAATATCTAAGTGTGGATGTTGATAAAGCAAAAAGTGCCTTGATTTTTCACCGCTACAAACAAATGGACTGTGAGTAAGCATAATTACTTTAAACTCAATATTGAGGAAGTTCACCTCGGGGGTAAAAAAAAATGTAACCAAGTTGTAAAAATATAAAACAGAGCCTGATTGTACAAACTGAAAATAGATTTAGTCATATGTCTTTATATAAGTTTAATTTAGATTTTTGATGCATTTTCTCGCCTTTGAAAGGACATTACACAAATGCTTGCCTTATGTACCTGCACTGTAAATGAGGTATAAAAAAATTAGAAGAGAACTGAATACAAATGTCTCTAGCCACAACCAGATGAGGGGCTTTACTGCATATTACCAATACATTTTTTTTGTTACTTGAAATAATGTCTGTCCTGATGTGAGTCTTCCACTGCCATTTGAGTGAGCGTGTTCACTGACTTTGGGCTGTTGATATCCTGGAAACTGGAAGTGTCTAAGAATTTTTATATCTGATTATTTATTTTTTTCTAGTTCTGGAACACAGTGTAATTAAAAAAAAAAATCTATATTTTTAATATTTTGTCTTTTTAAACAGTGCCTAATCCATGCTTGGATCTGACATGTGAATTCATTTGTTTACTCAACCCTTCTGGTGCAACATGTGCTTGTCCAGAAGGAAAATCATTGGTGAATGGAACATGCATTGATCAGAGCCTTTTAGGTAGGTATTGAAAACTGCACGAGAACCAGAAAATAAATAACTGGTCACTTTTTGTCATTGCAAAAGGCTAGGCTGCCTGCAAGTCAGGAGTTCTGTGATGTTGTTCAATATACATATTACTTACCCGAAATGGAAACGAAATATGAAGAAGCAAAATCCCTGATTAAAAAAAAAACGTTTATATTCATCAAAATGATAAATGAGCTTTCAGCTGAACTGATACTAAATGGTATTTAAAAGCAAAAGTGTGTATATATCGACCAAAAGAGGTTTGAAAAGCTCTGAAGTGTTTTGGATTCCAAATTAAACATTAGCCATTAAGGAGAAAAAAACCCAAACCTTAAAGACCATCAAGAAACACCTCTGCTTCGACAGCAGCAATAGTCAGAAGGAAGTAAGAGCAACATAGGAAATAATTGTGACTTTGAAGTAACAGGCAAAAAGGGAAAAAACAACTGAAATATTTTTATCTAAAATTATATCTTTCAGTAACATCTATAATGACTAATAACAAGACGCAGGAAACCTGACTTCATGGTGAAAGAGCTGCTAAGTTCTTGCTATATTTTAGGGGAAAAAAAATAATCTTTTCTCCATAGAAGATGATGATTAAGTACTCTAAAACTATTCCAAGTCTAGCTGAGGGCAAACCTAAGGTGGTCAGACTGCTGGAATTAATTCTTAGCTTGAATTTTAAAACCTTCTAGAAATCAGAATAGGATTTCTTATGTGTACGAGAAGTCAGAACGTATTAGGATGTTTTTCTAATGTTTGATTCTGGCTCAGAAGTGTAAGTGATGCGTATTTTGGCGAGATCCTCAGTACTTAAAATGCTCAATTTAGCAATTAAATTAATTTGCCTGAAATGTCATCAGTCTGTGGAGAAAATCTCACCTATTTATACTGCCTAGTCTTTAAATATTGGATTAACACAACTGTGTTTTAGTGGTTTATGCTGTGGTATTAATAAAGCTATCCTGTCTAGCAGCATTTCTCTTTCTGTATCAAGAAATTTAAGAATAATTTAGAGAGTAAAACAATATTAGAAAACTTGTTCTGGATAACAAGCCTATTAATTTTTTTTTTTCCTTTTGTAGGAGTACATTGTATGCAATGCATTTACAGTACCAACTTTTATGTGTACTACAGCATGCTTTAGCAAAACCAGAGTAAATGAAAGCTTTATTGCTGTACCCCCTTGGCTGAATACCCATCAATGTGTATTTATATAATAGTTATACAACTATAAAATGGTTTACAGCTGGTTTACAACAATTTCCACTGTTAGGGGAGAAGTGATGTCACCGAAGTAGATGCAATAGAAGAAATTAGTATACTGTGCAAGATTTCTAACTCTTGAGACAAAACAGTCTAAAAACCCTTTCTCTTCAGAGAGCATCCACCCTTCCTGCCCCCCCAAGCGTCAGCTTTTTATTCATCTGAGACGGACATCATCAAGATTTTCTGCTGATACAATACCACCTAAAAATTATTTAAAATGACCCATAGTTACTACTTAGGTGTTGAAGAAAAGCTACATAAAAGAATATTGGTTTTCATTGGTGATTGGCAGTAATTTGAACCTGTAATTTCGGTAATGTCACAGTTTTACTAGTGGGGGAAAAGGATTATGCCATGGTAGAGTTTTCAGGAAGGTATGTTTTTATTAGAGAAAGATCTGAAGAGGCTTTTAAATTGTTTCACTGCTGGTTGTAAATTTTTATGGATAGACAGAAAATGCCTAGAGAGGCATTTTTAATATATTGATAATTTTCAGTATCTTCCCACAACTGCAGTATCTGTTATGCCTTTTTAAAGGGCTGCTGAATAAGTGTTTCTTAGGTTTTTGATTACAATTATATTTCAAGTAATGTCTAGCATAGTCTTTTTTGTACATTTTTTTCTTGTGTGATAATTTTATAATAGTAGATTGTGGGTTTTGTAGCCTCATGCATTATAAATTATGAATTGAAATAAGCGTCAGTATCATAGCACACTAGCAAGTGTATGTTTTTGCACTGTTTTGACATTTTAGAAGAAGTATGAAGTGGATGTTAAATGTTTGTCTCATGCTGACACTCCACTTAGGCTTCCAAGGATCAGCAGAGATTCCTGGAAAGATCAGAGTTGACCTCAAGATCAGCATCTTGAATTAACGCAGGTTTATAATTACTGGCTGGCTGTCAACCCACTTGCTGTTAATAGGTCACAGCCTGAAAACAAAAGATGTTGTGTAGACCATCAGTAAATGTCTTTTCTTATTGGACATCAAGTTCTAAACCAGGTTCCTTTCCTTTAGGAAGTTATACAGTATGGAATAAAAAAAAAAT
Source organism: Burhinus oedicnemus (assembly GCA_008921705.1). Lineage (NCBI taxonomy): Eukaryota > Metazoa > Chordata > Aves > Charadriiformes > Burhinidae > Burhinus > Burhinus oedicnemus. Next base: position 753,921 of record VFFE01007179.1, on the reverse strand, counting down.
AGGAGCTGTAGTCTTCCTTTCCTTTTCTGATGAAGAGCTAGAAAATCTGTACGAAATATTCCAAACTGCATACGTTCAGCTTGTTTATATCTAGCGTTACATTGTCTTCGTTGTCTCAGGGCATTTTTGGCATAGTTATGATGTCAGTAACCCAAAACAGCAATTCCTGCCTTAAACAACTGTCAAAATCTGTATGTTGTAGAAGATTGACCTGATATAAATCCAAAGGGAGGTTATATAGTAATATTTTTTTGTTGTTGGGCTGCAATAAAATCCTGATTGAAAGTCAGTTGAAATATTCCTGTTGATTTTGGTGGTCTTCTGGTTTGTCCCTAAAAGAAGGAAATCCAGAAGATTTTAATTTGAGACATGAGTATCTGTGAAACACTTTTTAACTGATGTATTCATTTGGTTTTGTTGCTAGTTTAATCACAATGTAATAGTTGTATAGTAAGTAGGTTACAATGATTTATGTACATTGTATTTCATTTGTTCAAAAATACAGTACCACTTATTTACAGATCTGAAAACCCAACTTTTTAAGTCTCTTTTAGTGGTCATCATTCATGTAGCAATAGAATTGAGGTATAATGGTTGTTTTGTACTTGCACAGCAGCTCTTTCAAGTCATGTAAGAAGTCTTTTAGTTTGACAAATTAGTAATTATTGTGGGTATCAAGAACGAATGTGACTAAACTGTAATTTTTGAATAACATAATTCAAGTTACAATAGTAAACAGTAGTATATTGAACATTCATAATACTTTTTAGAGTCTTCAAGTGTTCTGGGTCTTTTAAAATGTAGTAAGGAAGCTAGTAGTAGATTTCCTGAACTTGACAGAGTCAAAATGGAACAGCCATCTCCAGTTCCCATCCGTCTTGAATAGTGCTCCCAGAAGAGTCTGTGTTTGAAGATTCTGTTTTGACAATGCATATGTCTCTATCTTTGTGAAAAATGCCTTCCAACAAATAATGGTTATTTTCAACGTTAGTAAGCCATTCTTCATTTTTGATAGGTTTTTTTGCATGACTATTCTAAAGATGCCTCGTGTGCTTTGTACAGTATCTTATTAGTCAGTCTGCCTTAAGATTGGTGACTGGGAGGTAATCTCAGTTTTGCTCTGTTTCTTGTGACTATATCCCAAAAACTGACTCAGGTGCTGGTTCATTGGGTTGTTGGATTGTTTTTTTTAATAAAAGAAAATTGAAGTAAGTCTTGAAATTCTGCATAATATTACTGCTGGCTTGATCCATTGAGTCGCTTTTTCTTCATAAGTCCTGTGTGAGGAATTCTAGATATTGAATCCTCAGTGGCTTTCTGTAAGACTGAATCCAGATTGCTTCAGACAGCTGTTTTACCAGCATCTCGCACAACTGATGAGAAACAGCTTTTGGGTTTGATTTGGCTTTTTCAAGCCGGAGTTATTACAACATATGTGTGTCGTATCACTCAGAATGTTTTTATAACAAAATGAAAGCGAGTTCCTGTGTGTTCTTCGATAAGCTTCAATCTCATTTCTCCCTAGATGATTATGATTGACAGAGCACAGTTCTTTTGTGGTTTATTTATTGACTATAGCAGGCCTGACTTTTTCAGTTTAGAAGCTACCCTTTAGTTTTCCAATGGGTAGATTTACCACTTCATTTTCCTAAAAGAGACCACTGGATTTGCATCCATTAGGTTTATTGTATCTAATTGTCTGTAGCACAATGAAGCTAAAAATGTGCCAGGAGGATGAAAATACAGAGACTTGCACTGGAGGAAGGCAGTGTGTACCACAGCTGAATGAACAAGAGTAATGAACACTTCTAGGAGTTCACTATTCTGGAGCTGCACGTTTATCACTTTCATTTTAGGAAGGCAATATTTGTGCTCTCTTGGCTGGATGAAAATCCCGAGAAAAATGACGAAGACTCAGATCTGACGTTGCTTTTGAACAGAGATGAAACGTGTAATTTATCATGGTGTTTCCTTCAGTACATTTGTGTGGGGACTTGCCCACTGCACACGTAGATGGCAGGCAGACCAAGCGCTCTGGCTGGGGATGTAGAGGTTAATCCCTATATACCTTCTTTTTCACCCACAAAGTCTGCCTCAGGGAGCTGTACTAGCAAAAGCCGTAGCAGTTCAATCCATGCTATCTTCTTGATTTCTGTCCTGCTTTCTGTTTTTTTAGCTATCGAATAGAAGCAGGTCAAATACAGAAAGCTACTTCTGATTTGAGAAGAATTTTTTCTTTACAGCAGAATCTTTTGTATTTACAAAGGGGTTACCGTCGGGACTGGTATTTCCCAGAACAGAAGAAAATGGGTTACATTACAGCAGGTGTCGATTAGTTTTTTCTTATGGTGCATCCTCTTCTTAGCCCTTCTCTTCCATTTAAAATTGTATAGCAAACAGATTTTTTTTAAAAAACAAACAAAAACACTAAAAAAAAAGTGAAGGAAAAAAAAAAAGAGGAGGGTCTGTCTTACAGCATTCAGACAAAATTTGGAGATTACAACTTGTTCTGATAAATGTCAGCTAATGGAAAACTGGCAGATAGTAAGGGTCTCTTCTGGAGGGGCAAGAGGATTTATAAAACTTTACCATAAGATTAGAACTCTTCACTCTGTCTTTAATAGGTGCATTCAGCTCAGCAAAGGCTGAGCTACACCCTTGACTGAAGGATAGGCAAGAACAAATATCTTTCTGCCCCATGAGATGAATATTTTCCACTGTGGGGTGGGAAACTGTTCTGCCTCAAAGAATGTAGTTCATGAACCTTGTGCTCTTATAGCATCATCTCTCCATTTAACTGCCTAGTCTGGAAATCAGTGGATATTTCAAAGGGAAAAACCAGCAAAAAGTAAGATGCATTTTTCTCAAGAAAGAAAGGGTTCTTATAGAAATGCCAGTAAAAGGGGTGTGTGTATGTATGATTGGGGGAGAGGGACAGAATATCAAAAAATTGAACGAGTGAAGGAAAAAATACCTGTAGAGTTCACAAAGCTTTGTTTTGCTGCTTTACCAGTGTTTCTTCTGTGTAAGATTTTCCTTTTACTTTCAGTTAAAGGAAAGAGTCAAAGATGGAGCAAATAAGCCATAAGTCCATTAATGTTTGTGTCAAACAGTCATACCAGGAAGAAAAACATAAGAAAACCTGCAAATCAAATTTATTTGATTCTTATTAAAGGTACAGTAAGATTGAAATGGGCAAATCAAGGCAGCAGAAGACTAAATAACCAGGCTAGGAGAGAATATATAAAATTACATGACCTGTAACCCTTTCCTTTCTTTCATGTTGGAGAGCTCCAGTAGCTAGACTTAGGAGTAGAATAACAAGTGAAATTATTTACTTCTGTCATTTCAGAAGTGAAAAAAGCAGCTGAGAGGTCTTTTAGTCCAAGTTCCATCAAGCTCAGACTAGTATTGAATTGAAATATTTCCGATTTTTTTTTTTTTTTTTAAACTTTGTTCCACTAGTGGGTTCTTACTAGAGGTGTTTCCAGCTCTTCTTCAGAGTTCTTTATTCAGTAATTGAAATAAAGAGTATTCAGCTGTTTATAACGATTCTTCTGTGTTTCTCTCCTGTATTCTTTGTCTTCCTGTCTTCTCCTGTGGGACCGTTCTGCTCCTGTCTCCCACACAAAGGCACCTGATCCCCTTTTGGACTCAGCTGATGTGAATCAGCAAGAGTAATTTGATTCTTGTATTTACCTTCAGACAGCAAAACAGCAGCATTAAAACCCCTATATTGTTAGAGTCTAACATAGTATTTTAAAACTGGCTTATCCATTACATCTTTCAATCCTATTTCTTACCTTATTTAAAGTCCAAAATTGTTGCAGTAACTTTTCTCTGTTTCATATTAGATTTGTGTTGAAACTCTTGAATTTAAAATGTTTTATAGAGAACAAAATGAGTAGCAAATTTTAATAATCCTATGGTGATACAAAATATTACAAATTTTTATGTTTTTTCAGGAACCTTCTCGGTTGACCGTTGCATAAAGTTATAACATATGTTGCATTTTAAAAGTTTAAGACATGATACTCCCAATCTTTGAAAGACAATTGGATTAGAAAATCATTACTGCGGGCAATTTTTGGCTTGGTATATTTTCCTGAAAATATGAGGGCATATGTTTCTTGGTGTGGTTAGGGTAACTTTTGAGTTTGTAGTTCATGTTTTATAGTTCTAAATATACCTTTCGATACTCTGTTTTTCTCTTGAGTTCATAGTCTGTCCTAATTTCCATATTTTTTTTCAAATATCTTAATTCTGCAGAATTACTCTAGAAGAGAAATATAACATGTTTTTAATGTGCTATAAGAAAGGTTCATAAAAATGGGCACTTGTCTGTACTTTAGTGTTATTTATTCCATTTTTACCAAGTTCTGCTCTATAAACTCATGACTAATGATAAGTAAAACAGATAAGATAAGCAAAACAAAAATAGACCTTCTCTCCAATAAGATATGCTACATTATCCATTTAAACAACTTCTATAATGAGTAACTGAAGAATGGTTCATGGAACATCAAAGGGTTTAATGAACCACCCAAATAAATAAAACTCTGAGGCATCCTCGAACTCCCAAATACAAAGTAGCTTTGTTACAGCAGATGTATATATCCAGGGTGGATACCAAAAATTTAAGCGCATACGGTATTTCATATTTTAATGTAAAACATCTGAAATAATGATGTGCCACTCAGTCACCCACAATAACTTTTAGATTCGTTGTCTAGTTTCAGCTTAATTTGAGAGATGCAATTGCCTGAAAGATGATCAGTTCCCAGAAGTTTTGTTTCAATAGGTTTGATCCGAGGTTACATGTCTGCACCATCTCAGCTCTGGCCATGAACGGAGCCAGCCCGACCCTGCTGAGGAGGGGCGTACATGGACAGGAAAGGGTGCATCCAAAGAAAAGGCTGCTGCGTAAGCACAGTTATATCACTGGACTCTGCAGAGTCCATGCTGGAGAGAACTATTCAGCTAGAGGATATCGGTCCTTCCTAAATTCTGCACTTAAAATGCAATGTATTTATTTAAACATCAAAAAAAAGGAGTTTGTGTGCCTGTTAGACCTCTTTATTAGGGAGTGGAGCGAAAGGACGAGGGGTAATGGTTTTAAACTGAAAGAGGGAAGATTAAGCTTCAATATTAGGAAGAAATTCTTTACTTTGAGGGTGGTGAGGCACTGGCCCAGGTTGCCCAGAGAAGCTGTGGATGCCCCATCCCTGGAAGTGTTCAAGGCCAGGTTGGATGGGGCTTTGAGCAACCTGGTCTAGTGGGAGGTGTCCTTGCCCATGGCAGGGGGGTTGGAACTAGATGATCTTAAGGTCCCTTCCAACTCTAACCATTCTATGATTCTATGAAATGGGAACCTTGACTCTGTTTCATTAGTTGTTTAACTACAAGAGATGAATTCAGCAAAACATCTGAAGAGTTCTCAGTGCTACTGGTATCCCTCTTGTTAAAAGCCACGTAGGTTCAGGTGCTGGATTAGTTAGGCAGCAGTCTGGCTTCACAGGATTTGTTTTGCTGTGTGAGAAATGAAAGGTCTTATTGCTGAAAACATGTTTTGGGCTGGAGAGCTGCTTGTCTGTTTCTTTAGGATTATAATTATTTGGACGTTTGAGCATTGTATGCATGCTAGTCTATAATTAATTTCTTGTTGGTATCATTGAATGATTTTATATCCTGTTCACTGAAATGAATAGAGATTTATTTTTCAAAGTGTTTCCAAGACAGGCACAACTCTAATTGCAAAACAGCTTTATAGAAAGATTGAATCTGGCCTAATCAGAATTTGTGTCACCTCGTACCTCACTGCTAAGACGGTGGCGCTACTGCCATAAGCACTCGATGAATGCAGAGCAGCGGGCAGTATCTCTTCTCAGTGATTTTACAGACTGAACAGACAAGAATAAGAATAAATCAGAAAATATGGTTTAGGAGCAACAAGTTAGTATGCAAATATCAATTTCTGAGGAGGATTTAAAGTCTGAATAATTTCCTTTTAAGTATTTTGGATAGGGTTTAGTTAAGAAGGGTGTAAGTTAATAGAGAGGGTGGGAGAGAGATCCAAAAAATCAAATAGGAAAAGGCTGAAGTCACCAGAAAATGGCTGGGAAGTTTTCTGAGATCCCCCAGGTGAAAGCACCATTCATTTTTTTCATTTTTTTTAAACTAACTAGGAATGATAGTTTCAAGCAGGAACCCATACTATCATTCCTACCTTACGTCCTAAGGAGGTCAACTCTCCTGTGGCATCATTTGGATGAAGCGTAACTGCCTTGCGCAGGCCCCCAGCTCGGTACGGTACGAGCTCACAGCCCTGCTGTACCAACGAGCGCAGCCCCCACCAACTCTCAGTGAGGGCTTACGGTCTCCTAAATGTGTCTTGTTTTCTAGCGCTATGGAAACAGAAGTGATAGTTTGCTTTCTCCATTTTGAAAAGTGATATTTTTTCCCTCCCCCACTGATAGAGATCTGTAGCTCCACTGAGGATGCAGACAGGTTCTGTTTTGCCAGTTACATGAAACTGTTGAAAACAATTCTGTGTGTGCTCTTGCTGCAGATGATACCTGTAAATTAACCTGTGAAAATGGAGGAAAGTGCATTATAAACGAGAAGGGGGATCCACGATGTCACTGCTGGCCCAGTTACTCCGGTGAAAGGTGTGAAACTAACCATTGCTACAACTACTGCCGGAATGGAGGAACCTGCGGAGCCTCTCTCCTCGGTAAATATTTCTGAGCAGCTGTGTCTTACTGTTATACCTGCCTTAATTTAAATGTTTGAATTTGTTCCTTGTTTGTTATATTTTCTCTCTTTGTAACTTACTTGCTTTGTCTGTACTTAAGTGATGCACAATATAGCAGTATATACCATACATATACTTTATAGTCAATAGTGCTTTTCATTCACGTATCTCGGCATTTTGGCAGAATTGAGCTGCATCCCAGAAATGGGAGGATGTCAGTAAGTATTCAGTATAGACGCATGTGTCGAGGTGTGGAAATGGAATTGTAAAGCATAAGGTCCAGTCAAACTACATCTGGAACAACCCCACAAATCATCTTCTCTCCTTATCTCAGTTCTCCCTCTAAATTTTTAGTTGCATACACAGAGATACTTCCTTAAATTACAGAGTTGTGTGAACTCAGCCTTTTACCTTTGTCTTACTGGAATTCACAAAATAGGCAGTTTACTTATCTAATTTGCAGGAAGATTTGGTTGATCAGAATTCAGATGCTTTGTTTTCCTGAAGGAATTTGAAATACATGTTTTCTCTTCAGGGAGATTATCCTAATGGTCAAAACGCGGGTATTTGGCAGTTGATCTTTGTCCCTAACAGGTAGGCTGTTGGAGCTTGTATAATGCAATTAGTGTTTGGGCTAGAGAGGGAAAGTGTGATAAGAAGCACTCTAAAACTAGTAATTATGTGAGAAAGGAGAAGTTGCATTCTATTTTCTGCTCCAAGGAATATTTAAATATTTGATTCAAAGTAGAACAGCTGGAGAAGAGTTTGCTGTCTCATGTCTTCTGAGAAGCCTATCAGCTGCTGAAGATGGTGTGAATCATTTTCTCCTGCATGCTGAAATGACCAACACCCTGATCCCTGTAAGAAAAGTACAGGCACCTGACTTTGTAACGGGACTTTGTGATGGCTCGGTGCAACCAGAGAGAGCGCCCGGTAATGCAGAATTATGTATCTTAGTCTCTGTGACAGGAGGGGGCTTAGATCTCGATGTTTTCCTCAGCACTCCTTACTAATTAGCTTTAGCTTATATAGTTTAGTAATTTAGCTTCACTTGCTAGCTTCTGTTATTTACTGAGATGTGGTGGCAAAAATCCAAGTGAATGCAAACGTAGTAATTTGTTGTATGCCAAACAGCAGATTTTTCAGTTCTGAGTATTTGAGGGTTAATAATGTTGTTCATAGTTAACATCACTAATAATGACTAAATATTAGAAAATGAGAATTACTTGTACTTGAAGTTGATTAATTATACTTGAAACTGCTTCTAACAGCTGATGGAACTACTGACACAAATGATAAGCAGAGATTTTTGTCAATGTAGTGAGATCAATACATGTTTAGTGAGAACAGGCAAGTGAATGAAAGAAAGTCACTGCTGATTTAAATGACGTGCAGAACTTCCTTGTCATCTGAGGAGAGGCTGTTTACTCCCACATCTTTACATGTCTGGCATTTAATTGATACTTTCATGGGGTTAAAAGGCTTCATAAAATTAATAACTCAGCTCCTGGAATGCAGCTCTGCTCTGAATCCTGCAGAGACCCCAGGGTTTTATTTAATCCTTTTCTTTTGGCAGTAGCCGTAGGGCTCACTCACCTCCAGCAGCTCGTGTTTTCTTTACCAGGCAGCTAACACTTGCTGTGCTCACACAGCGATGCTATCGTCTCCTTTTTATTTTATTTTTTATTTTTTTCCTGCTAAATCCAGCCTCTGAAATCTCTCAGCCTTGCTGCAATAGTTAGTGTAGCAGGTTTGGTCACCGATGAGCAAAGGAGAGATATGAGCAGATTCTACAGTATACTTCTGCAAAAGTGTTCATCGTGTCCTGAGCTGCTAGAGAGGGCCGGGAGATGCAGGTGTGGCCTTATTTCTGCTTGGTCTCAAACAGGATAATGTGGCTGCCCCAAAAATGCATCAGGAGAGCCAGCATGGACATCACCGTAGTCCGCATCTCACTGTTCAGCTGCCAGATTTTGGGGAATCTGAACCTTTAACTGCAACTAAACTTTACTGTACCAAAGTCTGCCAAACCTCTGTGAGCTAAGACCAACATAGAGCTGGTTCTGATGACTCTTACTGGGCATACCTGTTAGCAGGAATGCTCTTCTGCTGTGCTGCATCCACTTTCCCAGTTTAATGACATTTTCTTAACCATATTTCAAGTTAACCAGTTTTCCTATCTGCCATTTCCAATTCATGAGGGTAGCCGTGCCTTGAAGCCCGTGCCGTAACTTTCATACACTGGAGACGTGGAAAAAAAGATCGTATATCCTTTGAAACCAAAGTGACTCCATCCAGCATTCCAGATAAAATTTTCAAATTGATCCACATCTCATCTTCCTTGCGTGCCTAGCCCCTGGACCCTGTAAATATTCTATTAAGAAGAAATCTCTATTTCTTATCAGACTGTATTTCTTATCTATATCAGGCCATAAATCGTGTGTTTCTGAAACAAACTAGCATGTCAGTGAGATGTCCCCTTATCCTAGTTTAATCTAATCCATGATATACTAAAGCCATTGTGTATCTCACAGAGGGAAGCTAAACTGGGTGCCCCGAAAGTAGTGAAAACTGGAATTACGTCAACAAAGCTTAATTCCTCAAGCGTTTTTGCAAGAGCCATTTCCTCTTCCCAGTCAAATATAGCAGGGTGCAAAGCGTGTCCGGCAGTCAGTGCATCCATGAGTGTGTGTTTAGCTGCAGGGGCTGCGCACACCGTTCCCAGTTTGGACGCAGGGTGTGAAATCCAGAGCAGCGTTCATTCACTTCATTCTCGTTGTCTCAGCCTTCAAGGCAGAGTTGATCATTCATATGAGTGTCGTTAGTGTACCTGCTACTTTATTCTTGCGTGTTGCTACATGTAGGAATAAAAAGGCTCCTTATTACCAGGAATTTCTGTTTTTCCTTAATGGTTGTAGAACTTCTGCATTACATTGTGTCTAGATTTATAATATTACATCCTACCAAATGGACCTGTCCACTAGCAATAGGTACATTGCACACTTTTGGGGTTTTTTTTAGTTTGGGTTTGGTATGTTTTGGGGGTTTTTTTGGGTAGAGAATTCTCTCACATTTCTGGAAAGTATAAAATTGCTGTTTTAAAATAAATTCAGCTCAATATCATCTTAAGCTCTTCTACTGCGCTGTTGCTATCTGTGCATACCACCTCCCATACTACAATGCTCCCAACCAGTTCCTCATAAAGCAGCATTTATTCTTTTGATCCATTATACAATTGGCTCATCAAACAGTCCTGCTAAACTGATGCAATCAGGTTGCACTTTTTTCTCCAATTTTCTCTGGTTTTTTGGGGTTTTTTTTAACTTATTTTTGTTCAAAGTGATGAAGCTTTTTCCTCTGGAAGGTGCAGAAGCCATACGTGTGCGAGTACCAATCCAAATCCTATCTGCAAAATATAAATGACCTGTGATAATTTCGGCTTGCTTAACTCTGTCCTTCTTAGAAGCTCTGATTGCCCTTATCCATTCTCGTATATTATCCAACTCAAACAGCGTTGATGCAGTCGATCTAACGAGTGTCGTTCTACGCGTGCCCTTTGGAAAGCTTCGGGACTGCCGGTAAATTTAGCCTCACAGGAGGATGAGCTTCTGCAGGGTCCCCGCTGCTGGGAGGCTTCCCTAGGAGTCAGGGAATTTCCTTATTTTTGACTTCTGGCTCAACAACCAAGGAAGAGATATACTGAAAACAAGCCATTCGTCATGTTCTGATCTAAATAAAATGACACAGCACATAAAATACTCTTCTAGTGAACGTGTGTGTTCTCGTGAATGTGTAAATCCCTATTCTCTTTCACTGCCTAATACATAATAGTAATGTGATAACCAATTAAGTAAATTGCAGAGTATTACTCATTTTTTAAAACATGATTGCGCTAAATCTTTGCTGGATGTGGTAAGTTGTAGAACCTCATTATCTGCACACAAATGTTAATTTGTTAAACAAATCCCACTGGCAATTCAGGGATTATTCACTGTTGGTTTACTTACTGCTAAGCCTTTTGGCAAATTCCTGTGTGAACATTATATAGCTAGAGATTGGGGCAGCTTTAATTAAAATTTATAAGTTTATGACAGTTGTATTGAACTACAATAATTGAACAAAGAAAATGTCATCAGTTAATTAAAAGTACACATCTGAGACGTGTAATTAAAAGTTTGGGTATAATAATGAACACTTTCCAGTAAGCCAAATTAATGGGAATTTGGAAAAAAGTTAAATGTTACCATAAAAATGCACTTCCTTTCTCCTTACAGTTTAAAGTAAAAATGTTGGAGCAATAATTTGCTAAATGTCTTGAACACATTAGCTAGATCTAACTAGTTCACAAAATTAGATAATTACAGTACTGAGAGTATGTCTAACCATATAGAATTGTGATGTTTGTATCAAAATGAGTAAAAAAAATTACTATGTCTTTCCACTAAATGAAAATTGATGAAATATTCTCCAACAAATAATTCTATATAAAGTAGATATTACTTTATATTCTATTTTATAAGCAAAACAAGTTGATTTTGGGACACGATGGTGCGTACTGCAAACACTGTCAGTGAAGAACCCGTTTAGTTTGCTAATGTCGTGTCAGTCCCAGTAGCCTCAAAGGGGGACGTAACACCATCTTGTCACCGGGACGGGGACTGTGGGAAAGGCGAGAGGGGTGGTATTTGGCTTGATGTCGAGGCCGTCTGGACTGTCTGGTCTGGTTCACAGCTGATCTAATGGTCCCAACAGAACCACTGCAACCAGCCATGGTGAGAGCAGCCTTTGAGACCACTCTTAATATTTAGAGATTGTTCTTTTCTCCCTTCCTTTCACAACATGGAAAGAGTGTATATCTGTTGGGATTGATCCCAGTCAGCTCACCTACTAATCATGTACAGTCATGCAGCTTCTCGCCACTACTGTTGGTTCAGTAAAGCTAATTATGGTTCATCATCCACACAGAAATGAATTATTGGGACTCCCACAGACTGCTGATAACTACTCCAGAAGACGTTGTATTACTTACAGTAAGCTGGTGTGCTGCGACATTGTGTTCTTTAATAGTGACAGCGAGTGAAATATGCAAAGTAAATGTGCATATTCACACCTAACAACTTAAAAACACACATTGCTAGTAGTGAATTTACCATGGACTGGAAGAAATAAATAATCTGTGTCTTGGTGCAGGCATTCACCTGGATGATCTTGTTTTTTGAAACTTTCAGAAAGTTTACCAAAATAGTGCTATTTCCCTAAAATAGATTTTTTTTAAATTGCAAAATACCTTATGTGGTAATACAAAATACATCATATTTCTCTGTTGCTTAGGCGATAGCATGAATCAAAGTTAATCTCCTTAGAGTTCTGTTCATTACAAAATAAATGTAAATAGGAGTTTCAGATATATGAGTAGATTCCCAAAAGAAATCACCTACATATGACAGAAATAGTGCACTAAAATATTTATTTGCTATTGTACACCAAATTAGTTTGGCAAACTAGAAGTAACTAAAGTCTCTGACATCAAACCCTAATTGAACATTGTAGGATTTTGACTGCTATCATCATCTTATGAATGATTTTTCATTGTAAGAAAGAGGGAGACTGCGTTTTGTCTTCATGCCAAAAACTTCACATATTTTGTTCATGGCCTACTACCAAAAATAACTTCATATGTCCTAGGGTGACCATAAAGTATTCTTTAATTTACTAATTTCTGGGCAAAACATTTGAAAAAAATATGTGAGAATTTTATGAGTTTTTTTTCAAGTTCTATGAGTTCTAGAATTAAGATTAAAAAAATCTGTAAGTTATTATTCTTATTTTTTTAAGTGAGGCTACATAAAGAATCTTCAGAGAATAGTGACATTCAAGTACTTTGTTTCCCCAGAGAATTTTCATTTTTATTTTTGTTACTTGATTTGTATGTCTTAGCAGGCACACTTTAACCTATTCTCAGCAATTTATTTCTTTAGAGTTTTTATTTAGGATTATTTTAAATACTCTCATCAATACGGGGACTACATGCATTATGTTTCCACTTGCGTATAGATATAGTGAGAAACTCAGTGTATACAAGAATTGGATTAGAGATAGTAAATAGCAAAGTGGATGCACATTTATTGTAAATCACTGAGAGTGGAGAAATCCCAAACAAAACAAGAAAAAATAATGTGCTTCTTGCTCTCTAGATATTGTTACTGTGGGTTTGAAACTGGAACATTTACACATGAGATCCTGCGAATGTGCTGCCACCTTGTCCTCCTTCACACTTTGACAAACATTTTTCAACATAGGTAATTGAAACAGGAAATTTTTCTTGGGATTATTATGTTAGGGAAGGGCATAAGGAAAGCTAGAATGTTAATCTGTAATAGGATGAGGAAGAGAAGATGGTATTCTCATACAGTAAATCCAGTTGAGGATTGCACTGAAGAAGGAAAAGCTCAAAACAGTGAAACTTTTTTTATCTTTTCTTTCAGAAAATTATTTTTGCTCATTTTTGTGTAAAATACACCAAAAGATGATTACCTGAATTTGAAGCAGTTAGCATTCCGTAAACCACTTTCCTTATTACTATTTTTCTCTACTGTAATGTGTTGTGAACATTTCTGTGGCGGTGAAGGTTGGGAATTAAGAGACAATTTTACTTCTGTCTCTGTACAACTCTAATCCTGAAACTTCACGACCAGTGTAAATGCTGAAGTTCCCCGTGCATGAGATCACATTGCAACGTTTGTTAGTTAGGATATGTGACATCTTGGTTAACATGACTATTTCCTTTGCAAACATAAATCAATATTCTTATTCTTAGATAGAAAACCTTATGGCATTGTCATTGTTTAATACTGCAGTTTTATTAAACTGTTCTTGGAACCATTTTGTATCAGAAATAATTTATGAGAATAAGGCAGATTAAAATGTCATTATTAGTATTATTTTAGATGCCAACAGTCTGTGTATAAATAGGCAATGAACTTTTAACATTACTGAAAGTCATGTTAAATTGAGTGACAAAAATGGGGTTTAGGCTATACTGTATTAAATTTTCATATAACTGTCAGCAGTTTGGCATATTTATCAGCCTACATTAGCAAAGAATAGAGTAATCTTTTCTACGAACTCGGAAAATATCATTGCCCCATCAGTTTAAAAAATAGAGGAGTATTAATAATAAAAACTGGTTTCAGACCTCCAGATCTATGTTCTATCACTATTTTATTTTAACTTTTTTATTGAAACTCTGATTCAGATGAAGGATTATGTGAAACCACCTGGCTTGGGGGCAGAAATTTAAATACAAGTGTATACATGGGGAAAAACAAAAGGAGCCTGTGCTAACATCTGAGTTTAACATCTTTGATTTAACGTTTAGATCACAGGGGACAGATATGAATAACCAGGCTGATGCATATTAAACTAGTTGGAGCTATTTTTAAATCAATGGTTTTGTTCCTGCTGTACTCATTAGAGGAAGAGACTAACTGATCTCATGGCCTTTAGGATGATTTGCAAAACACTTTAAATTAGCATAGCTTAAAATAGAAAATATGGAAAAGAATTATGTGAAGGGTTTCATGGAAGAAGAGTGAGTGAAAGAAAGAATAAATAAATCATTCTGCGTGAATGAGAGAGAGTAGAAAAAGTGAAGGCACTTCACTTGCATTGAAAAATTCTCCAACGAATATGGTATTAAATGATTGCACAGTATTAAAACAAAGGCAGACCAGAAGCAAATTAAAATTGTGGGGCTTATGGAATATTTACTTTAACCTACATTACTTTAATGAGACAGCCAACTAAATAGAGAAGAAACAAACAAACAAAAAAAGTAAGAAGGGTTGCACATTTCAGAGTTTTGGATGCAGCTGTGGTAAAAGACATCAGGAGGCAAATGTGAAAGTAGTTGTGGATACCGACACCAGACATTGTATTAAAATGAGGAAACAATGAATGAGACACAAGAAAGCAAGGAAGGGACCTAGTCATAATCCATCAGCAAGTCAGGCAGCGGTCAGGATTCCCTGGTAGATCTGTATGAAGATGAGACATAATTATTATGGGTTAGTAACCTTTAAATGATATTTCTTTTGACTACTTAAGATTTTGGCTCTTCTGTACGTTTTAAACCAAATCAGGCCCAAGTCAAGCATAGCTTCTCATGTGTGCTCGCTAGCCCACCCCTTCATGAAGTAGGTTTGTTTATATGCAAGAAGTTCGTTTCTGCCCTATGGCATCGGTTTGAAGTTTTTCACATGTAAATGCAGGATAAATGGAGTTTCTCATCATTAACGTATTCCCCTGACATATTCCTGATCTCTTTTGGATTCCAGTCATACCATTATCTTGATTGGGCTTTCAATAATAAAATCTAATAGGCTGGTTTTCCTGTTTATGCCTGTAATTCCAGTCCAAAGGACTTCAGCATCACACATACAGTACATTATGTAGTTAAGTTGCTAATCTGTTTGACTTTAACACTTGTTAACGGGTAGGTCTGTTCTGTCACGAGCAACAACTAGGTATCAAGGAAATGTGGATTAGTTTTACAACAGCCCATTAGTTGCCTGCCTTTTCCAAATTTGCTATAGCCAATGATATTGATTTTCCCATTCAGGACTAGACATCTTGGTTCTCCCATCTTCATTCTTTGACTTTTACCATTTGTGTAAAGCACATGTGTTACTGTTTTGGTTTTCTGTAGTCTACTTATGAGGTATTCCTTTTGTTCTGCCTGATACCTATGTACTCTTTGACTATTGATAGCCTGTGCATGGTCCCTTACTCAGGGGTATGGTATTTCTGTGACTTCACTCAAAGGGATGAGTCACAGACTTACAGAATTACAGAATCATTTTGGTTGGAAGAGACCTTTAAAATCATCAAGTCCAACCGTTAACCTTTAACTGCCAAGTTACCACTAAACCATGTCCCTCAGCACCACGTCTGCCCGTCTTTTAAATACCTCCAGGGATGGCAACTCAACCACTTCCATGGGCAGCCTGTTCCAATGTTTGATAACCCTTTTGGTGAAGAATTTTTTCCTTATAGCCAATCTAGTCTTTGCCTGTCAGCTATCCCGTGTTCTGCAGTCACCCAGTTAAGCTCTTGATTGTACTTGCCGGTGGGTGGGTTCCTTGTGACTCAAAGGAAGACTATCTTGTCTACCTCTTTATTTCAGAAGTGTCCTCAGGTCTTGACTAATCTTCTTCTCTTCCCTTACCCATCTTGGAAGGCAGGAAGAAGAAAAGTGTTAAACTCTGTTTTCCCTAAGTTTAAGAAAACCCTAAAGGTGGAGTGAAAGCAAAGGGGGGGGGGGGGGGGGGAATAATGTGTTGTAAGAGATAAACAAGAATGAAGATAGATTATTAGGAAGTGAGAAGGGAGATGGCTGGTTGGACACATCAGGTCATTTACTTGAAGAGAAGATTACAAATGAGATATAAAAGCAAAGTCAGGAGACAGAAGAACATTTATGGGATCTAGAAGTTTGTTTTAAATAAGATAAGCCTTAAGAAAATAGTCAGGGAAAAGTGAAAACGTTTAATAAAACAGTGGAATTGTAACAAAGCTATAAATCCTTTAGACATGAGATTTAGATAAGGAAAAAAATTGGAAAAATTAAAATGGGGAAGAATCACAGGAGGAAAATGCATCAGTGTTTAAACACTATTTTAAAACCCTTTAAAAAGAAACTATAAACTAGGAGTTCTTTTTGTGCAAATGTTCATCCCTAGGTGTTCACTACTTTTCAGACACTGAATATTGACCTTACAGGCATCTTCGGTCTGATGCAAGACAGCTATTTTTATGTTATAGTATTTATTATCTGAGAGTGGTAGGATAACAAAACAGGCCCAGATATTTGTGTTTCTGTAAAAAATGTTATGTAAAGTTTGGCTATTAGCGCATTAGTGAGTATTTGTATATTCATGTGATTATATGTAAAGGTTTGTAGACTTGAGAATAATGGCGTGTATTCTCAAGAGGAATTGATGCTGATTATATAAACGTTTATCCTCTGCAACTGGAGGAACCCAGCCTGGCAGGATGATTTGAAGAGCTTAGTCATAGCTTATATTTCTACTTAATACCATCTTTTAAAATAATTTCCAAATAAAGAGTCAATGACCCTACACATACAAGTGTCAAATGCATAGATGCAGTTTTTGAGGTGTCCGTATCTTACAGTGCTACCTTTATTTTTAAAAGGTTCTGAATTCAAGCACTGTTTGCAAACGTGTTTTTTGTTAGTGTCTAGAGAAATGTAGTTGGGCTCATACATTAAAACTTGCTACTGTTGTGATAAGTGTGTCTGTCTTTAAACTGCTGATTAGTATTTGAATTTCTATTTATTTTTATCATAAAATAGTTTTCTTTGTTTTGAATAGGGAGGCCCACTTGCAACTGTGCGCTGGGTTTTACAGGACCAAACTGCAATCAGACGGTCTGCGATCGTTTTTGCCAGAACGGAGGAACCTGCAGTGTCACTGCTGGGAATCAACCCTTTTGCAACTGCTTGCCTGAGTATACGGGAGACAGATGTCAGTATTGTAAGTAATCTTCACAAACTCTTAAGTCTTGGTATATAATACTCTTACATCTGGATTTATAATAAAATTTCTATAAAATGGAAGCTTAACGTGATTTGAGTGATTTTTCTATGACACGCGTTGGTAATCTTAGCTCCAAAATTAGTCATACTGCTAAGGGAATGGAATCTGATGTATTCAAGTGATCTTTGAACATATTTCTGCAATATCCGTCTACATGTGTAGATGAAGAAAAAGCTTTTTAAGGAATTATTTATTTTAGTATTTTCATGAACGAATATGTACAATGGAGCTGTACAAGACAGCTGTCAGTAGAAATGAAATAATTGTGTTAAAATTTTCTACTCCAACTTCTACTTGTTATCTTATGTCAGCAGAATGCCTAAACATAGTGAATTGACGTAGCTGGTTAAGGAATTTGTCTGGTGTCCCATATCTTTGCACGCCAACACATGTGTCTTGAACCTTTCCTTTTGTTTTTATTTCTAACCCCGTAAGCAGTATATTGACAACTGCTTTGAGTGTCACGCCTCTACGTTCCTTCATCTTGCTCAGCCTAAGATCACCTTGATATGGTTTCTGGCCCCTCCTGGTATTGAAAACCAGGATTTCTAAGTATTACTCGTTTAATTCTCAGGACGTAGGTTCTGTCCTCTGCATCTCAAGTTCTCCATAGTTTTTCGTTCCACTGACCCATCAGTCTCTTCTCATTGAGATACTGTTTTCTAAAGGTTTCCGTGTCTTTAGAAAGGCTCTTCTCGCTACTTACGAATTTCTCTAATTTTTTACTTCTTTTACAGAGGAGAGGGGAAAGAAGATTATCAACCATTAGGCCTTCTGTTCTTACTCCATTTATCCTTCTTTTCTCTCCATGCTTTCTCTTAGCACGGGTCACCATTATTTGTTTTCCAGTGACTCAAGATATTTGAATGTAATTTTGAATTTCTTCTTTTGGTCACTCATTTCAAAATTACTGTTTGTCTTCCTCATGTCTCTTCAACATGATGACTCACTAGCAACGCTAAGCTAAAACTGATTATTTTTCTGAGATCAGAATTGGGGTTTTTTAATCTTTTTTCTGCTCCTACCTTGCTTTGACAGTAACACTTTAAAATAGAGGACTGTCGTAGTGCTTGTTATAGAATAGAACATTAAATGTGAAAGCCATCATGTCTTTTGTATATAATTCAGTGAATCTGCTGAAGAAGGCTAGATTTAAACAAAATGGAAGGGAAATTAGCTGTTGTAAAAGTCTGGTTTAGAATTATCTACAAGATACAAAAAGTATTTAGTTTTAGTGAAAGGTCTGTCAAACAAGGAAAGGGTTAGTGTGTATCTTAAATAGGATTTGTACTGAAGTAAACTGAATGTATTTCCAGTTGGGAGACTATGAAATAAATTGAAACCTTTGAATGGAAAACCAGCAGTAATTGTGATTCTCTCCTACTTGGTATTAAACAAACTGCATGGGATCCACAAATAACTATCTGCAAACACAATTGGGTATTTGAAAACAGTATAGTACATAAATCATGTACAGACAGACACACAGATTAAGAAAAAATATTTACTTGAGCCTTACCCAAAAATCAAACAAATTGTTTCTAGTTGAATGCTTCTGCAAACATACTCTTTTTTTTTTTTTTTAAAGAATTAATTTAAATGTAAATTTAGGGTTACTTTTTAAACAGTGCTTATTATCAGATTTGGATTGTCTGCTGACACTTTGGAAAAATGCCACAATACAGAGACTCGAACACATTATAAAATACAAAATAAAATTAAGCTTTTGTTTATTTAAAGCTTAATATTTTTAGGGGAAAAAAAAATCTTACAGTCTTTTAAAGTATTTTTTTTGTGGGCAATAACAGTTCTATGAAATTGTACAGGTTTACAGCTAATAATGTGTATATAAATTCACATCTATGTTTTTTGCTTTATGCACACAAATGTATGATTTTTTGCTTTATTAATCACATTGTCTTTATAGGTGTGTTGGAATATATTAATACAACATTATTGCAAAGATTGGTTGCCTCTAAGATACCTTTTTCAGTCTTTCTATGGTGTGATTGAAGCTAGTTCATATGCAAAGGATAATACATGAATGTGCATAGGTATTTTACTCTTTCTCCCAAGCTGAAAATATTATTAGTGCTTTTTATGGCATGGAGAAGACATTTACTTTCAGTATTGCCAGATTGCAAAGACCTTATTTTCCTCATACTTATTGTCTCCAATTACCCAATGCAGAGTTTCTCCTGTGATTAGTTCACATAAGGGCTAATAAGCAAAATGTGTGCTCCGTGTCAAGGCATTGGCACCGCTGAAATAAATTTAAGTGAATGAATTTACATAGAATTCTACTAACATTGTGCATGTTATTATATACACATGTATTTGATGTATTTGAGTATAACTCCCTCTTTTAAATTCCTGAAATAAGACATGCAGACTAGTTAAAGTTCATTTCTTGTATCATTTAAGGCCCAAACAACCTAAAAAATAGAAAACGTTTTTACGCAGTTAGAATCATTCGAAGTGGATAGAGTGAGCTCACAAGCTGTTACTTTTGCTGAAACTGAAATCCCTTTCTTTAGAGGAAAAAAAAAATTTTTTTGTCATTTCAGTCCAAATGTAGCATACAAACTTTAGATATAGCAGAATTTTAAAGGTGTTTGTGACTACAAGCAATACTAAAAACCAATAATTGTTTAGAGTATGAACTTCCTATGCCTAGGTTTTGGGGTGGTTTTTTTTTTTCCTAATGTACGTGGAAACATTTCCCCCTTACAATGCTTTTTTCATAAAATGTCTCTCAATACTAGCTTTCAAACTACGGTGGTTTTTGCTCAAAAAACAGCCCCCCTGCTGCAAATTACCATTCTGTACCTTGAATTCGGGAACAGCAAACAATGAACCACTTCATTTAGTGTCTTTTAAGCCTCTCTGGTTGCTCAGTAGTGATTCTGTAAGTAGATGAGTGTACAGCCTTGTCGCGGATGGAGCGATGCACTTCACTCGTAGAGAGAAGCAGCAATATGTTTATTGATATAAAGCAGGGATTTAACAAAGTTTGATGGTAAATGCGACAGTGTTTTAACAAGATTCGAGATGGCAAGGCACACTTGGTTATTTACTGCATAGAGGACAGGGTCAGACAGAGCTGTTGGGCAGACCCTCCCATTGAGTCAAGGTTTCAGAAAGGAGCCTCTTGCTTTCTAAACTCCTTCTCAGAGAGGAGTCTGGGTGCTGCTGGATCCAGTCCTCGTCCCAGACTTGGTCAACGGTTTCTGTCTAAAGGATTATATATGCGCAATCAAACCTTCGTATCACTTAGCTAAGATTTCAAAGTTCAGCATGCTATTAGTCACTTACCAAGGATCTGTTGCAGCAAGGAATCTCTCAACCTTGAGGAGTAACCTTGAGCAGCATCCTGACTCAACAGGAGATCCTGGCGTGCGGCCCGCTGCTGTTCAGGAGAGCTCAAAGGGCTCTTGGGCTGTTCACTATTTACGGGGACAAGGTGATTGACCTATAGTCATATTTGCATATTGACCACAGAACCAGCATTGCTCAAGTTAGCCCTTGGCTATTGTGTTGTTATCTGTCTCCCCGAAACCACATTGAGCCCCGATTATGACCACCAAGGGTGGTTATCGCTTGGGCAGGGTTACAGGAGATAAAGATCAGGTGGCTTCTGGAGAGGGGGGAAGCACACCGTCAAGCCTGCATAGATAGATGGAGACATACAATGAATAATCAAACAGAAATAACTCCTCCAACAGTGGAACTTTGTCCTTTAGCAGAAGTCTTCCAGCATGGTGAGTACCAATGGCATGGCAGTCAGGATATCTTCTCTGAGAGGGGGGGAAAACTGAGCATGCAGAAGCATATGCAAAATGTTTCCCACCTGGAGATATCCTCACAAATCATCCGTCTTGAATACATTCAGTAAAACATATCAATTTTAGTAGTTTCCAGTTTGCTGCTTACAACGTGCCCCCAGCCAAATGGCAGCTTGAGAGTTTACACTGCCAGACTCAAGGCTGAAGTTTGGCCAAGGTTTCGTTCTTTAGGGAACAGCCTGATAATGCCCTCCTTCTAGCTGCTACTGACTCACCCTCAGTCGTGTCTTGTGCTTTAAAGGACATGGATTTTTTAGTTTTCACAGAAAGGTAACATTTTATTAACGTGGACCAGTTTAACTCCAAGAATATAAAGATGCATAGTTCAGAATTGGTACATCTTATATATCAATTACTTCATCTGTCCATCAAGAACACCACCAAAAGCTCAATGCAACATGTTAACTACACGGAACCAGAGAAAGTATTAGAAACAGGGAGAAATAGAGACTTTGAATGATTTGGCCCCATTAAGGAGCTTAAATGACGACTTCAAAAAAAAGACAAATACAAAAAGTTGTCGCTACCACATAAATAAAAATGAACCTAAATGTTAAGATACCAGTATTTTGTAGCTCTGGAAGCTCCTTCAGTCGGGCAAATTGGTTTTTTTAAAGTGAAATGAAAAAAATGAGACAGTTACTGGTGCTTCGAAAGAGTTAAAGAATTCAGTACTTGAAATCTCAGTCCTGCTGACATTTAAGCAGTTAAATAAGATAATGGGGTCTTGCACAGTCTATAAAGATAAGCATGTATGTACTTTTTTGAGGAACTTATGGATTATGTCTTTATGTGTTATTATTAGAACTTAATGAAATTTTAATATGTGGATAAATTAAAATAAAAATTATTTCAAAGTACTGTTTCCAGTTCAGTTTAGCATAATGCTGTTAATACTAATGAGAATGTATCAAAAGATTTTTATTCAGCCAATGTCCCATTAAATACATTAACGTTACTCTGCTTTTCTCATCAGTAGTCTTTACATTATGTGGGATGATGCCATAAATGGTTAGACACCTAGAAAAAAAAAAAAAACCACCCTGTTATGAGTTCATCCTTCTATTTCACTTCTCAAGTCTACATCATTAATGTATTATGTATCTGTTTATGGGGTATTTTTGGTTCTTGTAGTTGCCAGTGAGCCACCAGCTTCATTTATCATTTTGGTTTTATTATAGTGCCTTTTAAAACATAGAAAAGTAAGGTGCTATTTTTAAATTATACTCCTTAATCTCTTTTAGTAATTAGCTTTCATGTTGCTTGCAGATGTTTGCCACCATTATTGTGTGAATTCTGAATCGTGTACTATTTCTGATGATGGAAGCGTAGAATGTGTCTGTCCAGTACGATTTGAAGGTCCAAAATGTGAAGTGGACAAGTGTATCAGATGTCATGGGGGGCACTGCATAATAAACAAGGACAGTAATGACATAGTATGCAAGTAAGTGTGTGTAGGGGGCGGTGATTGTGTTCAAAATCATATATTTAACAGTGATTATATTGCATTATCCTTTAAATCTCTTACACAGTGCCTAGGCTTGAACCGGCCCCATCAGAGCAGTTCCTTTGTGTGGCTCCTGCCTTTTTAAACCAACTTTTGGAGCACTCCTCACTGGGGGAAGCATAATGTAGCAGGAGATTGAATGGGTCTTCCCTTGGAAAAGTTGGAATATTTCATAAAATCAACAGTTGAGTTTTACCACACTGTTGAAATTTGTTCATTCTGCAGTATCTGACAGTGATAGAGACATAGCATATACCAATGAAAGCATACATAGTAAGATGTGCTGGTATACTGCTGAGTGATTATTTTGTATAATAATAGTTAATTTTCATAGAAGGAAAGATTAAAAACACTTTGTGTAATAAGCTTGCTGCCTGTGCTAGCTTTTCAAAGGGGAAACCTAGAATTCTTGCAATCAGTAGATCTTATACGTATCATAAAATCAGTATTTTAATATATAGATAATTTTAAGGGAATTCACCAAATTTAATAAAATACTGATTGCTGTTTGTGTTTCTTTTTTCCCATGCCAGTTGCACTAATGGGAAGATTGCCTCTACCTGTCAGTTATGTGACGGCTACTGTTACAATGGTGGTACCTGTCAGCTGGACCCAGAGACAAATATCCCTGTCTGTCTGTGAGTATCCTGCGTTTGGCAGATCGTTAAATATCTGTATGCCAACAGATAATAAAATTATTATGCATGATCTCTCTAGGATGTATAATGTGCTGGTTGCAGTCGTAACTTACAGTACTTTTTCTAGCTATTTCTGTAACTTTTTCTACCTTTTTGCAGTGTGTGTATTGAAAGATATAACCAAGAGATACATTGTGAATGCATATAGATACAAAGATATATCTTTTGAGAATTCTAATGATTTCAGGCCAGATCTAAAGCCCGTTTTTAGGCATTTGTTCCGGAATCGAATCCGGAGGTACAGGATGGTTGCCTGCCCTGTTTCTTGAAGGTGGATTAAGTCTTTTCTCCTATAAAGATGGTCAGAGGTGGGGGCGGTACACTCCTGTAAGGAACCTGATGGCTAGAGAATAATGTCAGTGTTTATATCCTTTATGGGTCTGAGGATGTGCTTATGTATCCTCTTGTTTCTGCCCTAACCTTCACGCTGCCCACGGTAGCTTGGCCGTTCTGTGGTGAGGTTGCTCTCTCTCCCTCCTGCACCATTGTTGAGAGAATCACTTAGGATACTTTTCTTCAGCCCAGACATCAAATATCAAAGGAACTGTGATTCTGTAGTCTAGACAATGAAGTACTGTCTTAAGAGGTAGAAAAGCCTACATTTCTAGTCCTTTCTTGAGAGCTATGGTGTGTCTTCTTTTTCAGCTGCTAAATATAAAATACAGTAGTAGTTATTGTAGCAAGAAATTAATTTCTTTCCTGCTCTCAGTTACACTGAGCTACCTAGTCATACTCTGGGTTTTTTTTTTTACTTTTGCCTAATAAACGGCCCAATCTTTTCTGCGCTGCAGAAAAGCTTCATAGTGGATAGTCTTCCACTTCCACTTCTCAGGACAATCTGGATGTTCCTCCAGGAACATATGTGGTGTTGGAAGAGAGAATTGGACTTGGGGGTCTCATTTCCAGGGTGACATAAGTAAGTTATTGTCCAAAGGGATCTGGCATTACAACGTTGTAAATACAGCTCCAGCCATCCCTTCATTTTGTTGGTGCGTATGAGGTAGGTGATCTTAAAAGAGAGTGCCTGTTGTATTCAGGCTCTCAAGGAAGTTACAAAGAGAAATGCCTGGATTTTGTAGTCTGACCAGTCTAAGAGATGGACCCACTGTTCCTCCCTGTGACAGCTCAAGCACTTCTGAATGTGCGAAGGGGCAAACCTGTAGTCGCTGTTCTATCGAAGAGAAGTTCTCAGTGGATGTTTGCAGCTTTGGGGTTAGAGACAGTGGAATGCAGTTCTGCATAGTAGTCCTTATTCAGCTGAAAAAGCTTAAGTGCCTATTTCTCTTTTCCTTTTTATTTTGATCTAGCCCTTTTTACCTGTTATTTTTACCTCCTTAAATGTCTTTAGTTGAGGACTAGAGAGACTCATAAATCTCAGCAAAAGGAGAATATCACAGCTATAATATGTAAGGCCAAATATGATGACTAAGTCTGGTGATTCATTTGCTTAAACCCCTAGAATGGTTGTTTTGGAAGCTTGTGATTTTTCCTTTCTTTTTCCTTGTAAAACTGGCTTCTTTTTCAAATTCATATGGAACACCATAGCGTCTCAAGGAAAAAAAAAATTTCCTACCTTAATTTGTGTATGGATTTACAATACATAAGTGCTGCAGCATACACCAACACTGTTAACAATGCTAAAAAAATTGTCATGAATGTTTTTAAGGCCGTTGCAATCTGGATCAATCAATACAGGTGTATAGTACATTTGACAATAATACTTCATTAAGAATCTTGGATTCCTGAACCCATCAGTTAGTATAGGCCCGTTGTTTTAAAATTGTTTGATAACGCTGATGAGCAAACTTTTCAGTGTAGTCAGATTGGACCTTCCATGAAAAAAGAGTATTAATTTTGTTATTTGTGGGTGTGTGCCTGTGTACGTGTGTGTGTCTTGCCATCATGATATATAATGCGTTTAAAATCTGTTCAGCAAAAGGCAGAATATTTATATAGGTCTATTTTACTGAAATTCTGCAGATGCTCTGTGGGGTTTAAAAGTCAGCGCTGTGACCAGAAAGTGAACCCTTGTGATTACTACTGTCAGAATGAGGGAATTTGCACTTTAACCGCGTTTAATGAACCGAGATGCAAGTAGGTTTAACCTTCCACTTAATGCTGCACATTCTGTGACATCATTTCAGGCCACAGTTCATTGGTTCAAGTCATGCACATTCACATACATTTCACAATATATACTTAATCTGGGGGCTCGTTTCTATAATACACACTTACCCTTTGCTAGTTGCACTGATGAGTATATTTAAACATACTTTTGGAGTATCTGTATCATTAGAGAAAGAAATAAAAAACTTTAATGAGTGAATTGAAAATACTGAAAATGCCACTTGGCTGTTATTGTTCGCATTTTGAGATATTTTACCAAGTTAATCCTACATAGCATGAAGTTTAGCAAACAGTGATGTTGCACGTGTTCTGTAGTCCAAACCTGAATTCCTCTTTCTTGTCTGCACAGGACTTAAGCTTGTACTTATAAGTCTCGTTAACTTGATAGAAATAATGCTGTAAAATAGAAACTGTTGAACAAAAATATAAGCTGCATCATAACTTTGACTTCTCAAATAAAAAAAATAAACCAGATACATTTGTATGCTGTATTTCCCTAAAGGATTTTAGGTCTATTTCTTAGAGAGAAAATTTTAATCCTCATCAGGGAAAGAAACAACCTTAGTCTTTGAAAATGCTGTAAGGCAGACATACAGAGAGATAGGAAACACCAGTCAGATGAACGTAGCTTTACTCAACAGTTGTGATTCAAAAGCCAGAACTGACATCATGAGCCAAAGACCTAGACTTGGGATAAAATATGAAACTTGAACAGCTTTAATCTTGTCTCGTCTAAATGCGTGGTTCATGAAAACATAATATTCTGTGGGGATGTGATGTGTTTGTCTGGTGGGTAGCAATGACAGTGACTAGGTATGGTGAATAATCTAATCTTTTTAAAAAATATGATCACAATTCCTTTATCAGTGTTCCCAAGCAATGAAACTCTGATTTGAGCTATCATAATTCCATTGGAAACTAGATTGGTGTTCTGACTACCACTTCTTAAACTTTGAAGAGTATGGAGTGGGTCTGTTGATCAGCATTTGTATGGGACAGGGTTCCTTGGAGCAGTTTGTATCTCTGCATATCATACTTGGGTTTTCAGAATAATGCATACAGTTTTGGATTTTTTTTTTTTTATTAAATGTATTTATTGTGTCTTGGTTTCAGCTGGGATAAAGTTGATTTTCTTCCTAGTAGCGATTATAGTGCTGTGTTTTGGATTTAGTATAAGAATAATGATGATAATACACTGACGGAAAGGTGGAAAAGGGGAAACAGAAGAAAAGAAGGTGGTAGAGAAAGATTAAATTCAAGTTTCTCTTCAGTATGAGGAAGTGTTTCAGGTGAATTGGTAATCAGATGTTTCAGTTTAAATGAAACTTTAGTAGATAATTCACTTCTCCACATTCAGAATATAAGCATAGATAGAATTAGTGTTCCTGTTGTCTCTTTAGACTGATTGTTGGGTTAGTATGGCCACCACGGTCTAGGAACTGTTAAGAGAATCTTCTAAATTGTTTCTTTCTTTACAAAGCCAAGGTGGCGAGCAGGAAGAGAAGCAAGTAGCTGTTTGATGGGGTGGAAGACAGTTGCAGTGATAGAGAGGAAGAAGTGTAACTCCGTATGTCTCAGTTCCCCTTGCCAACCTCAGTTCAAGCTCCAGTTGTTCCCAATATTTTGTGGTTTTCTAGCATCAAATTAGTTCTTAACTGGAGCTTGTTTATAGTTTTATCAACCTGATACTGGCAAGTAGAGAACATCAGGAAGGAATCAAGTAATCGTATGCTTCACCAGAGCCATTGTGTCAGGGAACAGGAGTTCAAAGATTTTCTCTGGAAGTTCTACTCCGTTGTTAGGGGAAGTGGTTTCTCCCTCCATCCTGCACATGTGGCCGTGCTATGTATGACATCTGTCTCTGGTGTCTGAGACACGCTTATCTAAGGGCTAACATTTTTCTTAACCAGTCTCTAATTCATGGCTGGGTGATTTTTAGAAGAAATAGGAAATGTCTGGGTTTATTGTCATTCAGCAGGAACTCCTCTCTCTCTCACAGCTAGATCAGTTGAGAATGCAAACTTTATCCATAATCAAGCCCTTATTATCATTCAGTAAAGACAGTAGAGAATAAGATTTATCTGTTCTAAAGGGCAATCCTAAAACCATAATTATACAGAGGAACTATGAGCCTGTAAGAACATACTCTCCTTTTACCAGCCTGTACTGTTAGGGTACGTTTTTATTTTAACTTCCTATCTCAAGGGTTTTTTTAAATTTGAATGCACTAAATATTAAGTGCACATTGAAAATAGAAGTTGTGCTTTTCACCCAACTGGTTTAGGAATGAAGTAAGGCCTTACTGTGGCTGCATATAAGCGATCAGAAAAGGAACGTTTTGTGAAGTTGGTCTCAAGTTTCAATGAATGCTCTGTCAGGTTTGAAAAGATACAGAATATACTGGTATTTCTCTTTGGATATAAGGTCCTATGTAATATAGATTATTAATTCTTAGCATTATTTTTAGGAATATAAAGAACATTCTTCCCTCCTCCCGCCATTATTGTTCTTCTTGCTCAATAACAGAGTTTGCGAGAGAATTTAATATCAGAATGTTAAAATTTGAGGTACTGACCTTTTCTGAAAAATGTACCACTGAGGGTGTCTTTTAAAGAACTATTATCTTACATATAGTTACTGTCTTTTTAGGATTCACATACTAAGTTTTTAAGGGTATCTTTAGTACTACGCACTAATAGGTTGGGCGGGCTGTGATGTGTCTAACACTAGAAGCACGTGAGATATGTCTGAATTGCTCCAGTAACTTCACAAATCCATTGAAAACAGAGTGAACAGGAGATCAGATTCAGATGGGAAATAATCAAGAAATGCTTTTTCTATTTATTTCACAAACTGTCAGTTCCATCTGTTCTGTCAGTCTGTCTTTTGTTTTAGTAATTACCTTTATTTGCCTCTCTGTTTCCTTCTCGCTAATTATCTAACTGCATATACATCCATGCAAGAGAAGCAAGGTTCAGGGAGAGATTATGCCTTCTATGATACCAATTAAGAGAGTTGGAAAAAATTAAAACTTTCAAGCACACAAGTTCATCACTGGTTGTTACGTAGGCAGTGCTGTATCGATTTCTTTAGTACACAATATTGCCCTTTCTCACCTTTGTTTCTTTTATACCTTCACTGTAACAATAGGTTGCTATAATTCCATCTTTTTATTTGTATTACTATTACTATTTGCATCTGCACGTAGATGTGATCTATTTGTATTATTATTATTAGCGTCTGCAAATAAATGTGATCAAATCATAACCGGCTTAGACTAGGCATTCTAGAGATATAATGAGGGTTAGTTTCTGTTATAAGTTTACAATGAAAACTGGTAGAAGATATAAATCATATTGATTCTTTTCTAAAGCCAACTAAATGTTAAAGAGAACTTTTAAGTCCTCTAATGAGCTTTGAGCAATGCTGCATGGCTGTGGCTGAGGACTTTAAGGTGAAACAAGTAAGATTCTATTATGCTGGCTAATTAAGAGGATAGTAATTTGTTCCTTCTTAGGTTACTTTCTGCAGAGAGGTGTGTGCAATTCTGTGTGTCTACGGTTCGGAGCCTCTGTTTCCCAGGTGTCATCAGAAACAGAGAGAGAAATTCAGAGGACAGTCTACAGCATTAAATTACTTGCCCGTGGCTAGATGTGTCGGCTCTTCAGAGGGCTTCAGGTTGTGTGTGTTGTACTTCTACATTAGAACAAACATCAGTTCTTCTATAATGAAGAATAAGTCACCCTTGGTAGTTTAATTGCTTGCAGTAAGCAGATGCATGATTTTGAGAGCAAATTAGATAGAGAAATCAGTGGTTTTTCAGATTAATTAAAAGGCACATACCATACAGGAGCTTGAAAGACAGCATGAGTTTGGTAACAGAGGAAACTGAAAAGTGAAGGGTGGAGAAACAATAAATTACTTCATCTCTAAACTGAGAATTTTGGTGGAGTAGTAGGTTAAAGACAGCAGTGAACAAATGGGGAGAGAACAAGTTATGGAATTGCTTAAAAGTGATAGCAGAAGCTTGAGCTTGGAAGTGGAGACATGGATAAATTAGAAAAATAATTCCTGCAGGAGTGAAATAAACAGGAGAGAGATGTTCTTGCCAGCTTTATGTCCAGTGGGTTGCAGAGAGGCACTGTGTGTGTGGGTATGCGCACGTGTGCCTGTGTTTATGTCACAGAAATCAGAAAGAAAAGAGTGCGTTCCTCTCAATGGAGGAACTTCCCTTCAACTCACATTCCTGTGATGCTACAGCTTCCCCCTGTCATTCCTTTTGTGTTGAAAAATCTTCAAATATGAACAGGTTTTACATAAGTACACAGATGACTTGTATAAATGCTGTAAGTACATGCAAGTAGTAAATGTAAAACTCATAACTCTGGCAAACCTCTGTGCAAAAAAAAAAAAGGTTAAGGTACATCCATAGTCCAGTTGTGGACAATAAAGAGACAGCACCGTGCAATCCCCTGGCTGGCACTTTCTGAACGTTGAGTAGAAAAAGCCACTGCGGCGTAGAACAATTGCAGCGTTGAGAAGACTGCCTAAGAGTAGAAGGCAATTGTAACCATGACAGGCAGTTTAAGTCAGAGAATAGAAAATTTTATCAAGTATCTTGCAGTAAGTGTTTTCCATATGATTTCCTAGGGTATGTTTAATGAGCTCCCCAATTAGAATTACAACAGGGATTTCACAGTATTATGCTAGTTCTTTGAGAGTTTTCTTTTTCAACTAAAAATACCTTTGTTAAAAATGTCTTGAATTTGAACAAAATCAGCAGGTTATAACTTTATATCATAGAATATATTTCATTCAGTTTGTATCACAAACTAGTATTAGTTCAAGAATTAAATGCAAACAGATGTTTGAAGAGTGGTTGCCAAAGGAAGAAATGAGAAGACCTTGGAAAAGCGAAGTATGTATATTTCGGTTGAAAATTTACTAGCTAGGCTGTAATGCAGATATCCTTTGTCCACGAGTTTAAAATTGTTCGGATAAAACTTGTGTAGTAGCTGCTGCTGTACGTCACTGCTTACTTTGCCTCTGTGAGGAGAGAAAAATGTGGTTTGTCATATACCTATTGATCCAGTCATTTCTCATTCTTTTTTTTTTTAACATTTCAATCTCTTCCTTTTGCTTTGTTGCTCAGTGTAATTTCAGCTACAGTAAATAGTCATCTGGACATGCTTAATTTTTATATATTTACTCTATG
This sequence comes from Burhinus oedicnemus, assembly GCA_008921705.1. Lineage (NCBI taxonomy): Eukaryota > Metazoa > Chordata > Aves > Charadriiformes > Burhinidae > Burhinus > Burhinus oedicnemus. The sequence continues at coordinate 723,156 of VFFE01007179.1, read as the reverse complement.
TTAATATTAATACTTGTATAGCATATGTACTGTACACATATTGCTAATAGCATGGTGTTTAATGACCCTCAATTACTTCTTTTTCTTACCTTGGGATGTCAGAGGCTAGGTTGCATCTGAAGGCTTGTTCCTTTGCAGTAAACACCATGCAGCAACTGTGAATGATGATTTGTATAATAATGTCATGCACAAATTAAAATTCATGTTTAAAGTCACTTTTTTTTTTCATGTATGCTGTTACTAAATTTAAGATTCTTTGGGTTCCTCAAAAGTAGCTTTCTGTTGATTTGCCTGCTTCTGGATTATGCAGTTTTTCTAATCTTAATTTATTGGATTGCAAGGTAGCCTGTATTTCATTTTCAAGTAACGTCATAAAGTTTCTGTCCCTTAGCTGCAGTGTTGAATTCCTTCACTTTGTTTTCCTTATAAAGATACCAACTGATGCTCATTAGACAAAAATACTAACATGTTGTCTGTTCATGTATAAAAAAATTATGGAGAAGTTATTCTTTGAAAACAATTAAACCCTACAATATAGGACAAGGTACAGGATGTGCTATTGATCAAAGTTTGGGAGGGTTGTTGGTCTTTCATTTTTATGAAAGTTCTTTGTATCTTTGAGGGTTTATCTGGGCGTATAACTGGGTAATATCAGCTCCCTGTATGAAGTATTGCTAAATTTATTATAAGGAATAGTTTAGTGGTTTGGTTTGGTAAAAGGATTTTGTCATCCTATGTCATCCTACAGAGTTTGGGGAGAAAAGGGGGATTATTTTGACTTCTGACTTTCAATGCAATGTAACACAGAAAGTAAATAACTATAATCCAGATCTTTTCTTCTCTCATCTTACAAATAGTTTTAATATTAATGATAAGACATGTTCCAGTGAAATTTTAATGTAAGTGTTCTTAAAATAGTGAGGCTGGATGCTTTCATTACGATGTTTTACTATACATTACTATCTGTGCCGTGACTAAAAAGAAAAACAAAGTTAGAAAATTACTTTGTATAATGAAGAAATATCATTTAGAGGTAAGAAACAATTTCAATTCCCCTTCCACCTCTATTTTGTAATGACTGTTTCACAGATTCTGTTATACTTCTAGACTAATCTTTCAATGCTACTGTCATTTTTTTGATACCCACTGGTATATTGAGTTGGAAAGCAGTTGTCTACAAAAGCACTTTTAACTGCATATTATGCCTGCTATATTATATTTTTATGACAATGCCAGTGGCACAAAAAAGGGGGAAAAGAAGGAGAAACAAAAATGCAGAAAATTGCACACTCCACCAAATTAGCCTTTTTACTAGTTTTTTCTATTTGTTCAGACATTTCATAGTCAAATGGTTCCTTTTGGTCAAGTGCCTATATAATTGAGTTTAGAGTGTTTCAGTGCGCTGACCTGCAAGGGTTATACAAAAATAGAGGAGAGAGAGATTTTGTCTCATGCATAGATTCTGTTAACAGCAGAGTGATCAATCTCTGAAATGTAAATATCTTCATTCTAAGTATTCCTCATTACAAGTGGGTCACCTTTATAATTTCAGTTAATTTTTTTTAAAAACATCTCTTCTGTAATACTGTTTCCTCAAAATAAATAATTCCTATTGCATAGGCGTTCTGTATCTCAGAACGTGTGTCCCAAGCAGTCATCTCTCTCTAAATGTAGAATTAAATTGTAACAGAGAGCTGTAGCACAGTTTTATTAATGATCTTCGCAGAAGACCATACACAACCCATATTTAATACATTCCCTTTCAGTTTTTATATTGTCATTCTCTATGATATTGTTGCTTTTTGATCTGTTCACCGATTCTGTTGGGAACTGGAGATTTGCACCTTAAGACGTTCACTGTAGCGCCTTGCACCACTCAGCTGACTCCAACCTGTCCTTCACTGTCAAGCTCCCCATCTGTTTCCATCTGTATTTGTTTATGCGTAGCTCAGATTAGGCATTATCACAGCTCTTTCTTCACAGTTCTTAATATTATGAATGTCTTCAATGAAACCAGTGGCTTTGTGTAGCTTGGCTTTGTTAATGCCTTTTGTTTGCCTGTACTGCAAATGTCCTATCTCTGACCATACAACTGTTGGCAATGGTACAGAACAAAAAAAGCTCCTGGTACCAAATGATTTGGAAAGGTACAAAATACTGTGCATCAAATTGAACCAGAAGTCGGCTCCCATGATAGGTATTGAGCAGTCTGAGTTTAAATGTCCTATCAGAACATTTTCTGTCTACAGCATCTGAAGACAATTGAAACCGGTTAAGACCTGCTCATTTCCCATGTTCCTACATGAACAGTTGTCCATGTCCCAACCCCATCATTATTCATGTGCCCGCTCATGGCTAATTTTCTGTGTCAAATTCCCTCGCAGGCAACATACCTTTCCCCTGGGCTTTATTTCTTCTTCTATTCTGTCTGCCCAAGACAAGTCTTTAGGAGCTTGCTGAACCATAAAAGGGCAATCATTTTACCTCTGAGTATAGAAGGAAATGACTGCCATCCTGTCAGCTTCAGTCCCTTTGGAGTTTATTGGAGACAGCAAGCATTTGGAAAAAATGGAAATGAAGTGGCAACTAGCTATCATGTTTTTATGAGACTTTTATCAAATGCCTCAGAAGTGTTTCAGTATTGCTGACTTTTACAATTAAAATGCCAAGATAGGTAAAGAACTGCTAATATTCTTACCTTAATTTGTTTCTCTGTTTACTACACCTGTAGCTGTAGGTTTTCTTTCTTCACCAGCTGTTGTGGTGTCGTACCTGCTGTAAGATTCTGAAGAGCATAATTGTACATTATACACAATTTTCTCATTAGCTTATAGTTGCATGCTTCATAGTGATTCTTTTGCTAGTCTCACTATCTTACCTACTTTAAACTGTTTTAAGACAGGTTTATAGTAATGATTCTCTTACACAGCAGAAGCATTTGAAACCTTCAATATAAGGATTTAGGTACAAAGTTAAGATATGTCTAACTCCAAAGAAATCTTTCCCTTTCAATGGCATAGTATTAAATGAAAATTGCCTCTCATAACAAGCTTTAATCACGTGAGCTGAATCCCCAACAGCAATGATGCAAAACTTCCAGTAAGAAATAGAAAGACTTTATTTCATGGTTGTCACATGCCAACAGTTTGGATCCCAGTAGAGTATTCTAAGTATAAAGATTTATGGTGTTTCTCTACAAGAATGGAGATACTTATTTTGCAGCCGTATGTTGAATATTGATCTTTTGAAAAGACAAGTGCCTTGAATAGTATCTTAGTAAGGTAGGCTGTCAGTGTAATCATTTTCATTTGATATAATTGCTAAAAAGAGATCTGTAAAAAAAAAATGGAACAGATCCATCTTTTAAAAGATTAAAGTCATGTGCTCCGTGTGACTTGGAATGTGCTAAACTGGTGGTAAGGAGGAGTGGAAATGTCAGTTGGGTTCAGTTTTAAAATATATTGTTGTGAACCATAATGTGTGTAATCAATTAGTAATTGGGGGCTTCCTTTGCAGTGAGGAAATTTAAGTGTGTATTTATCATGTTTATTTAAGTAAACAAACTTATTTCAATAAACATGAACAACTTCTAAATTACAATGCAATTTATCTATTGTGTGAAAATTTTTGAATCAACTATCAATTAATAAACAGGTTTTTAAAGACCATCTGTGCCTCACCTCTGTAGAGTTTGAGTTAAGCACCTTCATAACATATCCTACTAAAAATGAAATTAATTCCCCCCAGAAAAGTTAAAACTTAATATGAAACCCAGTAAAGAGATTTATCTGAATGTTGGATTGTGCTGGAATGGGCTTAGGAGCAAAGAGAGAAATTAGCCATTCTTCTGCAGTGATCTGCAAAGACGAAAGAGAGTCAAAAGCATCACCAGCAAAGCTGGCTAGGGCTTTCCTGTAAGAATTCCACAATTTTTGTCTGGAATATTTTGGACCTTTCCAAACCTTTTTGTATTATAGAACAATGTCAGTCATTAAGCATGTCTGCTTCTAAACTCTGCGATTTGTTAAATGCTTAGAAAGGCATCAGGTAACAGTAGTTCTTAGAACTGCGTGGAAGGTAATGCTGTATTGCATTTTCCTAAAGATAAGCCACATCGAAATTCATAAATAATTCAAAAATACTTAGAAAAAACATGATTCATTGCACAGCATGCAGTAGAGGCAGATGAAAAGCGACTATTTCCTGCCATTTCCATAAGGAGAGTTTGAGGTTCTGTGGTAAACTTAATTATATTTACGGCAGGTTGAATAACCAATTGAATTTCATTCAGGTATTTGTTTCCATTTTTGATGGATTTGCTGAGTCTGCACACATGGACTGCTTGTGTTTGCTTGTATGCATGGAGGGGATTCTGAATCCCCATTGAATTAATATTTGCATATTGATATTCACAGAAGGAAATTATTGCAGAACAACTTTGTGCTCATCCAGGCACCTGGCTCATGAAGCATATATTCTGAACAAAAACAGTATTCAGGGCCCTCTGAAGCCAGTAGATACTCCTGTCCCTTTAGGACAGCTCTTGATGCTTTAAGTCTCGCACCTGCTTACACACACACACATTTCTACAAATACATATCTAGTTATATAGTTCATACAGTTCAGATTTAAAAAGGATAAGGCCGCTAAATTGTAGAATTTTCAGGAAAATGTTTAAATCTGATCGCAAAGAAAAGGAGAACTTCAGTTAGTTTGTGAATATCAGTCAAAGATAGGTCTTTGTTCAAGTAAATTATTACAACCAGGTCTGTAAGAGCTATTCTACGGTAAACTTTGCATTATCCAGAGAAATGGGGGACAGCAGAACCAGGGAAGGAGCCAATTGGTATGGATACTGCAGGTTGCTGGATGCGTGTAGTAGTTTATGTCCGGTCAGATGCCTTGTGTGATACGGACACGGCTGTTAGGGTTTCTAGATCAAAGGTGATCCTAAAACAATATGGTGCAAATAAGCCTTGCTGGGCTAAGCTGGCTAGGCATGGATCCAGCTCAACTGTTCCTTCGTTACGGCATTGTAGTAGTTGTATTGTTATTGTATTGCGGTAGCTGGTTTAATGGGATGTTAATATACTGTTGGTTATGCCTGTTGTTTTATTATTCAAGAATTTTAGAAAAGGACTCTGGAATGAAGATTGCAGTGATAATAACAGGAATTGAAGATACAAAGCTGTAGTTTCAAAGTAAAAACCTACTCAATGTTGTAAGTGCCACGCCAGAGTACTGCTTACTCCTTCCCTGAAGCATATTGTTTGTTTTGGAGAATCACTGTTGCCATTTGCGTAGCTCGTGAGAAGATGCTGATGGTCTCTTTAATAGGTTAGTGTGTTAACAGCTGACATCTATTAATTTTGCCATCTTAATTGGATCCTTTTAGATGTTCAGCCAACTGGTCAGGCACACAGTGTGAGAGGCCAGCTCCCAAAAGCAGCAAGTCTGACAATATCAGTACAAGTAAGTACTTCAAATAACTGCTATCACTTGTCAAATTTGGCTCAATTTAGACATTTTAACCCGGTGATATCTTAGAACGTGAGTTTGTGTCACGAAAAGTGCTGGTTACAGGTATTAAAAAAAAAAAAAACAACAAAAACACAACATTTTTTTTTTATTAACATTCGGTGTTTCGTGAGGTGGTTGGGATAAAGCCATGTGCTATACACTCACTGCTTCAAGGGCTAACCTGCACTTTTCTTAAAGAAAGTGTATCAAGTGGGAAGTGCTTGGGGATATCGCTGCTGTGCAGAGAACTACTATGAGACCTCTGACCATTTCAGTCCTACTGAAAGCATCAAAACCAGAGTTTTAAGTAGCGCGTAACTTTTGCACTGGCTGTCTGCGGAGGTTTGAATTTTACCTACTGTGAAAATCATCCTCAAAGTAAGAATAGCTCCCGTCGTATAATTTTTTAAACATGTCTGTAAGCATAAAAGGACGATATTGCTACGCTGTTGGCAGTTTAAACTGGACAAGGTTCCCTGCGGTGCATTGAGCATGCTGATGTATGCCTCTCCGTCACATTTAACCCAACTGGAGCAGTAAAACGAAGCCCGCTATTCAGGTCGGCTTGATGCTTAGACGAAATCTTCCTAGCGATCCAGACGAGTGAAATAACACTTACAAGCTGGAAACGGGCAAAAAAGCAGCCAGAACCTAGATCAGTATTTCATGTCGAGGGAATACCTGCTGCAGTTTGGGAAACGGGTGTTCGTCTTTTGCCTGCTGCTAGACCCCAGGCTGCACCATGGTCACCAGATGGCAGTTCATGCCTGGTGGGCTGTTTTTCAGGCGTTTTTCTTTAATTTTTACCCGTCAAGACAAAATGAACCTTTTTTTGTTGGGGTTTTTTTTTCCCCTCCTAAGTAGAACTTAATCCAGTTATTTGTCAAATGTTGTCTTAAAATAGTATTGTTGTAATGTCCTTTACATGCTGAATCTTCATAAGCTGAAGTGATCTTGGGATGCCTCAAGTTTTCTTTCAGTAGTACTTCATTTCAGGCCTCTGACAACCTGACTTGGCTTTCAGTAAGCCTGCAGGCAGAATTCAAGATATCTTTTTCAATTCTTTGTTTAGCCTGTGTTTAATGTAGAGCAGAGACTGCCAACAGCTTTTTTTTTTTTTTTTTTAATAAACCAATAAATGTAACCAATGAAACAACCAGCAATATTTTTGTTTTCCACTAGTGAAGGATTGTGATATTAAAGGAAATGCGTGTCATTCCACATTGGCTTTATACTGGAGTCCTGTAGTTTATAAGGGCCAGGTTTTTATAACATAAAATTATTTGTTGCATGTATTTCTTTATTGCCAGACACAGGAAAGCTGAGAAATTCTTAGAAGGGTACTATTGCTGACCTTATTTTTGCACGTAGTCTCATTTCAGTGAAGTTATCTGCCAAAATAATGTTAAGCCCATTTTCTTCTTCCCTGCTCCCTCCCCTCCTTTAACATCACCATCTGATCTGTGCACTGGTTTTCTGCTACATTAAGCATTATTGTAGTTTCCTTGATTGCCTGTATCAACATAACAAAATTTTTGGCTCTCGAGTACAATGCAGTAAAATGCAGGAATGCACCAACCATCTAGGAATGAAGATTGCTTACTACTTTTCATTTCCCCACAAATAACAGTAATAAATACATATAAATGCTAATAATGGAATTCTTCAATCAGAGCCATGGCTACTGAATATTTTAAATTAATGGTTGTGCGACTTAAATAAAGTCAGTGGCTGTGCCACTCCAATCCAAATTGTTCAGCAATTCCACACACCTTCATACGGTATCGCTGCAAATGAGGGCAGGGGATTAGTCCAAAGCATATTGGTATCCAGAAAGAGGAAGCTCCTGATTTGTTGATAAAAGTACTCGTGTGTACACCATTATCTGTAATGATAGGTTTTTTTCTTTCATTGAGCAACGTTAAAATCTCAGATTAGTGAAGCGCATCACATGAAATTGCATCTGTTGATGAGGGAAATTATTATTTTTAAATTAACTGTTTTACAGCCGTGAAGAAATTATTAGATGTAGCTGTGAGTATTCAATGATATTTCCTTTTCCTGTTTCAGGAAGCATTGCAATCATTGTTCCTCTTGTTTTACTGGTGACTTTGATCACTACTCTAGTAATTGGACTATTTCTTTGCAAAAGGAAACGAAGGTAAGTAATTTTATATTGATGTATGAAGTAAAAAAAGTAAATCTTTAAAGTATGTGCATCTTTTTGATACAAAAAATTGACTTTGTATATGTTGAGCAGATATTAAAAAAAACACAATAAACAACTCAAAACTTGTTTCTGGATGCAGTGAGTTAGTTACATTTTGGTTCTTGCTGGAACGTTCATGTCTGTTATTTATACTTATATTCCATATACACTAGACAAGAAAATGTAGTGCTTCTCTTATCCAGTTTGCTCACTCAATCCTGCCAAGGCTGTATAAGTGTTAGTAATTTTATCCAGAGACTTAGTGAACTTAGTAAACTGAATTAATGTATTTCATTGGAGCCATGTAATTAATAGTGTTCATGTCCATAAATACTTTCCGATAGAGTCTGTGCAGAATTTCCAGTTTCTAGTTACGGTTCACTTCAATTTATTTACTTTGATTAGTTCTTTTCAATTTTATATGTTATAGTGACAGCGTAAACAATGTTCAAGGTATCTACTGTAGAGTCCCAAGCCTTGTCATCATTACTGTGTTTAGTATCCTGCATAGAAAGCCAAATTCTAGCATTAAATAATGAATCTTCTTTTCTTTTGAATTTAGCTGCTCTTGAGCTGATAATGAACTTGGGGACAGTAGCAGATGTTTTGGCTTTGGCCATTTCTTCAAAGGCCACGTTGGGTGGCGGGGGAAGTAAGGGTGTTTCTACTGTCTGCAGACACCTGAGAGAGCTGCTCGCTTTCTTGCATTCAGAGAAATGAGAAAGTGATGTTAGTGGCAATGCAGATTTAACAAAGAAAGATTCCAGATAAGAAGGATGTGGCCAACTAGGGAAGACCTGAACTATTTCAGTCCTCTAGACTAGAAGAATCTTTTAAGTCACTATCATCTAGCATCATGCATAGCATCCCCCTGCAAACTGTGGTGCTAACTAGTAAGCATTATTTTTTAAATCCATTTTGATAAGCCAAGATAAATACATTCTTTGATCATACTGTTAGTAACGCTGACCCTGCCAGGCTCCATGGATGTCATCACGTGCTGCTGTACCTAAAGAACAAGTTTAGTGATAGCCAAATTCCGAAAACCAGTTGCTGGTCTGTAAATTGTTTGAGTGGAAGAAGTTCTTGAGAATAACTTGTTAAATAATAGATCTTCAGTAGAGAAATAGAACTAACCTCAATAAGGAACTTTTTTTTCTTAAAATTATATTTGAAAATGTATTTCAGGGGGTTTTTTAATCTCCTCAAAGAAGACTGTCAAGTATTAAATTAGGTATAGATGTTCAACACTTGTACGCTACAGATAAGTGCTTATTTTAGGAAATGTTTTTTCTATACCATTTCTGAAAAATACAGATCTTTTAGTGTGCTGGATTTCAGACACTGACTGCATCTTTTTCAACCAAACAAAAGGACTTGACTATTATCATCCTGACTCTGACCTCGCTATTATTCCCTTGTAATTCTAGAGAATAGATTGCATTGGGAGAAATTACCCTCTTGAGGTTATTTCAATTGCTCAGACTAAAATCACCTCCTTACCTAAAAGAAATGAATTCAGCAACTGAAACAATCCAACTCAATAACTTACCTTTACTGATACCTAATTCAAGGTTAAAAATAAGACTCTATCTTTTATTAAAGTTTGGAAAAATTCAAGTTGAACTTCAGCTTTTCAATAACGGCTGGCAGGGAATACAAACTGGAACTATGAGAAGTTCATACATTTTTAATGCATCGTAATGAAACCATTTGCTTGTCCTCAGATTACAACTGACTTTGGGCAACTGATTTCAAATGGAAGTTAAATGAATGACCAAGGGAACATGACTCATATTCGCTCCATCTTCATTACTACAGGGAATCTGCAATGAGTTTGCAAGGTTTTCCTTGGGAAGTGAAGGAAATCTGGAAACAGTAGGGGGAAGTCAGGGTTGTAGACAATGAGTGAGCACTTTGTATGAATTCATATCACTACAGCCAAACTGAGAAAAACAATTAAAAGCTACTTCCAGCTTATATGAGATCTGCACATAGGCTCAGATTGCACTTGGTTTGAAAAATGCAAGAATTTTCTGATATTCTATGGAGAAAACACTTTTTAATCCTGGTGATCTTAATGATTAAAGAGAATAAAATTTGTAGTATTTTAGGATGAAGCATTCAAGAAATTACCTGTAAAGTCACTAGCTTCTTTTTTGTGTGTGTTTACGCACTATAGGACAAAAACTATCAGAAGACAACCCATTATAAATGGAGGAATCAACGTAGAAATTGGCAATCCGTCATATAACATGTATGAGGTGGGCCATGATCACAGTGAAGGTGGTCTTTTAGCCTCAGATTTTACTGTAAATGCAGAAAAGGTAATTTTTTCTTTTTCTAATGGCAAAATTGCTACCTATTTTGTCTTACAAAGGTTTCGACTTTAAATGTACTGAATAGACATAGAAAACAATGACGTTTAGATTTAGCTCCACCGTGAATAGAAAGGCAATTAGATTTAATTAGAATAAATTTCATGTGTATATTAACCGTTGTTTTGCAGTCTGATGCTTTCTGATGGACACTATTCCTAGTGCTTGCATTTTACCAAAACAGAGTTAGAACTAAACTACGAAACGATTTTTTTTTGTCATAGACGTATCTGCTTAAGTTGCGAAATCATAACTTATCTTTTTAGTCTGGTTGCAAATAGTGAATGGAAATATATTATCGTACAGTCTGCCTTTTGAAGTGTGAAAGAGGGTGTTCATACATCTGAGACTAACTTATTTCATATATGAAAACTTCCAAAAGCATAAAAAATTCAGAGTCCTGGCTGGATAGATAGATTAAATGTTTACACAAAGCCAGTAAGTATTGTCATTTTCTTGTGAAAGATGCTGTCACTTCTGCAGCACCACTCTTCAGTGATTGAACTCCCTGAGTGATGTGACATGGGATGAACGGGGTAATGCTGCGATATCTTTCCTAGAGCTCTGTAATCAGACATACACCAAAGGGCAGCCATCATTCGGCGGCATTTCTGACAAAGCAATAACAGGATTACTGTTAGCTCTAGGAACGACGTCGCTGAATCACATAGTCAGGCTGCTGAATACAAGAGGTAAGCTGAAAATGGAGTTACTCACGGGAGGAAGAGTAACTGAGCCAGTGCTTATTGTCAAGTCTGGCTCTAATCCTTGATGGAAAATGACTTTAAAATGCTGAGTTTTATTCTGTTATGGAATACAAAAATTTTTCGCACTGAAGAATACCTGTAAGTAGATTTATTTTTTTTTTAATTGTAGATCACTCTAAAATCATGTTTTTAATCAGTGCACTGTTTATTTAGCAGTGTTGATAAGTACACATGGAAGATGGTCAATTAGCACAGAAACTAAAATTTTCTGTTTACACAGGCCAGATACATAGGGGGAGGGCCCACTGCATTCAAGCTTCCCCACACAGCTCCATCAATCTACCTAAACTCTGACCTGAAAGGACCACTGTCAACAGGGGTGAGAAATGATGATTCAAATCCACTTCATTCCACCGCAGCCCCTTTCTAAAGAAAGTCTGTCTGTCATTTCAGAATAGAGGCATTTTCTGTTTGGTCTTGATGTTGTTTTTCTTTTTAATGGCAAGAAGAATGACAGTAAATAATACATTTTTCTATTTGAAATAAAGGGTACCTCTCTGCATAAAGTATTTCATCAGTGTACCCTTCATTGTAACATAATCTAAAACTGAGAATGTGTCGTTGCAAAGGGATGCAAAACCAGCAAGCGACGTCATGCTTTTCCATAGCATTACCTAAGTTTAGTGTAGCATTCACAGCCATGTATCTGGATATATTTGCAATTTATATGTAATTAGAGGCATTTAGTGCAGTTTTTCAAACTGAAAGAAGTTCCCAAATAAATGAAAACAAGTCCTTTTATTTTAGAGGAATTTCATACGCACCAAAATGAACAAATTCATTTAATGTATGCAATGGAATTATGGATTGTTCAGCTTTCAATCAGTTTTTATCATAAAATAGTTACTTTTAACACATCGGAATTTGACTAAAATTTAGCATGATGTTTGCAAACACTGAAATTTAAAATATTAAAAAGGGGCATCAATATGACATTCATTTTCATGTGCCTTAGTATATATATATTCATCTTTTGTGCCATTGGCATTCTTGCATGATTATAATATGTTGTATTTGGAAGTTTTACAGTTTGTATAGGGTATATTTCTGATGGAGCACAAAACCATGGATGATGAAAGATAGACTATATGCCCATCTCTAACAATAAGTCTTTCTGTTTCTCAAGTCACTCCAGTTACTTTCTGTACCTTACTGCACTGCATTATGCTATCAGTACCCACTCAAAGAGGTATCGTGAGACAGAGCCTACTATTATGTATAATTATAATAACTCCATAAGGCACTATAGAGATGCCAAGCGTCTCTGTTCTGTTGTGGTTATCATCCTTAATAATGATTGTCAATGAAATAAAAAATCCTGTCAATTGAAATAAAGCAAAATATCTGTTTGGCTATATTTCTGATTATAATCATTACAACAAATGTAAAAATCTCTAATTCAATGGGGACAGACAGGTATAACTGAGAGTTTGCTCTCATAAATGACTACGGCAGTTGATTGCATATTTATGTACCATTAATATAGAAGTGTAGCTGCTTCTTTCTTTCTTTTTAAATAAATGTGACTCACCTTTTTCTGCCTCCATTCCATGAAAGTGTGAAAGACCAGGCAATCACTTTGTCATCTGTAATAAATGGAATAGGCAGCTTTTAACTAACTAAATGAGTAGCTGCCGTAGCTAGGCAGGCTAAGGAATACCTGAATCCTGGGTCCAGAATTGACCAACGGGGAAAGCAAGAATGAAGATTCTAGACACCTTTCATTCCTTGTTAGCCAGGGTGTCTTTGCAAGTCAAAAAAACCTACCCACTTCTGGTTTGCGTAATTTAAAGTTTAGCCACTTCTTATGTGCACCAAACAAATTAATTTACCTCTTTTATAGCTTGCTGGTGTTCCACTCAGTATTTGTGTAAGCAAAGCTGTGCTGTTTCATTAGTTACAAGAAAGAGGAAGATTTTGACCATAAGGTACCCTTTCCAGTTGTTATAGGTAAAAAGCTGAACATCTAGTTGGTTAGCAAAGGTCTTCTAGGAGACAATAAAGATACCAAGTATAAAGACATTATTGGAGATGTTTACATGATAAACCTTGGTGAGTGCTTTCTCCTTAGTATGAGTGATAGGAGAACAAGTTTTCATCCATGTTACACGTCGCTCTCTGCTGTTAGGAGATTTCTCATATACTGAAGTGCTCTGCAGAATTAAAAATGGGTTTGGCTTATACTAAAGTACCACTCATTTCAGTAGATTTTTTAGTACAGTCCAAACTACCAAAACTGTTGAGAAAACCCTTCTCAATCTGTAACGACTATGATATATTAACAGTTATGCTGGTTTATTATTAAAGTTTAATTTACATTACAAAAGTATTGAATTTTTGGTCAAATCATGTTGTATATTTGGGCCACAGAATTCGAAAACATGGTCAGCTATTGATGGGATGCTGATGTCTTAGAACAGGTAATATATGGAAACTGTTGGTTGCAGTTTTCTACTGTTAAACTTGTCACATGGTCTCACAGTGCACTTTCTCTATAAACTTCTTCATATCTACTCTGAAATCTTCTAGTGTAATAAGGTGGACAAGTCAACTTCAGAGACATTTTTCAAGGTTTTTTTGTTTTATTTTTTATCATTGTTTTTATGGTTTTAATATCATAATATGCTGCATGTCATGTCATTGATTATTTTAATAGCATGTCTCATCGTGAATTTAATTTTTAACTAAGTAATTAACTCATTATCAGGTTTGCAGAAGTCCAGGTATCTATCAAATATGTCCAATTATATTTTATGTGTACTTGTTCTTGCTTCAACAAACCCATTTCCATTTCCATAAATGTTTATTTTGGTTTAAGCCAGCTGATCTAATGTATGCTTGATTTCTCTGCAGACAACAAATTACGCCAATCCAGTATATGCAAAGTTATACATGGATGGACAAAACTGTCGAAACTCCTTAGCAAGTGTTGATGAAAGAAGAGAACTCCTTCCAAAGAAAATAGATATTGGGATAAGGGAGACTGTGGCATAATCTGCTGTAACCTTTTATACTCTGTATAAATGTATAAAATATAAGGATTACTTTTCTATGTACCAACAGTATTATAATTGTTTTGGCATCAGCATTACCTCTGGTTTTTGTTTGGTTGATTGTTTTCTGGGTTTTTCTTTTGCTGATGACTTTTGACTGACCATTTGTAAGGTATTTTTATGAAAAAGAAACTGCACTACGGTACAATTTACAACAATGCTGCTGAAATAACACACCTTTAAATTTGTTAAAATTGCAAACAACATATTCGTTTGTAGCGTGAAAATGAGCAATCTATTTTCTATGAACTCTTTTGGTTCTACTTAATCAATGAAGATGGTATCTGCACTTTTTCATTATGTAGTCTGGAAGCTGTAGTACAGTGTGTAATTTTGTTTATTTTAAATGGTGAAAGAATGACTGAATGGTCTACTCTCTTCTTTGTGCCCATTAGAATTTCTCTTCAGATCCTGATAAAGCTAGGTAACTTTTCACAAACAAACATATCTTGCTTTTAAATTAGCTTTAGGTTGCCAACAAGTAAACAAGACTATAGAAATGAAACATCTAATGATCTGCATGAACACGGTGATTATGTTTCAGAAATTCAGTGACTGTACATGATATACTAAACATATATACCATGTAAAACAAGCTTTGTATTTATTAAAACCTTATAGAACATAGTAAAGATATATCTTGGAAGCTGAAACCTTACTTGCTGTGGGACAAAGCATATGAACTCCAACAGTCCTGTAGGACAGTAGCCACCCTAGAGCACAAGAGGGCATTGCCTACACATGCATTTTATGTTTATTCACTTAATCACATGCATTACTTACAGATTAATAATTCCCCAACACATACCAAGCAGTAGGGAAAAAACCAAACCCCAACCTTAAGCACACACAGATGATCACAGCATTCAATTTTGACAATCACAAAAAAGTCATACCTGTTTAGAGAGATAAAAGAATACAAAACAAAAGCAGTTTCTTTAAATGAAGATAAACTGTGATATTGCTGAGGTAAAAGATAACCAAATTGCGCATTAGCGAAACCTTACCTAAGCCCGAGTTTCCATAGCCTGGGTTAAATACCAAAATCCAATTATCGAAAGTGAAAAGCATCAGTATCAGTTTCCAGCACTTGCTCTGACCTGGTCTGCTTTCTGTTGTTGCTAAGAGGAAAAATCTGACTCACCTTTTTTAATTTTATGGAAATAAAGAATACAATTTCTTTCAGGTTTGAACTGAATCGAAATATTTTATACATAACTTTAAAGGCACAAAAGACTTATTCACACATATACTGTGGAGGACTCTTCCTTCCTCTGCTAGACATGACTGACTTTTAGCTATCATAATATATTAACCTAACAGATTAAATATGTTTGTGGTTGCTCTTTATTCCCTTTGTACAAGCATTACAAAAATAACTGCTGTTTTATAAAAGATTTTTGTTGTACTATTGTGCATGCATACTACCTATTTCTAAACTTTGCCATATTGGGGCCTTTATAAAACTCTTGATTTATGTAATACTAGTGCAATTTTGCTTGAACAATGTTATGCATATCATAAACTTTTTCAGGTTCTTGTTTAAGTACATTTTTTTAAATTGAACAGTATTTTTCATTTTGGTTATAATAGTCATTTTGCCTATGTTTCTACAATGAAGTGTTAAATACTTTATAAAAAAATTGTTGACTGATTTATTTAAATGAAAATCTACATACTTAATTCAGTGTGTTGACTAATTTTTAAATTTAACTTATAAAAAGAAAACTAAAGAGGAGCAAATTGAAGGGAAAGAACGTTACTTTGTACAAATGGCTAAATTCCTTTTCTTAATGACAATTTCTGCTTTTTATACAACTTCTATTTCAGTGTTTTTGCAGCTCTGCACATGTTTGGATAACCTAGGTGTATAGCTGTATAATATGTTCATAGAATTTTAAAACGATTTTATTTTCTATAAAAATACTGCATTAAATAGTTTCATACCATACAGCTATGATTCCACAGGTTCTGCCTTTATTCCGCTGACATCATCAGAGGTGGATTTGGCCCTCAATTTTTGCATAATTGCAGTTGTTATGAGGTGTAAGTAGTTGGTCTTTTCGGAAACATTACTGTTTATTTTCTGGCAGAGAATTTCGTATCTCTAACACTCAGGTAGAACTAAATTTTAACTAGTGAGTATACAAGTAACATGAATTTGAAATCATGAACTCTTACACGGACTTGATGAAATGTATTTATTGTGATGTCTCATGCTGCCTTTCGGTGAGACATTTTTATTTACTTTACACTTGCTGAAGTGTAAACTACTTTTAAAAAAATGAAATTTATTTATTTTCTTAGAAATACACAGTTGATGTCAGTGGAGCTATTAGATATTATATTAGATCAGCATCCGGTCTTAAGTTTATAGGCAGGATTTTGAGCTCTACTGCTGCCCATGCCTTAAAGGTCCTTAAATCACACAGCGGTGTAATAATCCCCAATGGATTTGTTTGGTTTTTTGTTTTTTACTTTACCAAGGTTCTCCATAGGAACTGTTTCTCACAGTCCTTTAACAGCTCCAGAATCCCTAGGCTCTGTAGCTGTGCAAAGTACACAAGGAGCTGGAAGGTGAAAGATTGAGAACCTGATCAATAACCTATACGTGCACCCTCATAAGTTCAGTAAAATATTTTTGGGCAGGAAATTCTATAAATTGTTACAAGGAACAAGAAAAATTTTTAACTTTCTACATTTCCGTGGCCGCCTTGCTGTTATTAATGCCACAGATTCATGTGTGTTTTAAGTTCACATAAGCTTAGAAGAAAAAAATTTGGATAAATGTGCCTGTATCACTGATTAAAACAGCTGTCTCTTCAGGGTATAGTTGCAAGGCCTTTTGTGGTTACTTTCCTGAAGATACTAATGACATTTCATGTGAAATGCTAGTACTGTACTACTTCACTGAATTCATCAGGGTAAAATTTTTCTTCCACAGTACTAATAATTTTTCTTAGCAATGTGAAGCAGTTTGTGGGTTCCATAAATATCAGGTATTAAAATTATTCAGGGCAATGGAACTTCTCATAAAGCTAACGCTGAAATACACTGTCCATTTACTTTTTACTCTTAGGCTAAGGAATGGTTCCAGGTTCCTGAGTGACCGTGATACAGCTCTACATCTCTTTTTGCTTTCATTACTCCCATTTTCATTCAACGGAAAAACAAAACAAAACAAAACATGTAAGCTTGAAGGGTGACATGATGTGCTCCATCGCAAACTAAGTTCTTAAATTCTTTGCTGAATGGAGAAGCTCTACACAAAACATATGAAAAAAAGCATTTGTGCCAAACTTTATGTAATTGTGTCTAATGGATCTTTTTTTTTTTTCCCCACAGAGGTTACACTAGTATATTTACATGTAACAAAAGTGCAGTGGAATCTCTGCCTTGTGATAGACCTCTTGTTCTGTGCAAGAGTTTGCATGAACAGTAAATTATGAGAACAAAAATTCAAAATGACAAATTGAGATGGATGATGCTCGTGCTACGTTGGTTAGTCATTTCACACAACTAAGGTTGCCAACACGAATACAGTCCTGTTGATAAACACACTAGGAAGCGCATTTTGAGAATATTTATTTTGATGTGAATTTTTTAATTGGTCTTTCACTTCCAAGACAGTCATGGAGTTTGATGTTTGCAGAAGGAAAGCTCTGTACTGGAATGCCTTTAAAACTTCTGCCCAAGTTTATTATCTATCAGTGAGATTGTGGAGAAGGTCCTAATATAACAGCAATTATTTTATTTTTATCAAGCTCTTAGTGACCAGCATCAGTGCGGTCACATACATAATAAAATTTTGTGTAAACACATTTCAGAAAATTTGTTTCAGGTAAAAGTGCATAATGTATCAGAATAAAACCAAGTGTCTTCTTGTGCATCCCCCTTTTTGGAGGATGAGAAGATGATAAAGGAAAGACATGTCAGTGATAATAAAAGGTCCTCAAGGTAATCAGCCTTAAAAATAAAGACATTTTTCATGTGGAACAAGCAGACCAACAGTGAAGCTTGTTTGTCCAGCCCTGGGCATCTCTGCAAAGACGTTGAGGCATTTGGAATTTTTCACGTCTTAGATGGGCAGAAGTATGGCTGACAGAGGGAATAATAATTTATCATCCTGCTCCTCTAATTTATCACGCTTACCATCTCCACATGTGTGAAATACAGATCTGATGAATATAAGGGTTTCTAATTTAGTGCCTGTATTGTAAGATGACAAAAAGGAGCAAAGAAGCATAAAGCATCTTTTTGCTTCCCTCTGCCAGCTGCACATCACTTACTAGATGTTTTGACTCTCATGACCTCTGACAGTGGTCTTCAAAGGAGTGCTTGAATAGAGGGAACTGTCTGCTGGCCTCAAGAGTATGTTGAATGAGTTTTTCCTGGAAAGAGGATAATGATACTACTACCTCCACTACTGCTACCAAACCTAATAATGATCCATTTTTGTCCCAAAAAAAAAAAAAAGAGTAATTTTTAAATATCAAGATTTGTACATATACACGATACATATAGCATCAGAATTGCCGTGTAGTTACTCTGAGTGAAAACCCATTTTCACAGGTGAGTACAGGAAGGTCTGAAACTGCCATGGAAACTCAAGGGATATGTTCATTTGGGATTTCTGTTAAGCTCTTTCAAAGTGAGTGTTCAACCTGAAAAAAAAAAAGGATTATACAAGCAGGTCACTGAATTTTTCTGAATCTTAAATAAACAATTTTGAACGTTACAAGAGTTGGCACCATTTCAGAAAAAAAGCTGAGTAGTCAGTTTCTCACTTGTGTTTCATGTCATTAATGCACGAGCAGCCATCTTGTGCCCCTTAAGTAGGTGTTTGATGATTCATTAGAGATAAACAGAGTAAGATAAGCGCATGTAGATTCATGGCAGCACTGACTGAAGAGATGATCTGCTCAACAGATCAGTGTTGGGCCAGCTGAATAACTCAAGAGGTTGGGAAGGGATCGCACTTGAGCCTTGGGGAATGGGTTTCCACCTGTATTGACAGCCTGGAAGTGCCGATGTCTAAATCTGGTGGCCTGTGTGCGTGAGCCACACACTGAGCTCTGTAACAGGCCAACACCTAAATCAGACCAGGAGCCTGAATGGTCTTGCTCTGTCCAAAGAGCAGGAGACAATGTTAAGACACAAAGTTTTTAATTTCATTGATGACTGTAAGGTTTGGGGCATCACCCACATGGCTAATAGGGTATCCCAGTCCTAAGTGGGGTGGAGTCCTGGTCTATTAGAAAGGCAGGAATGAACCTTTGAAGAGCACGTGGTTGCTGGGTGTGAGAGCAGTCACATCTGATAAGGAAGTTGTAGCAGAGAGCATGTCTGAGGGAGCTTTCTGTCTTCTGTCCCAGACCTCATGCCCTACTGGTGGACCTTATCATGCTTTGCCTTTCTTTCATGGTGTTCAGAAAGAATAGTATCCATACCTCCGACTGAGAAGTTACGGTGTGCGCTGTTAGCTCGGAGACTGTTTCCCTGCATAACTGACCACATCTGGGCTTGTGTGTCAGACGAGCAAAATGTGTCGGCCCCTGTGGCGGTTAGAGCAGCTGTTTGGAGCTCCATTCACACTTGTAACAGGTTACTCTACTCAGGAGGATGCTCTTCCCCTTAGGTTCGGTGAGCAGTCTGCACCTTCTCCTGACAAACTGATACAGATACGGATAAACTCTGGTTTTCCTCTGAAGCGTGGTGTCTATATGTATTTCACAGCCCCATCCTATTTTTCACTGCCAAGAAACAGGGTATGAAATACGTTGTGACTTCATTTGAAAGTAAAAGAGAAGAATGTTTGTTCCTCTTTCCTTTCATGAAATCTTGAAAAATACGGTGAAAGCTTAAATGTATACTGTTCCTGCAGTGTTTGCGTATTGACATGCTTCCAGTGTGAGTGTACATATAGCCAAAACCTCTTAAAGCGGAGCAGTGCCAGGTAAGTGACCTTCCTTTCCAGAGAGGAATTATGGTGGTGTTCAGATGCAATGAGTGTGTCCCATCCTGCGTTTTGGTGGAGCAAGTCTCTGAGGTGGTTTTCTGCCTGTGTGTCTGAGGGGATCTTGATAATTTAATGGAGAGTTTTCCCAGAGATACCATGGTGGTGGCTGTTGTATGGTGTCTGACAGCAGCATGCTGGTAACTTAGTTTAGGTGTCCTCTAAGGTTGGCAAATGGCATTACATAGGTCATAAGTGGCCCATTTTACTGGGATACATGTTTCCTGGTGACTCGTATGAGTCCTGAATTTCAAACAGTAGTTCCCAATGTTGGCAAGTGTGAAGAACAGCAAATAGACCTTTGCTGGAATTACACGCTGCCACTGTGAGCTTAAAATAGAAGAAAAAAAAACAAACCCACAACCCAAAATTTTTATATATTGATTCTGAAGCCCAGATCTTGTTAAGAGTTTTGGTGTTAGTTGCGTAGCTGACATCCTTGTCCAGTTAGCAAACCTCATCTCCTGCAGGAGCTAGCTCCCATAGCCTACGGGAATTTGATAAATATTCTGGAAGCCTTGAAAAAGATTGGAGGGAGGAGCTCAATATCAGTTTGGAAGTTGCCCAACCGAAATTCTGAACACTTGTTCAAATATGATATGAAAATAAGTATTTTGTAAATTGGGAACCTCAGACCTACAGAAGTGTAAGTATAGCAGCTAGAGTCATGTTCTTATCTGGAGTTGATAGAGGTCCATAACCGATTTTCTTTTTAAAAGGAAAAGGAAGCAATGCCTGAGTAATGTTCCCACACGCTGGGAGGGAGTCTGCCACATCTTATAACAATATGTCAGAAGAGATGTCCTTAAGGAAGAATAGACTAGTGAGAATAAGATGGGATGGGAGGTCTCTCGTGTATTAGGTTAAGGTTGTCCTTCTCCAGGCATGTCTGTAGATCCTAACATCTCTTTTCTCCTCCTGCCCCACCCAAAAATGTAGTGTGTGCATATCCTTCACTTGTAAGTGTGTAGGCTCGTAAATGCTCTGCTTTAAAAGTCTGAGCGTGATTTGCTGCTTTTCCTAGGGGGAGGAGTGTAGCATCCAGGTAGTTCTAAGGTGGCCAGTGCATCCTCCACTGATCAGAGCCCATTTGTTGAAATAGCATAAGGTACGAAAGTATGCAATGCTGCTCTGCTCTCCTTACTGCAGGAGTCACAATATTCCAAGTGTAAATCCTCGATAGTCATTTGAACTTCTTGTACATGGTAAGACTATACCAGGATGCTTTGTTCGGCATAATCAGAGTGGCTGTGCGGTAAAAGCCATGCCGCACATGAGCTCCCCGAGGCTGGTGTGCAGCCCCTGCTTCCCCAGGCTGGACATCCCATGGGCTTTTGGTGGCCTTTCAACGGGCTGTGGTGAGGTACGCTGGTTCCAAAAACCGTACCTAGCTGGTGGGGTTTTGTAGTTCAATAGACAGTCTGGAAATAGTTCTGTCATAAAAAGACAGTGACCTTTCCTCCGCTTTTGTCTTCGTGTGCGTGATTGGGTTCATGCATTGCTACTGTCATGATGTGTCTTACCTGACACTTCAGAAGATGTTAAGCCTTTGTGAAAGATGTGTGATGATTTTCTGCATACGTTTAGCTATTCTAATCATCTTGAAATTCCTGAAGTCTTGATAGTTCATTGCCCTGAACAGTATTTTAATGTAAATTATTCTGCAGTTGTAGCTTTAATTCCTTTTTTTAGTTTGTTTCCTATATTGCAGAATCAAATATCTTTTTCCCCTATTCCTAATGAGCGTGAATAAAATAAAGCATAATAAAAAGGCTAATTTGAGACTGCTATTATATATACCACTAAAGTTGTGTCTGACAGTATCAGGTTGTCCTTTTTTTCTGCTTAAAATTAAAACATTAATGTAGCTTTCAGTGATAGGTACTAAAACATCTTTATAAATATTTGAAAAGACGCTGTTCAATGAACTGTGCAAGACAGGAGGCTGACCTCGCACAACTAATTAATTATCACAATCAGAGGAACTCCAGACAAAGTACCCTCTCCAGCAATTTGAAAGCTAATTAACATTCATGTCTCGTGAAAGTCACTTGACTTCCAATTATGATTAAGTATGCAAGGTCACTGGGACACAGCAAGTGGAAGAGCTGAAAGTAATCCCCTAGTACTGTGGCGACAGTTAAAAAGTAATGTCATGCACTGCAGGACTGTGCAAGAAATACGGATCGCACGTCGTCGTGTCCCACCATGCCGTATGAAGGACTGATGCGGACACCACCACCATCAATGTTTCTGGCCCCGCTTCTGTAGACCAGCAAAATGCTTAATGGTTTTTTTTTCTAAAACTGAATCACACTGGAAAGTTACAGTTGTCCATAGGCCTAATCAAAATATTGTCTACCCAATTTTAAGAATATTTGTCAAACTATATGACCGCTCTTATCCTGCACTTTACTATAAAATTAATGTGTTAAAGGATTGAACAGCATCTCTTGTCACTGAATAGTCCTAGTTAATCACATCTGACTGGACCATAGTGTCCTTTGTTAAGGAATGTCAAAATTGAAACAAACAACGTTACGTTGCTTTTAAGGGACTATGATCCACTGATCATAGGGCAACCCCCTTTTTATCACGCTAAGAAGCTCATACATCCATTAGCATTTGCGTCTACTGCTATAAGTATTTTAAAATGTGAGTAACTTATTTCAATAGTTGAAAATAAAGAATTTTCTTCTCATATGTTAGAAAATAGAATTTTTTAAAATATATTTTTTAAAAAATTAATATTTTAATGAAGTAATACAATAATTTAGGTTAACAAGCACATTAACATTAACTGAAATAGCAAAGCGTTGACCACAATGACAATGTAATCAAAAAGCAGCAATTACATTGTCTGTTTAACTATCCGTATCCAATAAATACAGTATGACAGCCTGAATCTTGCCAGATTTTACTGTATCACATCCTATTTTTGTGGTCATCATTATTTTCAGAGCAATTGTTACAGTTTACCAAAGAGAAAAATGTTGAGGTCAGTCACCCCGCACGTGTTGTCACTCCAGTGACAGTGACAGTGCTATCAGGGCAGCCAGGAACAAGAAATAACCTGTGAACATTGAAACTCTATTTAGATGCTGCATCAAGTGTGTTTATTTGAACGCCAGGATGTAAAATACGAAATTTGACTGAAGAGGACACTTCACACTGAGATGTGCTTGGTGACTCTCCAAAGGGGAGAGAGTAGGAAGCGTTACCCTTCAGTGGGACGAGGAACAGTTAATTAGTCCATCAGGAAAGGAGATGGCTCTTGACCTAATAAAGCAACAGTTGTGTCTCAGAGGAAGTGAAAGGATGTGCTTCTTAATTAAGAACACCACCTACACTATCTTATAACAGCAAGTTTCAGAGAGCAAGATTAAATCTAGGATGAGCCTTTGAGGGACGTGCAAAATGTGCTTGGCTACGTGAACAAGTGTTGTGCGCTGAGAAGGGATTGAGTCCAAAGGCGCCACTTCAGAGGTGGTCAAAAGGATGGAGACTCCAGGAGGTGCATGGAAGGCTGCATGCAAGTTACCTAAAATGAGAAAAAAAGAGTAGAAAGAATGAAACTATGATTTTGGGGTTTTGTCCAGTTGCAACTACGTGGTCTATTTTGAATGTTGATATTATGAAGAAATACATCTGCTTAGATTTTCCCTTTGCTGGCTAGAACTTTGAGGGAAGTCAACATACAAGATAACAACCAGCACTCCACACAGGAAGGTATGGTAAAACTGTAAATCAGACAATTAATACCTCAATAGTTGCATTGGCTTCCCAGAGTATCCTTGAAAGGATTCACAGAGCAGCCGAATAAACCTCAACTGATGACACATGATCCCTGGGAAGAGACTCAATACACACTTCAGGAGAGGACAAAGTCTCCTCGGCTCCGTTAGCAATCCAGAAGGTTTCACCAGTGGGCTGAACAATACTGGGGAACACATTTGAACCCTAAAGACCTCCAGGGACTCTTGTTACAGCGATTTTGTGATGTGTCACTTTCTGTGCCAGGATTACTTTTAGAAATAACAGCAGCGTGTTACGCAAGGGGGGGCTGAGTCCAGAATTAGGTGTCCCGGATTCTGCTTCTTGGACATGAAAAATACTAACAGCATTCCAGTGCAGCAAGTGGGAATAGAGTTATACCCCAGCACTTGCCTATTTACTAACCAGTTTTGGCTAACTGTGTAATCTGTTTGAAGTTCCTTGCATGATTTAAACAAGAAAAGGAGTCTAGCCAGTAAATCATATTATATATCACATATATTAAAAGAATCAGATAAGATTCCTTTAATTCTTGTTTTCAGCTGTCTTAGAAAGTATCTATGTTTATCCAAAGTCTGTAGGACTCAGTGACCAGCAGCATCTTCTTTGCTAAATTATTTTCAACCCTCTCTGATTCATATTCCAAAGTCCTCAAATGCCTTTCTATTTCTTTATGTTTTCTTAGGGTTTTTTACTTCTTTCTCTCTATGAAGCAGTTCACTGGCAGGCTGAAAAAAAGTCAGGGAAATTAACTGGATTTCCATGCATACAGATAATATGAAATAGAGTTCTTTGTACTGAACTGTTCTTTTTATTTGTACTTATTATATTTTTAGAGTTTGAATTGCAATTTAAAAACTTGTGGTATTTTTTCAGGATTTGAATGATAGAAAAAGAGAGTCATACTCATGACAGATGCAGAAGCCCTGTAGACAGCACTGAGGGAGGGAACTATTTAATTAAGAATAACAAATACAGAATCACAGTGCTTGACAGGACCTCGGGGGGCCATCCTGCCTTCTCCGTGTTTCCCAAACCGCATCAGCTATAGCTGAGCCAGCCTCTACAGGCGTTTCTCCAGCATTTTTGAAGAGTGACAACCATGTCCTTAAACAACCAATTCCAGCACTTGCTGTCCTTTTTTTTTGGTCGTGCATATGTCTCAATTTCCATTGCTGAAGTTTAAAGCTGCTTGTCCTACCCATCACGGGCAAACCATATGTCTTTCCACAGCATTTAAGAAAGCGAAGGGTTAAAACGAAATGGAGAAGATGACCCCATTGGGATGTACACATCTCAGTCCTGCTCCGCATTTCATGAACATGGAGGAGCCTGCTGGAATACCATCTCCAACCAGACTATGGGTGGTAGCATGAAGACCAACAGTGTCATGTTGTCTTCTTTCACTGCAGCTGTGGACCATGCTTGCTATCTGAAAATGTCCACAAGCGACATGGGACTTGTGGAACCACTTTCCTTCCTGTCTCCTTCTTACTGCAGTCCAAATGAACACAGAACTCTAAATTGTCACCTCTTTGCTTATAAATCTTACTCTTTAAATGAAGACATGCATTGATCCCCTGCTGATGCTAGGCAGAATCTGTAAGAAACTAATCCTCAAACTGAAGCGGCACTGTAAGCAAATATCTTCATATTTCAGGAGAAAAAAAACCAAGGCTATATCCATATCTAAAAAAGACAAGAGGCAATTTCTCTGCAAAGTTCTGGACATCAGAGAATCACATAGACAGTATCTAATGTATCTAATATAGCAAATGTATCTAATTTCATTATATTTATACCTATAAAAACAAGACTTGGTCCTACAAAGGATTCTTAATTATTTCTGCCAGAGAAACCTTTAAGCTTCGTTAGCTTGAAGGAAGGTCTCTGCTGACTCCCCTGCCCTGCCTTATTTCACAGTAGCAGGCTGAATCTCTTGAAGCATCAGGTCAGTAATGCCGATAATGAATCAGTAACGTCAATAGTGCAACACAACTCCTAAGTGTAATAAACTGAAATAATAACTCTATGAAATTTAAGAGTATCTTGAACAGGGCTGCTGAAGGAAGGGCATAGCTAAGCTGTGGGACTGGGATGGGTCACTGATAAAAGAAATACCTACGTCTTTGCAGACTTCTTACTACAAAGAACAGCTTAAGGGGTCATTTGATTAGAGTCTACAGAGCCCTCCATGAGACAGGATAGAGGAGTTTAGATGGGATCCATGGGATTAATTTAGAATCAGATGAGTGAAATTTGATGATGTTCAGGATAGAAGTGTATTTTTGTTTAGTTCTGAAGTTTTGGTTTTGATCAGTGAGGATATTTACCATGCAGTCAAATTACCAAGGGTCATTGTTGCAATCTCCATCACTAGAAATCTTTAAATCAACACTAAATGTTTTTTCTAAACAGATAATTCTGTAATTCAGCCAAGATTTAATTCAAGTTGGTCTTTTGTTACACAAGGGGTCAGTCTAGAAGTTCATGACATTCAGGCCACGGGGACTATGATTCTGTGGGCATGTTACAAAAGCAATTCGTAAGTAGTTGAAAACTTCCCGAGATGTGCAACATTCACCACAACCCCCCTACACCAAACGCCAGTAACGTTCATTTTCATGTTTTATTTCAAAAGAGTACCGTTTCATTTTCTAGGATAAAAATTATGGTGATAAGCTGCAAGTCACATATTTTACACATGTAACAGGCTGCACTTAATGGGCACAACATTATTCAACCGCATTTTAAATGCAGAGCCACAGGTACGTGTGTGATTAAGTTGTCTGATGATACTCATCGCATCAGCAAGAAAGCAATGATGTGCTCCATTTGTAGTTCCCGAGATGAGTGAGTCCATTAACAGTTTAGCACTAACGACTGACTCTAACGAGTACAACTGTGGATCAGCTGGCTGCAGAAAACATTCGGGCAGTGAACAGAGGGGCACAGCTGCTACAGAAGGTAGGTGTCCGAGTCCCACCTAGCTTCCACCACATGCACTTTGGTTCGAAATCCATCGAATTCCCTTCAGCTGTTACCTCCCCTCTGCTACAATTAAGCCAAAAGATGAAAAAAAGGGAAAGAATAGTTAAAGACCAACGCAGACCTACTTTGGTACAGATTCACAGTCAGGGAAGGCTGAGGAAGAGCAATCCGTGGTACTTACCGAGCAAGCCGGGGCTGCTGGCGGCAGAAAGTCAACCAATACCCTGGGAGTTTGGTGCACCACTGAACTGTGCTTGGGGGTGTTATATTCAGGAATTGGCTGAGTGCTGTTAACCTTCAGGAAAAAGAAATAACACTGTATTTGTACAATAAAAAAAAGTAATCGTATTACTTCTCCTATACACCCGATAATGACAAATTTTCCGGCGGGTTCAGAGACTCAGGCCATAAGGCAGCTGGAAGAAAGACCTCTTTAACAGCCAGAGGCTTTCTCTGGGATGATGGTTCAAATAGCTGGTGTCTTGTCATGTTCCTAGGTCTTCTAGTGAGGTGTTTTGGGTTTTCTGTTGTTGGTTATTTGGGTTTGTTCCTCAATTCCCCCTCAGCATCTAAGCACATTCACTCCCTGCTAAAAAGAGGATTTCAGAGATCAGAAAAGAAGGCAAGAGAAGTGAATGTGGGTACGCAGAGCAACCCCAGGAATGCCCTGACCACACATTTCCTTTGTGATGAGGGGGGAAAAAAATGCTTCTGTGTAAACGCTATGGTTGTATAAGCATTAGGTCTGTTCTGGGTAATCGCAACCATCACACCTTTTTCTGTCTAGCTGGTTTCGGCAGCTCTTAACACGCACTCCAGTCCCCTCCTCTCCCTCTTCACACTTGCCACCACTCTCATTGTTTCCTGGCCCCAAGGAATTGAAATTCTGCCATTTCTCATCCTGATGGCTCTCGTATTCGCTCTTGCTTCCACTTCGTGCCGACCTTCTTTGGGGATCAGGCAGATGAACTACAAAGGATGGCTGGCTCGGCTGGCTCCCTTCCCTCCTGAGGAATGGGCTGCCTATGCATTTTGTGCAAAGATGGATACATATTTGCTTTGAGGCAGTCAGGGGATCGTGGTAACATTATAAAGTACCGGAGTTCCTGAAAAGTTGTGTTTCTAAAGAATACACAGGGAAATGGAAGTTTATGATAATAAAGACATCTTGCATTTTAGCTTTCATTGCTATGACTTTGTAGAAATTGTTTGTTTCCATTGAAAACGTTGTCTGACCTAACCTACAGCAGCTTTGCAAAGCGAAGTGCTCCATTATCCTACCTTTTCTCCTGTATTTTCACTTTTGAATGCTTTTAAGCATTCTCCCTACCCATTCTGCCTGCCAAGCTGGGGGGAACTTGGCAGTGATCACCACGGAGATGGACCTGCTTTATTTGATACTGCTCGTGGTGCTGCTGAGCTTCATATTTCAGCATCGAAATGCACTTCTGTAAGTATTTCTTGTGTCAGTACGAGATGCGGTGACACTCATCTTTTGGGGAATATTTGGGGCTATTTTGCCACAGAAACACGTAGATGACTTCTCAAGTCCAGGCACATGGGGAAGAAACAAAATTTCTGGTTTTCATAGCCTGGTCTCAGGTAATTAAATTTCTAATAGGAAATGGATATGTACATAACCTGCTCTTTATGAGGACTCTGAATTCCAAGTTTGCCAGGAACTGAGCAGTTGTTATGATATAAGTAACATGTATTCAGTGTACATAACACAGCTGTTTGTGGTGCTTTCCTTAGACTATGCCGCCCATGGGACTAAACAACTTTGCTCATAAATTATTGTAAGTGTGGAATTTTAATCTAATCTACTTAACTATTTTATCAACTTGCTTTGAGCTGATTAAATTGGTTTCTTTATGCTCTAGAATTTTAAATCCTCTCTCTGGATGTTTTGTGTGTGAGCTTGAAGTTCACCATCCAGTGTGTGTGAGAACGTACAGTGGAAATTAAAGACTGCTCAAAATTCTGTGTAGCAAACCTGCTTCTTAATGATAGATTTTTTTTTTAGGTTCACTGTGCAGTCAGGACACATGAGATGATTTTTTTTTTTTTCTCCTGAAACAAGTTTACTGTTGAAGGTAGCAGTGTAGCTCGCACTAAAGCATAAATCTGCAGTCTGAAACCCTTGTAAGAACACATAGTATTGCTATTAAGAGTACTCAAGTGAAAAAAATGAAAAATTATGTATTTACAGTGCTTGTAAAACCCTGTTGCTGTATGGTTTGCTGATACATACATGCATCTTGTTTACTTTCATTTTTCAACAACAATAATAATAATGGCACTGTAATGAACCTTGGACACTGCTGGTGGGCATCTGGATGTGAAATACTCACAGGCCAAAGGCCAAAAAGAGAGCAGGTCTTCTATCACCCTGTCACCGGCATCATCTTCTCCACAAAGCCTGGAGAAAAACTTATTTTTGTCATATACAGCTTGGGACTCTCTGTGATTTAATGCTGCGAGTAACAGTTTGGCCATTTTCCGGTCCCATGGGCTCTTCACATTACCCAAAGGTGAGAGACTGGCAATACCCCAGCTCCCAGAGCACAGACTGGTCTTGGTGAGGAACACTACTATACATACACCAAAACTTCACAGAATTTCAAACTGATTCACACTGTCTTTACTTTCCCATCTTGTTCATTCTAAATAGCTCTTGCTCATGAGAATATTTTATACATTGAAAGTGCATTCAGAATAGTTTCACTAGGAAAACTGTTGATCTAAAGTGGGTGCTTAGATTTAACCAGGACTACAATACATAGTGTATACCTGCTGAAAGAAGGAAAAATTTAGTTCTTGGGGGACTGAGAGAATTTAACCAACTTGAGTTGCATCACTTACTGTCATATTCATGGATCCAAATTCAATTCTCTTTGACATACTTTTTAAAAAATCCATTGTTATGAACATTAAAGTGCGGCTTCATTACTAAAACTCATTTTGAGTTGCCGCTTTTCTCTGCTACTTTTAAGCTCAGTACAGATTTGACAGGGAGCCCTGCTTGGTTCCTGAGCCTGGAGAACTTGGGGCTGTTAGCTGAAAGCAGCACAAGGTCATTAAAAATGTGTGCCTTCCTTTCCACCCGTCCTGCCCCCTCGCTCCTCCTGGCACAACCAGATGGTTTTTATCCTCCTTTGGGAATCAAGATCCTATACAAATAATAATGCTTTATATATATTATCCATTCAGGAGGGATAATTAGCTTTGATGAGCCCATGTATCCAGCAACTTCTCTTGTCTTTGCTGTCAGTCCTCTGACATCAGTATGAAGCTTGCATTGCATTGCATTATTTTATATTATATTACATTATATTATATTTATATTCTATTATTTGCAGTGCTCAGTTGATATTTTGAGTAGAATTCCTCTGATTTCATTTCCTATGCCGTTTACCATGTAGATACAGCTGGGAAACATGGTGGTGTTGCTTAACAGAAATTTTGCCTTATGACCTTACCCTTTTTCATCTGGACTGCATATGTCCTATCCGTGCAAATAGTCTGTAAGTGCAGGACTCTCAAGGAGTAATATGAACTGTGCTCACACATCCTGGGCTACCAGTGTCACCACTGGTTGTGACACAGCAGACAATAGAGCAGTGAAAGGCTGTCCTGGTTTGGGGTAAAACAGGACCAATTTTATTCAGTAACTTTACTTTTTAGCTAGGCCTCTTCTAACTGCTGAGATTAACAGCATGTTGTGCAGAAACTGTTCACTCTCAGAGCGATGAGACCCATGTTTATGGTTGATGTCAAGGGATGCAGAGAGGCTCTTGCTTATCCTTATTGCTATCACAACCAAGGGCAGGCAGCTTTGTTACTTGGCCTGTTGGATGGTGGGAAGCAGAAAAGCGTAGAGGGGTCACACCTGCGGGGAGGAGCGGACAGGACAGGGGACCCCAACCTGACCAACAGGGTGTTCCATCCCATCTGCCTCATGCTCAGTATAAAAGCTGAGGGATCAAAGGGTCAGTGCTCTTTTTTTCAATGGCTGGCATCCGAGGAGGGCACTGTCTCTTCGTCTGCCTTTGATCCCAATGCTGAATCCAGATCTGGAATCTAGTTCCCGTCCATCACTGAGTCCAGTCTGGGAGTTCCCCAGTGCCTGCTGGTGATGTGATTGTCATCCTGGGAGCTTGATACAGTTTTGTATATATTTCATTATTTTCTTTTTATTATTTTATTATTAATATTTCATTAAAGTAGTTTAGTTCTTTCTAAACTCTTAAGTCTCTTTTTTTTCCTCTCTTCTGCCTTCCTTTGAAGTGGGGCAGGAGAGAGAGAACATCTGTCATTCCACCTGATTGGGCCAATCTGGCCCAAACCATGACAACGGCACAACCGGTGGCACTCTCACACAGAGGGTTAATCAGGCTCGATGAACCCAGTGAGGTGGAAAACAAAAATTCTCCCACTCCGAGCGTTGTTCTTCGTGGCTCTGGTAAACTGTTTAGCAAAATTATTTGCTGAGGAATAAAGGCTGCAGGAGGCTGTTGTTAATGGCAGGGCATTGTGAAATGCATACAATGCTCCTCTTGCTTTTCTATTGTTCTTTCTTTGTCTACAAAAATAAGCTGGGGTAAGGCGCTGTGCTGTTGTGTATGTGTATCCCGACTGTCATGCAGCACATCTGGCCGTTGCTGAGGGCGATGGCTGAAAGCTATGACCTGCGAAAGCCAGGCGCTCTAAGAGTGAGCCTCTGCACTCCCGGAGTCATTTTTCAGCTCTGGCACGTTTGTTCTCTGTCTAGAAACCAAGAGGAGCATTTGTGAAATGGAAGAGGAAAAACCAAACAACTGCAATGGAACGAGTGGCCATTTCCAAACACTTTTACTCGCTTTCAGAGGTCTGGCACATCTCTGCTCCACGCACCAGCCACTTTCCAGACTCTCTCATGACCACGTCCGCCCTCGTTGAGGCCTCGCCGCTGCAGGGCTGTGATGATAATTTATTTGCCCGTGCCTGTGCACTCGCTGCTCCTGGTTTGGGGAAGGTAAGCTGAACAAACCTTCCTGTTTGGAGCAATAATACCTGTGACTCGGAGGCGTACTTACAGCAAATATCTCCTGTGCCAAATTAAAAGCCCCAGCCTTTCCTGTTTAATCAACTGCAAAAGCTGTTTATTGCTTTCTATATATGAGTGTCTCAACGCCGCACTTTAATTAACTGTGTCGGGCTTGGCTGTCATTCGACACAGATTTTATTGGAATAGCAGTTAAATCCTGTCTTTCATAACTGTCTTAAATGCATCAGTACTGAACTCTTTTAAGTAATAATTACTTTCCATCAGCAGTCTTTTATTTGTTTCACATTTGCTCATGGGCAGCCTCATTAAAGTCCAGCACAGCTTTCTTACATGGTAACTTCTCCCACCTTCTTGGCCAGGATGGGGAAGGTCTGGCCCAAACTTGTTCGCTCCTCTCCTGGGGAGCATGTCCAGGGCTGACCTGCAGAAAAACAACCTTCTTCAGGGGTTACGGCAGCTCCCCAAAAGTCACCTCGTGCCAAGGAGCCCTCCCCACTGATTCCCATGGTGGTAGAGCAATGTCAACTCTGGGTGTGTCCAAAAGCTTTGCAAGTCTTGGTCTTGCAAAGCCACCTCTTCCTCCTCACCTTGCTTGGAGGTCCATAGTCGTGTCCTCTGCTCCTCTCTCTCTTCCCTCCATGCGTGACCAAGGCACGGGTGCATTGCCCAAGCATGCAGGCTGCCGCAGCATCCCAGGCTTTTCCCTCCTGGCCACTTTAGGGCCCTGTGTGAGACCCAACACTCCTCCCTCCTGCTGGTATCTCCTCCTAACTCTACTTCTTCACGTGAGATGTATTTTTTCTGGCTTTTCAGCCTGATTGAACAAGCTGCTTACCCACCACCACAATATTTTTTATTCCTCTTTATAAATGTCAGGTTAGAGCTTTCTAATTTTACTGTTGTAGATCCTTGGGGAGTTTTTGGAAGGGAAAAGGATATATTTCTCTCTTGCTAGGGTTTTCAGAAGCAGCTAGCGAACTGGAGGTGACATATCTGAACCACTCCCCTCTCCCACAGCCTTGTCCTGAGGACAGGTGGTGCTCTCTGAGGAGTCTGCAAAATACCATTTCTCTTCGCTGCCTACGGCACAACC
Organism: Burhinus oedicnemus; assembly: GCA_008921705.1. Lineage (NCBI taxonomy): Eukaryota > Metazoa > Chordata > Aves > Charadriiformes > Burhinidae > Burhinus > Burhinus oedicnemus. Next base: position 690,305 of record VFFE01007179.1, on the reverse strand, counting down.
CCCTGGAGGGCTCCAGTCCCACCTCCCACACAAAGCAAGACCACTGATTTATCCACTAGCAAAGGTGCTTTTATGCCTCCATTACTTCAGTGTTTGTTTTTCTTTATTTTTCCCTTTCTGTTAGCATTTTAGATACTTTCTGTATTTGTCAGCTAACACAGCCTGGTTGTTTCTAAGTTAAGCAAGGTGGCCAATTTCCTCTTCACGACTCTTCGTTAAATATTTAAGAACATTTAGATACTAACCTGATGCTTTCTCGTATATGCACTAGATCACTCCCAAATACATGTTGTCTTCTCTAGCGCACAGACCCAAAACCCTCCCCTCTCGACACCCAAGACGTCCACCCCACCACTGCCTGCTCTCGGGTAAGAAGGTGCTCAGCTAACGGGGTAGGAGGAAAACAAAGACCAAAAAAAAAAAAAAAGGCACATTATGTCTAACCCAAAACCGCTGCAGATTCTGGGTTTTTGTGTTTAGTGATGAGGCTGTGTCAATGCACACATCTACCGATGTCCTCCAGGGCTTTCAACTCAGTGTGAATTCATGGTTTATGGCTTCAAGCTACCTTGACATTATAGATCACTAAATAGAGGATTGGAAATTATTGGAATAAATTTGCCCTCACAGGAGAGACCCAGATGGTAGGTTGTAAGGGGAATATTTAAAGTGCAGAAATGTACATTCCTATACACTGTGATACTTTAGCTTTTGTAATTGTAGTTGAAGTTTTCCCATCATTTGTACGTTCTTTTGGGAGATGTTATGAGACTCATCTTTCTGTGTAAGGATATTTATTGACGAAGCTGATTTGAACTACCTTGAATGTGTCATACATTTATATATAACATTTAATTATTGCTACTTTCTCAGGCCTTTGTGGAATGATCTATTTTAGTATTCCTACAACATCTACTGTGAGCTCAGCTACTATTACTCGTAACAGGAAAAACAACAACAACAAATTCAGTCTTTCCTTTTTGTCATTATTATTCTAGAAGTGACCAAAACCATACAGCTGGTGGCTGCTTATGCTGAGGAGCCATAATACCAGACTGCCCGTAAAATCTTACCTAGAAAGATGGTTGAGAAGCTGTCAAAACAGCTCATTTAGAGAGGAGACGAACTACTTGTGGGAAAAACTTGATGCTAAATGGTTTCCTGTAAAATCCTAGTGGCAGATACGTGGATGTTTGGCCTTACTCCAAGGGGTACGTGTCTTAGAGTTGGGATCGGGCATGTTTTTAGACAACACATTAATGCCAATGGGAGGGTGGGGATGATACATTCTATATCCTTTCTGAAAAACGAATCTCTATCCTAGGTGCAGGCTACTGTTAAGAAAGGAGAAATGATTTTTCTTCTTCTTTATATTTATGTAGGATGTCTATCCCCTGTTCCAGTGAAAGCAGAGCAAAATTTGCGAGTACCAGCTGTAACACCCTCGTGGAGGTGCAGCCAGCACTGCTGCCTGCCATCGCATCGCAGTCTTTGCTCGACAGGTGGGTACCGAGGATAAGTAATAGCTCTGAACTCTGTCCCCTCTCTCACAGCTGAAATACATCGGTTTTGTGAGCTCTTCCTCCCTTGCCAGCATACATCATGTTTTCTTCCCCATGCTTACACTTTGCTAATGTTATCAATAACATCCTCCTTCTTCCATATATTTCTTCTTTTCATTTCTTCTGCAGCATTCCTGGTATTTTGTCAGCACTTGCTCCATATTCATCTCCCTCCACCCCCAGCTTCCTTCTCTAGCCCAAGCAGACCGCAAAAAACACATAACCAGTAGCTCCCCACCATATTCCCGGACGCATCTGGGACTTAAGGGTGCTAGGTAATGTTGCCATGGAGGGTGGCTTTTCCTTGTGTGCTGCCTTTGCCCTGCTGCTCCCCAGCCCTGTCTCAGGATCAGCTTCCTGCAGCCCTCCCTTGCCCCCTCCATAGGGACTGCAAAGGGGAAAAAGCTCAGCAAGAGATGGGGCACCTTCTCCTCCTCCAGCCATGGCATCTCTTCACTTGTCCACGCTGGTCTCCATCCAACAGCAGGAAGCTCTTAAAGGACAAAAGAGAAATGTCTCTATTGAAAAAAAGGACAGACTTTGATTGTTAATGGAAGTTCATCTCCGTTGGCTGGAAACTACATGGAGAGGCATAATGACTCATCTTGAAGATAAAGGACCTTGATAGGTTTGAGAGGTGGGCCCGTGCAAACCTCATGAAGGTCAACAAGACCAAGTGCAAGGTCCTGCATGTGAGTCAGGGCAAACTCAATCACAAATGCAGGCTGGGTGGAGAACGGATTTAAAGCAGCCCTGAGGAGAAGGACTTGGGGGTGATGATGGATGAGAAGCTCAACATGAGCCAGCAATGTGTGCTTGCAACCCAGAAAGTCAGCTGCATCCTAGGCTGCATCAAAATCGTGGCTAGCAGGTCAAGGGAGGTGATTCTGCCCCTCTACTCCGCTCTGCTGAGACCTCGCCTGGAATACTGCATGCAGTTCTGGAGTCCTCAGCATAGAAAAGATGTGGACCTGTTGGAGCAGGTCCAGAGGAGGCCACAAAGATGGTCAGAGGGCTGGAGTACCTTTCCTGTGAAGACAGACTGAGAGAGCTGGGGTTGTTCAGCCTGGAGAAGAGAAGGCTCCAGGGAGACCTTATAGCCCCTTCCAGTCCCTAAAGGGGGCCTACAGGAAAAATAAGGAAGGACTCTTTATCACGGAATGTAGTGATAGGATGAAGGGTAACGGTTTTAAACTGAAAGAGGGGAGATTTAGATTAGGTCTCAGGATGGAATTCTTTACTGTGAGGGTGATGAGGCACTGGCACAGGCTGCCCAGGGAAGCTGTGGATGCTCCATCTCTGGAAGTGTTCAAAGCCAGGTTGGATGGGTCTTTGAGTAACCTGGTCTAATGGAAGGTGTCCCTGCCCATGGCAGAGGGGTTGGAGCTGGATGATCTTTAAGGTCCCTTCCAACTCTAACCATTTTATGATTCTATGATAAAGGTAGGGGAAAAGCTTTGCTTCTTTTCCATAAAATGGTGCCTATATCCCAGCTGTACAAGATGGGGTTTGTCACACACATGTCCCAGCAGTAGCTAGTGGGTACAGGCTGTGCTGCCATCAAAGCTGCACATGTGCCAACTGCATGATTCTTCAAAGCCACCTTTGCCTTCCTGCCTGGACTTTTACCCTCATTCCTATCCACCTTGGAATTCCTAGCCCGGGTGGAAAGAGCCAGCTGTGAGGCCAATGCTGAATGTTTTGATCTATTTTCAGCAACTTCTGTGAAAGATGTAAATGCCCTTTTGTTGCACAACGCAGTGTATTAAGCAGCACCGAGCACTGCAAAACCTCAAAATTCACTTTGATCTAATCCCTCGGCAAAAGTACAAAAATAGGTCCCTACCTGTGTGCAGAACATTCGCTTTGATCCTGCACGGGGCCACAGCCTGGCTCCGTCCTGCCTCTTGTGGTGGGGCCAGAGGCGAGGTGGCCCACATCAAGCCTCCTTGCCCGTCTTGGGCAAACCAAGCCATGGAGCAGGTTAATAATTTATCAAAGCAGGAGATGGTGGATGGAGCCCAGAGCTCTCAGGAAACCATTTGCTGCTGTTCAGGGTAGAGCCCGTTTCTCCTCTTCCAGCAGCCACTGTGGTGTTGGCCCACGCCTCGGCTCAGCATCTCCCTGCTGCTGCTAAGCCGTTATTTTGGGGGTGTGTGTGGTTATTTCATTTCTTTTCCTGCAGCAGCCCAGCTGGAGATGTAAGATAATATCCAAAATAATTAAGCACTGCTCACAATACAGCTCCTGCTCCAAGACATCTTCAAGGGGAGGTGTGCGAATGGGAGACCCGAGTGTCAGAAAGCTGACAGCCGAGGCGGACACGAGAAGAATTATAGGCATTCAACAAACATTAAAAGGACAATAACACACTGGCTTATGGCTATTTATTTTTTATGAGCGACTTTGGCAGTATTTTGTTTGAAGTTTTGATGGCCATATGTTTTCCAGGGAGGCACAGCGCTGTTTGTAAACTGTGCTATAATTGAAATTGAATTTTTATGAAATCTATGTGAAATATGATAACACATTAAAATACTCTCCTTTGGAGAGTTTCCTCATTGATTTTTGTTGCATTAAATCTGTTTACACATCAAAGGAAAATATTGCATTCTGCCCGTCTTCATTTCAGTCACACCCTTCCTTTTGTTTCCCAGAGACTACACATGGCAAAGCAAAATCCCCTCTGTTCAGAGCTCTTCCAGCACTCACACTTCTTCTAGTGAAATGATACTTTATGCTATAATTGGCCTTCTTTCTCCCATCTGCTTAGCAAACCAGAAACTTTACGATGTCTTTTTCTTCCTTCATCTTTTTGGCAATTCAACTATATTTCTACACCGGGACCAATCCTTCCCTACTGAAAATATATGGGATTTGATGGCTGACTTTGCTAGGATGAGGATCAGTCTGTGGAGGTATCTGATATGGACAAAATCTGTAGCTGGAGAGCGCACAGTCACGGCTCAGTTCACTTCAGAGGAGCTGTGCTGATTTATCTGAGCATCTGTCCCTGGAAAAGTTTTTTGTTGTGGCAGAAAACATTTTCAATTCAACCAGCATATTTTATCATTGCGGGCTTCTCAAATCTTGCTGTAAAGAACTAAGCTTGCTTTAATTTTTATGTGTGAAAAATGCCATTTTGTGTATATGTATGCATGTGTCTATCAAACTGTTTTGTATGCTACTGCAAAGTGAATGCAAAGCACAGAAATGGTGTGGGTGAAGGGGAAGCATTAGCTTATTTTTAGCCTGGTACTAAGGAAAGACTTGCAGAATGAATCCATCTTAATGACCAAACTAAAATGGAAAATATTCTTAGGACTGATAACTAGATCTATGATGATAAACCTTCTCTTGCTTTGCTCACAGAGCTCCTTGTCAGAGCATCAGTGCAGTGATAAAGCTGGCTGTATTATCCAGCCCAGGTTATTTGTGTGCGGAGCTAGGACAAAGGCACATTTTAGACACAAAGGAAATGATCTATTTTGATGTTTTCCTCTGTCACTGTGGGGATAATAGCTAAATACTATCACTAGCGCCTGTTGGATTTGCCTCCGAGTTAAAGCCGATCCGTAGCCAAAACTTATTTTTGTTTCTTCTCTGCTAGTTGCAAAATTGTCCTGTTTTTAATTCTCCTCCTTGCACTTGACTGACTTTCATTTTTTCCTCTTTTAAGAACATAGAAGGTGCTGTACTTGGTTAGACCCTTGGTCCAGCAAAGCTGACCCTGCACTCTACTCACAGAACATCCCGCCACTTTCAGGCGGCCTCCCTTGCAGAGGTCCAGGGGGGTGGGAGGCACCCATAGCTGTCTGCACTGCCTGGAGCATGGGATTGCATTGCCTTTATTATCTTTGCTTCCATGGTGTGGCTACAAATGCTTTGGCTGATAACAAAAATTATCTAACTCCTGTTAAAATCCAGCAGAAGTGGAGACCATCATGGCCTTCGCGGTAGATACACTCCAAGCTGTCAGCAGGCTACTTGATATGTTTTCTCTTTGCTTTTCTTTGCTGTGTCTTTGCTTTGGTTAATTTTTTACATGTAAAAAAATATTTCATTAAGACAAAGAGCATCCAGAGAAGAGGTGGCTGAGGTGTAGCTATGAGACTACCTTCTCTGACTGAGGTGGGGCAACATCAGCTCGTGATGCAGTGATGATGGCTCATAAGGATAGAACGTGAAATAAATAAAACCACGACCGTGTGTATCAGTATTTAGAGGCAGCACTTGGATGCTGAGGTCACCTCTAAAATAGCTGTCCAGGCACTGAGAGAGAATAGTTCCCATTTTAAGGATAAGGTATATTTGCAATGAGAATAATCTCCCAAAATGTTAGAGACATTTACCACTTTGAAAGTTCCTTTAAGGAACAGCAAAGTTAACACAGACACACGTTTCATTGTTTTATTTATATCATGAATTAGTGTTCTAGAAAAAGCTTGTAAGGTGACAAGGTAAACTGATATTTATTTTCAAATCACTATGTCTTCAAAGCCTAAATTTGAACCCGGTGCCCTCCATGAATACCATGATGCCCTGTCCCCAGCAGTTTCTTCTCCCTCTCTCCTCCTGCCCATGTACACGGCAATGTGTCTGAGGTAAGAAAATTCAAGATCTGGGGGTACAAAATATTGTGAAATTTGTTGCAAAGCCTAATGGAGACTGAGGTAACAGCAGCTGACCACTTTTTCTGTCCACGGGCTGCTGGTCCAAAGGGGGTAACTTTGCCACACGCCAGTGGGGAGAGATGCGTGGGTGATTGTCCCTCACGTTATAAAGAAAAGGTGAGGTCTGCTGTGCCCAGTTTACTGCTTGGAAGAGTGGAAATAGAAGTGGGGAGTGTGTTTTAAAGCGAAGCCATAGCTTTCACTAAATACAAGGTGTGCAACAGTGCCTCAGCAGGTGCCTGAATACATGAGGAATTTATATTCCGAACACTTATAGGCATTTAAAAAAAAAAAAAAAGAGAAATTTAAAATTATTTTCTGATCTGACAAAATTGGATGTCTTCCACTGCCCTGTGTGCTAACCAGAGAACGAGGTCTGCCCATACCTGTGTCAGTCACCCAGGGCAGATGTGGTAGGACCCCAAAACAGCTCAGTCTGAGATGGATCTGTACTTGCCTCTTCCCAGTTGTGAGCTTCCAAGAAAGAACAGCGTTCTTTAAATTAAAAAAAAACCAAACCAAAACAAAACAAAATAACAAAAAACAACAAAAACCCCCAACAAATAAAAAAATTTTTCCCCTAAAGTTCAAATTTGCTTAGTTACCTTCTAAGCAACAGCAAAAAAATCCCCAAAAAAACCCAAAACAAAAAAAAAAAGAAAAACCACCTCAAAGAAATGAGCTGAGACAGAACAACATCAAAAAAAGGTTTCTGAGCATCTCCTCCTCCCTCCCCTGCCACGCGCTTGCAGGTCTGTGCTGGCTTGTTGGGTTTGCTTTGGTTAATTCGGAATTTCTGAGCTGCAGCAAATTGCAGTTCTCTCTCTCTCTCATCCCCGGGCGGGTTTATTTGCTCGTCTCCCCTGAGGCCAGCCTGTTGGCTCTCCATGCTTTACTGCAGCTTCTCTCCTTGAGCTACAGGCTCCCCGTCTGTATTTTTTCTCTTTCATGTCCCTCCACCATGCATGTGGGGCAGGAGGCTCCAACGTGCTGCCCCTTGTGCTGCCTCCCTGCCTCTGGGCACGTGGGTCCGCTTGCTCCGCTCCCTCCTTTATTGGCCTCCAAATAAAATGGAAAAGAAACAAATCAAAACTGCAGCCTGGCAGGGTAGGCAGAAGGAAATAAAGTAAATTAAAGCTAACAAAGTGTCGTAGACAAAAGGAAAAAGAGATAAAAATGAGAGAATTAAACAAAAAAAAAAAGAGGCAGGAGAAGGTGATGGAAAAGGGCAGAGAAAGTCTGTAAAACAGAATAGAAAGGCAAGTTTAGAAGATGCTGTGATGCCCCAGCTGTTGTGAGACCAGGTAGACAGGCAGGTTGCGATGAGAGGGAAATCACAATTTGTGCGTGCTGCGAGCAGAACTTCTAACCAGCTTACCATAGCGAAACGGCATGCACTTTTTTTGTTAAAAATTAATAATAGCTCCTCCTCCTGTGACAAATTATGAAATAAAACATTAAGAATTGCTAGGGCTGAATAAGCAGAGTACCACTTCCCCCTTCCATGTGTCAAACGGTCACCCATCGGTGCTGGGGAGCAGGCTGCTGCCGTTAAATCACCCGGTGCCCTCGATGTGGAGATGCCTATGGAAAGCGGTGGTCATCTTGGCATGGACAATCTCTGTGCCCAAACTCTTCTCCTCTTTTTTCCACTGATTGTGATCGTGCCCTGTGGAGATAAGAATAATCTTTATTTCTGATATGGGGGAGCACAGGTTGGAGGCTTTGCTTCTGTACAGATCGTGTGTGTGTGTGTGTGCACGCACGCATACAGATAGGTGCTTGTGCATATGCAAATACCTGCTATGCATATACACATTAGAAAATTCATCAGTACATCGATTAACTGTATTAAATGTAAAGACAGATGTCCCATTTATGAAACATTATGCTTATTTTTTTGGGGTCGCCTCCATAGCGCTCATTCCTATTCGGGAGGAGATGGCAGCTCCAGGACAGACTTGTCCTGTATATTTTTATGGGGTCCAGCACATCGCCCTGGATGCTCTGCCTGCTCTGCACTCACCTGGATGCTAGGTAAACCCTTGGGGCCCCTGGCTGGGTGTTATACATTGGCCATATTAGATGCATAAATATTTTGTTCACGCTTAGGGTGAAAAAAATCACTTGATGGTATTCTGGCACTTACTTCTTATGAACATGAGTGAAATTAGTGGGTCTGAGCCACAGATGTGGTCTACAGTGCTTCAGAAACCGCAGGGGAGGCTGCCGTGACATTAGAAATGTCCATTTTGAAGAATAAGAACTTGCTTATCCAATTACAGCTGTTCTAAGGATATTTCACTGCTTTTGGTAATATGCTTAAATTACAGTTTGAAGTCCTGGCACATCCGGGCAGGCGTGTGGGCAGCCGGGGCCAGTGTTTGGGTAGGAATGGGAGCCCAACCTGTGGGTCAGTATGCGCGTAGCCTACATTGAAACAGGATCAATGTTCAGGACTAAGATGAACAGAAACCAGTGCATTTTCTGCAGGAAACTTGGCATTCCTTAATTATAAAGTAGTGTTAGACCGATAACAAAACCAGCAATAGCATACAATTTAGGAAATAGTATTTCACAAGTGGATTAATTAGCTAGACACATCGTGGATTATAGTAAATATATGGCTGGTTAGTTGTGGCATAATACAAAGTAAATGTAGACACTAAGACATAGTTACACATTTCTGCCAAAACTTCGACGTTAATTGTAGATTGTGATGTACTTGTTAAAGTGAAATCCATAATACATGAGCTGTTTTCCTATTAAACATATTGCACAACATCTTTATTACGTTGTGTCTCTATAAAGAGAAAAAAATGCAATAGCTGACCAAAATGTTGCAATTTTTTAAGTAAAGATGGAAATACTGGTCTATACTATGAATACATTATCAAAATTATTTTTTTTAATACTCTTTCCTGTTTTGTTTCTAGGTATCTCTTAAGCTTTCAAATCTTTCTAAAACTATGTTCAAAATAATATTTTGCATAGAGAAAAAACACTAAATATTTCATGGTATAATTAAATCTTATTAATGTAATTGTCTGTATAGTTCATATTAAAAATTTACAAGGGCCCTCTTCCTTTTCATTAGAGGTTATAATTTCTTATGAATTTCCATAAACATTTTGAGCTTAATCCTCAGCTGTGGGAAGCATCAGAAATTTTCTCATGATTTGATGTTGAATCTAATTTGCTTTACTCATATTTTTCTTTTAGCCCAGCCAGAGATACTTTGTCAGGGAATTAGTACTTATGTAATTAAGGTACAAAAGATTAAGTATTTACTTTAGCAATTGTGGATCTAGACTCTGGAGTTTAATGTTTTCTCACTTTTAGCATTCTATTTATTATTTTGCTTGAGCAGAGTTTTTAAAGGACTGGCTGCTTAATTTCTTATATTTCTGCACTGTGCTATATGCAAGGCATGTACAGAACTGTATACAATTTTAACTTTAAAACATACGTCTCTATGCAGCCAACAATGTTTTATAACCTGAGAAATTCCACACAATTCCATGTTACTGCTCACTTGTAACACCAAAGAGATTCTAAGGTAGTCTATGGATACAGAGGAACAGTGTGTAGTTACCATTCATCACAATGCATTGCTTTCCCTACGAGTATTTTGGAAAACTTCCTCCTCTACCTCAAGCCCCCTACCCCAAACATCCCTTCTGCTGCAGTCAGAATCAATATTTCGGTCCTTCCCTGAAGACTGACATTTCTATAGATATAGAGACTGCATACTCACTATTTCTTGTCTTAAAAGATTTTGTATTGTTGAATTGAAAAAACCCAGAATTCCCTCTAGGCAGCATGAAGAGAACACGTTTCTGTCTCTGTCTAATTTCCAAGACCTTTTTAATGAAATTGAAATCCTTATGAAGTTTTTCTGCATCCATCAAATATTCGTCCGAATGGTTCTGTTTATTGGTGCCTCCACATTAGCATATTGGTCTGTTAAAATTCATGTACCCATCCATCTGCCTAGCGGTTCCACATCTAAGCAGACTTCTACTCAGCCGCTAGTACCATTAAAGTCAGCTGTTTCACTTGAACTTGCTTTCATTTAAGCCACGGCTAACATAGAGAGCAGCTCATTTAGTGATGCTTTTTCACCTTTTAGGTTAACTCTGAATGCATCATTAACAGAAAGATGTTGACTAATTTGGAGGGAGTTTAGAGAAAAGCTATAGAAATGGTTAGTGGATGGGCAAAGCATGCACTGTGCAGGAAGATAAAATGAGCTATCCATGTCTAGACTGGCTGGAAAATCATGATTAGAAATTTTTAAAGGATATAAACATGGGTAGCGGAAGAATTCAGTGTGTTAACACTATAATGAAGAGCTAACACAGGTTATGCGAGGATAAAGGAGAAAATCCCTCTTTAGATGTTTATGGTGGCCAGTTGGGGGTGGTCAGGACACCACAGTGCCGGGGTAAAGACCAAAGGATCTCAGGAGCTCTTGTCTAGTGCATATGTCTGTGTTTTAGTAGTTAAATAAGGAAAAATGCCACCAAAAAGCAAGAGAAAAAGCATAAATACGAGAAGTAGAGAATCATCATTTATTAGCGGCAACATTTTTTCTGGCAGGACATATATTAAGTGGTGGAAGTCTCCCTTCTGAACGGCTGAGGGGGTTTAGCACACAAGGCTTTCGAAATCACAAAACAGTAATATGAAATAGGGAACAATCACACATTTCCAGAATTTTTTGACCCAGTTCCCAACAGTGAGGCAGCTCTAACTGCTGCCACTTGACAGCATTACTCCATCAGAGGGACTCTGGGTGGTCTGAGATAGTACCCACTTGCGATTTGTTGCCTATTTTATTTTGATTTGACTCACAGCTGTGCAAGTCAGGGACTCTGCGTTTGCAATTTCTGTAGCACTGCAGAGTGATGCACAAATTAACCTTGCACGTCACGCAGGCTTCGGCTCGCGTCCACTTCGCTTCATTTGGCCTTCACCTGCACAGAAAGCGGGTTCTAAAGCAGGGCTAAAATTGCATGGCAAAATCCCGTACAGGAGCTACTTTGCACAGTCACAAAATACTATTTAATTTGTGGACAGACTACATGAACACTAGATGATGGAGTTTAAAAAAGAAATTAAGTTGGGAAGAATTCAAATGAAAAATCTTCCGCAGAGAGTAAACTCATTTGTATTCCAAAATGCAATTATAAAGTGGCCTCAGGAAACTCAGTACTCTTGGTCAGCAGCACTGGCAGTATCTTTGTACAAGATCATGGATAGGTTTAATTTCCAAAGAAACTCACCGAGAGGAACACAAAACTGACTGTAAAGGTAAACATTTTATAAGCCAGCTGACAACCGCACTAGAAATATTAAACAAGCCTAGAAAACTGAGTTCGCCTCCAAATTGTAATGTGCTTGGAGAGAAAAATGTTAGCTGACTACATCACAAGATGCAGTGATTAGGAACTGAATGAGACCTAAAGACCATATATTTCAGTAATCTGTCTCTGTCAGTGGTGAGACGCCTGAAAAAAAAATAATGAAGCTCTTTCCCTAAACTCAGGATACCAAGATACAAAATGCAATCCAGCCCACTAATACCTGAAACATAAAAGTTTAAATTCCCTTCCAGCTTCTTTGGAGCTACTAATTATGTCTCTGGATACCTTGGATGTCCATAGGATTATCTAGTCCCTTTGAAAATTCTTGTCCTGCGGCAAATTTAATCTACAGGTAAGGCTATAACGTAGGGACCACTCCTGCAAAGGGATTAAGTTCGTGTTTAAATTGAAGTAGGGATGTATTTTAAACACTGCTCCTCATTTGCTTGTAACTGTTTCCGTGTAAGCTTATACAACCTAGACCAATGGGCAAAACTTCTAATAATCATTATAAAAAAAAAAAAAAACAAACAAACCCCACAAACAGAGAAGAAACTTTGTTGTGCAGTGCTTACAGCCTTGGAAGTTGGACACACCTTCCTCCTCGCTCCATGGGGAGGAGTGGAGGAGACGAGTGGCTTGCTGCCCTGACTACATGATGGATCAGGTGAGTAAATAACAATAATGGCAATTACTTATAGCAGATGTTCCTGTAACATGTGCTGCTGCCAAAATTAGTGTTTGGCTGTAGCTTTCCGTCACCGTCGCATTACATGACAGGGGAAAAAAGCTGCTGGGTCTGGCTTGACCTCAGTGCCCAGCCATCCCAAGCCGAAACCAGGCACCTTCGTTCAGGTGATATTTAAAAAGTAATAAAGTGAAGTAGCTTTGTCCACTCCAGTGGTTGTCTATATGTGTGTTGGTGGCATATTGCTTTTTTTTCTGGAATCACTGACCACTGTAGTCCTAGGGAAAATTTCCACAATGTAGTGGATTTTGCAGCAAATCCGTAACACACACACTACTGTTCCAACGGGTATTGCAAGTGACATTTGATCCAAAGGCCAAAGCTTCCCTTATTAAACAGCAGAAAGGAGCATATACTTTCAAAGGAGGGAAGTGTGCAGAGTCGAAAGCATAATGTAATATCCTCTCCTGCAAGCTGGATTGACTCTGCTACGAGATGGGAACCCCGAGATTGCTTGTTGCGCTTAAAAAACTGGTGAAGCATGAGTTTAGCTTGAGGGAAATGCTGATGCAAAGGATACTCCAGGAGAAAAATGATGGGTAGAAAATGTAATTTATCTTGATCTTCCATCCTAATGGTTGCAATGCAAAAAAAAACCCAAAACAACATCCCTCTCCCACCGCCACCTGACAAATCTCCAAAAAGCCAGCCACCAAAACAAAACAAAAAAAAAAATGTAAGAGAAAAAGAAAAGACATACTAAATGACAATAAGTAGCTCCTTGGGTTTTAAATGCTAAGAATAGCAAAACCAGCAAAATTTCAGGAGCAATTTTTTTATTGCATTAAAATTTTTTTGGTATTTTATAACAACATTCTCATGAAAAATTTTCATTCTCATGAAAAATTCTCACGCTATACATGGTCTTGATGAATACCAGGCTTTTTTTTCTAATAACATCTTTTCTTTTTCAAATTTTAATTTGGAAATAATGCATTTTGGAGTCAAAACAGTCCCTAACATGGTCTGTCTGTAAAAGACTTTAATATTTTCTGGAAGATGAGTGGTAAAGTGAGATTTACCAAAAATTAATGAAAATTAGGCTGTCTCCCTTCATTATACCAAAGTTCAGTGAAATCCAAGGAATGAACAAGCTATGCCAAAGGTAAAAAATGTTATTTCATTATTCAAAGCCTGAAGTACTCTCACTCACAAAGGTGAGAAGATAAGACATGTTTTTTCTTTCCAGAGCTTCTAGCTCTCTGCGTTCAGCAACACGTATCACCATAATCAGTTTTTATGTAAAGTGCAATGTAAGCGTGCTCTTGCAAGCAAATTTGAGCACATGTGTTAAAATCGGCTTGATTTGAAATCTTGGCTGGAAATGAACAGGAATATGTTGCAACCGTTTGATCTACACCCGTGTAAGAGCAATCTGGAATCAAGTGAATGGCAAAACAGCATCCTCCATTTCAGCGCCTGATCCGCTCCCGTCCTTATCCCTGCCTCTTCTTTGCCTCTCAAATAACAACAGCGATGAGCAGTTTCGCAGCCCCAATTAGGGAATTTACTGACAGCTCACGGTAAGAGGAGGAATACAAGCACTCTTCTCTTTCTCTTAGCAGGCTCTTTAAACTTGACAGTGCTGGTATCTAAACACGTCCCGCAGCTTCCCTGAGCGCTTCAGAAATGAGACGTTCGGTGCGTAGCTTTGTTTCGTCTTCACATCCAAAGTGCTTTATAGCAGATCACGTCATCTCCTATTGATATGTATCCAGGTATCCAACAGTAATAATGCAGTTCACGGGAAAGAAAAGAGGAAAAACAACCTTATTTTTCAGAAAGTGGTGAGGGATTTAGATTATGTCTACTTGCTGGCAATTGCCTGTGCTAGCTTTATTTCAGAGCTCTGCTTGGATAAGCTGGTGGGCCTGAGAAATAGGGAAAGTTGGGAGGAGCTGAGTGCTGCTGTGCCATGACCACAGCACTCCCGCTCTCTGGTGTAGCTCATGTTATAATGCTCTTATGATATTAAAGATGATGGTGCTATGAGCAGGCTTTTTTTTTTTCTTCCAGGGAAACTGGTTTTATTTAGGCACTCCAGTATTACAGTACTGTTAATACAAACATCTAAATTAGATGGGATTAGCATCTGTTTTTCAAAGATTGCCAGCATATGCTTTGGAAACAGAATGATTAAGGTTTGAGAAGAAAAATTGAGTTGAAAGACAAACATGCAAAATCTCTTCTTCAAGTATCGTGCCTTACACTGAAGCGGTGGTGACTTGGAGGAAGAGCATCTGACCTCCAGGACCACATGTCACAGAAAACTTCCATCCCGAGCACTGCTGCTCCCAAAAAATAACTTCTCTGCAGAGTTAAGAACTCGATGCAGTGTCATGTAGGCAACACTTAGAGCTTCTAATATTATTAATAATGATACTGTGGCTTTTGGCAAACCAAAAACATCAATGAACCCAACTGATGTTTGAAACTAAATATAGTTCACGTTAAATTTTAAAGCTTTGAATTACATGAAGAGCTTCACAAGTTCTAGTTCAATCAACAGTAATTGCAATTTGCCTTCAGCTACTGTGTCTCTGTGTTATTTTTCCTTGTTGGTATGGGAGATAACAAATGTGTGAATGACATTTCAGCCTGGTAATTGGGCCATTTATAGTTCCTTGTTAGTTCTTGCTGGATAAGGGCTGTGGTGCTGATTTTACATAAGGATCAAGCACCTCATTAAAACCCCAGCGCTGAAAGTATGCCTGTGATACCTGACTGCAAGACAAGTGTCGCCATGTAATACATGAAAAATAAGTGACTTTGTGCTTGCCATTTTCATTAAAAGATGGCATTTTTGACAACTAAGACAATCCCTTAGTCATTTTCTATATTGATCTCTCCTTTAGGGAAGGCTTTGTTGGTTCAAGTGGTGTTACCTCTCCTTGTCCTGGCTTTGTTTCTGCAGGAGCTGAGCCAGGGTGACCAACTCTTTGTGGGCAACATGGATGTAAAGACTGTGCACCCTCAGCAAGTTTGCCAACAACACCAAGCTGTGTGGAGCGGTTGACATGCTGAAGGGAAGGGATGCCACCCAGAGGGACCCAGACAGGCTTGAGAGGTGGGCCTGTGCCAACCTCATGAAGTTCAACAAGGCCAAGTGCAAGGTCCTGCACGTGGGTCGAGGCAATCCTATGCACAAATCCAGGCTGGGTGGAGAGTGGATCGAGAGCAGCCCTGAGGAGAGGGACTTGGGGGTGTTGGTAGATGAGAAGCTCAACATGAGCCGGCAATGTGTGCTTCCAGCCCAGAAGGCCAACCGTATCCTGGACTACATCAAAAGAAGCATGGCCAGCAGGTCGCAGGAGGGGATTCTGCTCCTCTACTCCACTCTCATGAGACCCCACCTGGAGTACTGCATCCAGCTCTGGAGCCCCCAGCATAAGACGGACATGGACCTGTTGGAGCAGGTCCAGAGGAGGGCCACAAAGATGATCAGAAGTTTAGAGCACCTCTGCTATGAGGACAGGCTGAGAGAGTTGGGGTTGTTCAGCCCGGAGAAGAGAAGGCTCCGGGGAGACCTTAGAACAGCCTTCCAGTATCTGAAAGGGGCCTACAAGAAGGCTGGAGAGAGACTTTTTACAAGGGCATGTAGTGATAGAAAGAGAAGTACTGGCTTCAAACTGGAAAAGGGGAGATTTAGATTAGATATAAGGAAGAAATTCTTTACTGTGAGGGTGGTGAAGCACTGGGACAGGCTGCCCAGGGAAGTTGTGGATGCCCCATCCCTGGAAGTGTTGAGGGCCAGGTTGGATGAGGCTTTGAGCAATCTGGTCTAGTAGGAGGTGTCCTTGCCCATGGCAACGGGGTTGGAACTAGATGATGTCTAAGGTCCCTTGCAACCTAAACCATTCCATGATTCTAACACCCCAGCTCCTGGCTCTCGGCCCCATGCCAGCCCTGCTCCTCACTTTTTGCTGGGGACATGGCTGGTGCAAGGGGGCAGGGGATGTCAATGTTGCCTCCTGTGCAAAGCCCTGACTGCATCTATCTCAGTCTGAGTCTGCACATTGACACAGAGATTTCACAGTGCATCATCTTTCTTGGGTTTTTTTCAGCATCTCCTATGGTATGATTCATTCCTCTTTATGTGTCGCCTACATCCGTAGAGCACTGCAGTCCTGTTTTCCTCCCCATCTTTTGTGGACAATTTTCACCCCAAAGGCTGTAGGGAAGCTCTGGATGTCACTTTAGAGTGAGTTTTTTATTTTCTGCCTGTGGTGGTGCCAGAGATAGTGAGGGTTAGAGGATTCCCTGGCATAGCTGGTGTGAATTAATTATAAGGGGTTGTAGGAAGAAGACCAATTGCCCTCAGTAGAGGGAAAAAACACCTAACAGATATTTTCAGACACAAAACTTTTACCAGGGGCACAGAGCTGTCGTTCTTCCAGCTATGTGAACTAGGTTAATAAAAGGTATTACCTCTCCCCCTGAAAACCTTGTTTCTCTTATATTTTAAGACCATTGTAGCTATTACAATGCTACTATCATAATATTAGCAGGAAAGTGTTAGCAGTATCTATTCAGCTGCAAGCCATTCCTTGATACCATCAGGGAATATGAATTTTTTACTTGGATATATAAAAGCAAGATGCTCAAGTTATCAATATGGTTTTTGTAGAAAAAGATATTTCCCCACAACTATCCACTGAAGGTTTGTAGCATAGTTTTATGTTTGGGTTTGGCTGCATTGTTTCACTGCGGCAGCTGCTGGAATTTTTCAGGAGCAAAATGGGAAGAATTCAGTGAACATGTGGGAGAAAAAGTCTGTCTAGACTTGTCGAGATTGTCACTTAGGAAAAAACCTATGAGAAATACAGGTTGCATTTAGCACTATGCTAGCAGTGACTTGGAACCCTCTTTATTATTAAATTCATGGTGTTCGCAGTGCTCAAAAGTGAGTGCAAAATGTGCCTGACTTCTCTAATGGGTTTTGGAATCAGAAAAATATGTAAATGCCTGAAGATCTTTCCAGTGATGTTGTCATCATCCATCTGCATTACATTTTTGCCTTAAACTAGAAGATTCCTTCACAGTGAATAGGATGCGTAAAGTGAAGCTTCTATTGCCTCTTTTATTGATTATTAATGAAATCACAGTGCTCTCAGTCTGTTAAAGCTGCAGCCCTAAAATAAGGCTTGGCAGTGATAATTGCTTCTCTTAAATCATGAATATATTAAGAAAGGCAGCTTTTCTGGAATATTTTATGATTTGTGAAAATTGTGTAATAATCATTGCCTGATTTGCTGAGAATTTGGAGTATTTGAAGCTTCTTAGGAGAATCAAACATATTTCATGTTCCTTGAATTTCCAGGCACTGGGTCAGGAGGATTGGCTGAAAAACCCCAACAGATAATGATGAAAAATGTGAGTACACTGAAGACTCTCAATAAAAGGGCACTATAGAAAGCCGTTGTCTGGCTTAGTAACTAAGAAAGCAGAGAGCAAATGATTATAAAGAAATCATTTTGTATCCTGGACTGGGAGAAGCCCCTGGCTTGCACCACGCTCAGCATGCAGCCGTATCTGTGGGCTCATCCCATGGACACGCAGAGCAGATGTGCTCTGTACAGCCTCTTCTGTGCCTGCAGGGCATGTTCCCAGCTAAGCCAAATCCTGCTGTGCGGACCAACACTGCAAAGCCTGAGATGTTTACGGCGGTTTCCATATGAATTATGAAATTATACCCATGGCCTTTTCATTACTTTGGTCAACTCATGAGAGCGGTCATGCCACTGTGTTGGAGCAATGTACAAGTAGTGTGGTAGATCTCATCTGAATGCTCGCTTCCTGGTAAGTTGAGGAACGTGCCTAAGTCACACGCGTTTCTTTGCTCTGTCTTAGCATGAGCCATTTATTCATGTCAATATTTTCTTTTTATAGGAAAGAAAAAAGAAACAAAGTGGACATTGCATCAGTTGCCACCTCTTCTGTAAGAATCTTATTGCAGAACTTTTGTCAAAGATTGCAAATGTCCTAGTGGATCTGTGCTTGACCAGGCACATGTCCTTAGAGAGACAAGGCTAAGATATCTTATGCCCCAAAGTGTCTTGTCCCAATGTTACAGAGAAAATTGAAGTTGGTTATAAAGGGATAGAATAATTTCCTGTAAAGATACAGGAACTATGCTTGAAATAGTAAACCATTTTAAGTAAACAAGATTAGAATTTGTCAAAGCTGATGGACTAAGTCCTGAACTAAGTCCTGTGGGATCAAAGAAAATAATGAAAACAATTATTGAAGAGTTATTGGAGGAAGTGTTTTGGAACAGCCAAACAGGTTAAAATTTAAAATTTTTGAATTGCAAATTGCATAGCATTGTTTCTTAAGATTTATCAAGATTAACTGCCACCTCCTTTCTGTTTGCATAATCTCACCTCAAGTGGACAAAATTGTATGGTAGAGAAGCTGATGGTATTCTGTCTTTCATCATCCTCTAATTATTGCATAAAAGCATTACAAGACATATTTGAATGTAACACTGGCAGAGCTTTGGTCCACTCAACCTCTCCCAAACCAGTGAAAACAAGCAGCTAAAATCGCAGGGTGGTTTGGGCAAGGCTGTGTCCCAACATCTCTGCTACTGTGGAGCTGGGACTGGGAGGGGGCCGACCATGTTCTTCCCTTATCCACAGGGGCTTGTGCTCGCCTGGCATCACCACATATCACACAGCATGAGACACCACCTCTGCCAGGCACTGGCTGATAGAAGTCCTCATTCCCTTCCTTTTTGTAATTTCCCCAGTGTTTCCATGGAATTACCATGCCAGCAGGATCAGGGCATGACTAGTTAATGTTCTGCAACACGTGCAGTTGGGTTACAATTTTTACTGAGCTTGATGGCTGCATGTCCTTTGTCTGGGCAGAAATTACTGAATATTGTAAAAATCTCCATTTTATTTTTTTCATGCAGGACATTTCTTGTGCTACACCTTTAATTTTTTAAGGGTTTGAAAAGGAGCTGAAATGCTGTTTCAGGTCAGTTCATTCTTATTTGAACAAAGAAAGTCTTCCAGCTTTAAGCATGTCTTCTTAAATTCAGTTCTCACAAAGGCTTTGCATGGAGTGATCACCAAAGCGGTATTGTCTCTTTTTAAGTATCTTTGTAGGGATATTTCTTTCTAGTTTTGGCAAGGAAATTGCTTAAGAATTACCAGATAATGACTGCCTAAAGAATATTAATGTTTTTTAGTTTTTTGACTCTGTAGTCAGTTAAAGGATGATCAAAATGACACAAAAATATAATTTTCAGAACTATAATTTTAAAAAGTTTTGTAATTTTGATTGCAGCAAAACACAAAACATCTGAAAATAGACACATAGAAGAACATATCATTTGGGGGCAGTTAAGAAATGTGTGTAAGTTTTCACCTTTAAGCAGGCAGATGGATTTAGCAGTAAGAAACTTTTTCTGCAGAACATTTCTCAGCAGTAAATATTCTTAACATTTGAGGAATTAAGAGTTTAGAATGCTTATAAAAAGGATTAATTTTACTAAGAATTTTTCAAGCCCACACAGGCTTCTAGAAATGAGATCTTTTCCTGCAAATGGGAATGACGAAAGAGCCATGGGTGTCCCAGTTTGGGGATCTACTCTTCTGCTGTTGGAGCAGGAAGGGCATCTCGAGCTCCCTGCCACAGGCTGCTGGTGGCCATGCCGTGGCGGGTTAGAAGACACTGAGATAAGACCAGGGTAGCTGAGGAGCTGCAAAAGGCCATCTGCTTTGTACAGCATAGATAAGATTCCCAGAGTCTGATTTTTCATGATGCACAGTGGAAGAATAAAGTATATGAATCGGAGACTCACCTCACCATGTAGCTTCAGTTTTACATCTGCTCTTCTCTGAGATAACAACATCATCGTTAGCGTACGCAGCCAGGGGTAGAAGCTCAACATATCTCACACAGGGCTATTTAGATTTTACACTTAAGAAGATCTTAAGCAGTTTTTGTTTGGGATTTCTTGTTTTGGTTTTTTTTGTGTGTGTGTTTTGGTTGTTTTTTTTTAAACCATCTCTCTCAAAGCTTTCACCATTCCCACCCAGGAGACCAAGTCTGTCAAGTGAAGAATAATTTTACAGATCTGTTTTACATCCAAACCCAATGGAAAGGCCCTGTGTCCTCTTCTTCTAGCGGGTAGAAATAAAAGCCAAACAAAACCAGTTCCCAAAGCCATACCTAGTTCTTCCTCTCTTTGACTTTCAGATGAAGAGCTCCACCTGTGTGTCTCCTGCCAGCTCTCACAGACATCATCTTCATCTTCTTCCATCTCCTCTCCCTCAAAACAACCTCCCAGAATTTCCGACTGTGCCCATGCTATATTAGAAGTCCCAGATTGATGGAGGGTAACTGCCCAGGCCAGGCTTTGGTCTTTTCCCACCTGTCCTGTCCTCTTCTTTCCCTCTTCTCATCACTAGTGCTGGATGGGTCTAGTCACCCTCAGATCTCCTCTGGTCTCCTCTGGTCTCTTTCTGTCCCAGCTGTCCCAGGCCAGGGCACTTCTGATGGTCCTCCACAGTCAAGAGGAGAGAAAGCTTAAAGCCCACCTCACACTACAAGGACACATGTAAAGAGCCTACCCCCTTGCTTTATTTTTACAGTTCTCATCTTTAAAAGTCACCTTGAGCTTTGTCTGGCTAATTGTGAGCCTTTCCAGAAAGCGGGGTAGAATTTTGCATATAAACTGTTAAAGATTTATGGCTTTGCTGTGTTTGCACAGTCTTTTATAACTTGGAGGTTATTAAGTCACTATCAAATGTAGTATTCCAAGAGTATCACGTTGCAATATTTGTTTTGCATATGTAATGCTTCTTTTAATGGAATTTTTACGAAGATATGTAGAGTTAAATATGCTTATAGATAATCACAGTCCCCTTGTGTGTTTGTTAAAGATTGCTATCATTTAATTTAAGTACATAAGGTTCTTTTTCTAAAACAAAACAAGATTTTCTAATTGATAAAAGGGATATTTACATCCATGCATTCCCTGTATTTTACAATATCTTTCAGCAATAGTCTTCGAACTCAAGTAGTTATTACAATCAAATATATAAAAAAAATACTATAGATGTCTGAGCCGTACAGACTGCAATTTAATCAGTACTAAGTTATTTAGGTTTCCAACTCTACTAACTATAGTTCTCTGAGAACCAAATCCTTTAGGTTCCCTTGAAAATTTCTGGCCTTAAAACTTAGAATGAGTTTTTGTCAGAGCGAAGTTAGTGCTTCATCTTTTCTAGGTTATTAAGTTTTAGTCTTACACTACCAGTAAGAACAGCGATAGGTACATAGAGAGGGCAATTGACTGTCTCAAAAGGTTAACCGTCTTCTGGCTGAAAATGAATACAATTACTCACCAAAAAGCAAATGACTAAACCCCTCATCTGAGGAGTTTTCAAATGCAACTGGAATGGACACTGTGCAGCCGAGGAAGGATGGAATTTATCGAAAGAAATAAAAAATATCTCAAGGAAGCAAAGATTAAAGTGATTCATGGTAGTGTTCCAAAACAAATGTAGATTATTTTGGCTTTGGGAAGAAAATATACCATTTACTGTCCTTTATGAACTGGGTTGCCTTGAAGTTGTATTAATTTGTTTAGCTGCATGGCGGAAGGTAGGGGAATGAGAGAAAGACACAGGTCACTGCACGGATCAATCCATCCCTGTTTGCCGTACCACGAGAAAAGATTATTTACCAAATTGAACAGAGCATTAGATATTGCTCTTTTCGGGCCAAGCCTGGCTCTGTTAAAACCACTGAAAGGTTTGCTATGTACTTCCACGAAAGCAGGATCAGGACATAATTGCATGGGACCGTGTGGGAGTAAGAGATGCAGAAACTGCCGACTAACTCCGGCGAGCTGCGAGCTTCGGTGCGCTGCAACTTCCACTGCAGAGAGCTGCAGCCATGCTCCTGTTGGAGCACTGAGTGGTTTTAAACCACTGGAAAAAAAAATATAAATGAAGGAAAAAAAATTAGTTGTGGCACCATTTAGAGAGTTTGATTTTTCTTATTTTCCTTTTCTCTCTTTCGTTTCTTTCTTCCTTTTAAAGAGAAGTTCAGCATTTCATCCTGCTCTTAACAGGCCAGCCCAACCCCACCTGAACACAAGTGATGACAATTGCAGAAGTGGATGAGTTTTCTGGTTTTCTGGAATGATCCAGCCATACAGGGATGAGAGGGAAAGTCTGAATAGCATAAAATAGTGAAAATGATGGAAGCACAAAATAATTTGGACAATCAAGATTGTTTAATCCAAGCTAATGTGGTAAGTCTTGCAGCATTTTCAATGTATGATTTTTTTTACCCTTTGATCTTTTTTTGATTGGAAAGAAAAATGGGGTCTTGTCAAAAACAAAACTTGACTTTCTAAAGTATTGGAATGAAATATTTTAAAAATACTCCACTAGGTTAAAAAAAAAAAATCCCAAACCCAATTTATTAAATTTGAGTAAAAATTACAGAGGACTTTTCTGCCCCACTGTCTGTGACTCTGTGCCCCAAAATCTCCAAAACCACCATGTACAAAAGCCTGCTTTTCTTCCCTTTCTTTTCATTACCCCCATGTTTTCTCGAGAGACATCTCAAGTTCGTTATTGTGGGGCCATTGCATGACACCGGTGCTTGCCCTACAGCATTTGATTTTTTATTGCTTAAAAGCGAAGAACGTGGATAAAATAAATTCAGGTAGGTCTTCTGCCTTTTTGCCAGACAAAGGCAGAAGATGACCTAAAAATATTTGTAAGTCGTAGTAGTTGCTGGCCCTCCTCAGCAACAACATTTTCTGGGTATGCAGCTCAACACCCTCACGTGTGATGTGTAGAAATGCCGAGCACTTGCAGATGCAGCTGATGGGAACAGGAGGGGTGCGCTGCACATACCCCATGTCACTTAATGCTCAGCGCTCTAAAAAATTCAGATCCCAGAGGTCCCAGGCTGGACATCCAAAATTAGCAAACCGTTTTGACCTTCCTCTGTTTGCACTTCAGTTTCCTACAATAAAATTAGCAGGTTACCATCCTGTCATTGCGGTGCTGATGTGAAGATCAAACGGACGCTCCACACAAATCTGGGGAAATAATGAACGTGGTTTGAAAGTCAGCGAGGAGTTTAGCAGGTCTGTCCTCAGCACGATGTTTAAACAGTGCTGGTAAATATGATACAGCCACACAATTAACAGTGGGGCTGAAATAAAATATTGACTAGCTGTATTCATTAAAGGAGCCCTGGTTGATCCGTGCACTAAATGAGTCGCGGGTCCTACAGAAATAATAGCATGTCACGGTGTGATTACAGATCGCATCAATATAGTGCACAAGAGAGCAAAAAAGAAGGTTGCCCAGACAACCTAGCTTATGAATGCTTGACTTTGTAATATTAATGACAAATGTTAATAAATTATTAACATTTATATTTTGTGTGTGGTGGTATGAAATGTAACAGAAAGCTTATCTAACCTTTCTGCCAGGTGTGGTTTGGCAAGACACAGGCCCGCTTCAAGAGTGGAGACACATGCAGGTAGCATTCACCCCGACTTTCTATGAACCCTAAACTACCTCACCTGAGTTCCGACCAGGAACAGTTTTTCTGCAGCCACAGGAAACAAGCTGAGGGGTTTAAAACAAAGGGAACTTTGCCGGGGGATAAAGGAAAATCAGAGAAATTATAAGTTTGGAAAAAAATCTGAATAGCAGATAAACCTACCCTGCCCTCCGTGACTCGGGTACCAATCCTAAACGCTGCGTTCCGCCTCATCAGGGGCTGTGAAAGCAGCCCCTTTATAAGCTACTGCCCTTGGCTTCCTCAGTCTTCTAGTTAATAAAAATGCCAGTAAGGGCTTATAGAGAGTCAGGAAAATGAAATGCTAACATCATTAAAAAATAGAAGATTATGTCAGGATATTGAAGGACAATAGGATATGTGGCTTCACCTTATGAAAACGTGCTACCGCTCTGTGGATTGTTGTCCAGAAATGCATTTTGCAGGGCTAGACCGTTTCCTCAGCCCGAAAACTAAGCAGAGAAGTTTTCTTCAAATTCCCCATAAAAGCAAGTGCAACAGGCAACCAGAGTTTTGTAACAACACCGATCTCATGATTTGGAGGCCAGATAACTGCATTGCTTGCAAAGCTCCATGCACTCTCTGAGAAGACGCGTCGTAACAGCAGTGGGTAACATCAACAATTTGGACAATCATCTACTGCGTAGCAAGCTACTGTGCTCCAAGAGGTAAGGAATTGCTCATCTAGCTGGCAAGCATGAAATTAAAAGGGCTAAAAGTTTTCATACTGAAAACTGTGTTTTCCAGTGAGCAGTAAATAACTGAAGTTAAACGTATTCTAGTACTCCACTGGCAGCGGATAAAGTTGACTGGTTTTTCTCCATGGAAAACAGGCTTCAAAGGTTGCACTGAGAAAAGACATAGGCTAATTTCTCTCTTAGTTTTGAGACAAAATTCTGATTTTTTACTGCTGTTTGCTTAAGCAACAATTGAATGCTGGTACAACAGCCATAGGTTTTTGCTGGATTTAATTGATTTCATTTATTTAGGCATAAAACATGGCAGTTAGCTTCGGCATAGACCTGCCAGCTTCAGTTTCCTTCCTCTGAGATGTACACAACCTATTCTGTCCACCAGAGCCAGTGGGGGGTACCATCTGGATGAACAAAAGTTGCAGATAATCTGGAGCTATGTTTTTGTATCTTCTGGCTTTTAATAACACAAAAGTTACGACTTTTTCCTTTCTTTTTCCTTTCTGCTTTTGATTGATCTTAACTGACCCACAGCATTTCACACGAAATGCAAGCTTTTTCCTAAAGCTCTTCTGAGCATATGTCATGTTGTTCCTAAACTCGTTAACAGCTCCATCTGTTTTGCAATCTTAATTTTCAAACATCATAAGATATTCAGAAATAGTAAAAGGTCATTTAGGCCTTACAGCTTTGTTCTCTCTGCCTCTGAGAGTTTTGTACCCAGCCATTTTACATTCTGTCTGGTCTCTCGGGCAATAGATTTTAATAAGCCTCTAATGCAGAACTTAATTATCTGAATCTAAAAATCCAAGCTCATAAGCATCCTTTCCTCCTCTTCTTCAGAAAGCCTCAAAAATACAGAAAAGTACATAATTTACTTAACTACAATTTGTTTTCTTTTGGCCATTAGTTGAACTTTAGTAATGTGTTTAGAAGCAAGTAATTTTATAGTTTACGTGACCAGTATTAATTATTGCTAGGTGGTTGCTGCCGGCTCAGCGCTGCACCTGAGGATTTTGCTGGTGGGATGTGACTGCCTTCTCCTGCCAGGGGCTCTGGAGCAGCCAGGGTTGGAGCTACCCACTGGGAGGCCTCTGTGTACAAGGAAATCTCAGAATATAAAACATAAACTGCGCTGGACCAGGCTATAAAGCCATCCAGTTCAGTATTCCGTCTCTGGCAGTGGCTATTAGCAAATGGCTGAGGAATGAGAGCAGACCTGCAGTTTGGCGCGTCTGCCCTCACTCTCGCAGCTTAGTGGGGTCTGACCCGAACGTCATATCCGCATCTTATGTTGATTAGCCCCAGAAGTGTGTTTCTTCCCTGTATTAGTTTAATTGCCTTTGAACGTTTTTATAGTTTTAGCATCTGTAACCACCCTATGATAATCAGTTCCACAGTTTAATTGTGAATGTGTGAAAAAAACTTTGCCCTTTGCCTGTTCTTAAATTACATAAATTAATTTAGTGCACCCTCCCAAACCCTTCTGTGGTAAGAAATAGCAAATAATTGCTCCCTATTAACTTTTTCTATATTGTTCATAACTTTCCCTGTGACATCCCACCTCAGCCATCTCTTTCCCAAACAGATTACCTACGAACCTATTTAATTTCTCCCCATATTTAATTTCTCCCCACATTGAGGCTGCTCCCTATAGTCTTTACCTTTCTTCTGTTCACCTTTCCTAGCTCTACTATGTATCTCACATTAAATAACTACCTACTTGGTTTCTAGTCTGAGTTGTATCAGTTGAATTGTATAAAGTCAACTCTATGTAATACATGTAAGAAAAACTGTTCTAAAATCATGCTTTGATGTTACTTCAGATATAACTTTAGACCAGAGATCAAACTAAAGCACTAAACAGGGTCCCAGTGTGAACACATACACTGCCATGGAGCAGTACTTAGGTTTCTTTTACAGAAGACAGTTCCACAATTCCTGTTTCAAATAAATCTGAGACATGCAAGGTGTGAGCGAAATGAGAGCAGGACCCTTGAATTGTGTATTTGTTCCCTTTATATGAGAAAATACAGTCCTTTCCCTTCTTCACTGCTCATTATTATGGGTTAGGCAACACGCAAGAGCAGGAAGCCCCACATCTCTGTAACCAGGAGCAAGTTACAGGATTGTCCATGGAGCAGGAAGGGGGAGTGACTCCTAAATTGCTTTTACAGAAACTAATTTCTGAGGAAGGCTTCTGAGGATTTGTACTAATTATATTTGAAACATTTACTTATGCTTAAAGATAGTTCGGAATCTGATCTTATAAACCAATCATCCCTTGGCACCCAGATTTTAATTTAAAATGGGTTATACCTCTTATGCAGCCCACTGAGAAGGTGCTCTCAGGTGGTTCCTCTGGCACATTTGCAGCTGGTGGAGCAACACTGCAAGGAATGCTGCTCACAGGCACGAGTGGTGTGCTTGCAGACCAAACGTAGGAAATCAATGGGTTTTGTTGTGTTGTGTGGCTAAAGGCTCAGCCCCACACACACGTGAAGGGGCCCAGGGCACAACGGCACAAGAGGTACTGTGGGATGTTGAGGGATGAAACCAAAGGTGGGGAAAATCATAAATCAGGGCTGGCTCTGGAGGCCAGTGGGTCTGTGGGATGGCTGCTGAAGGGACAGGGTCCACATTGGCTACATGGAAGGATCAGAAGGTCTGGAGGTTGGTTGGGACACCTGCTTGTACGTGTGTGTACGTGTGTCTGTGTGCGAGGCAGTGTGAGATAGGAGACTTCAGAGCTAGTTACTGGGTGGACTAGGCATTTAAGTCCAGCTGCTGGAGGGATCCACACCATATATGTGTATGTACTTCCCACGAAGGGACCTTCATCCAGGTCAACCAGAGCAGGAGACAGGATGAGGCCGTTGGTACCATCTATGTTTACATGAGTGCTGCTGTCTGTGTCGACCTGTGTATGTGTGTTGTACATGTGTGTTTGTGGAGTGCCTGTTGGAAATATATGCTCAGCCCCAGTGCTGGCTGGGTCTTAGGGCATTGAGTTGCAGCAGCCTCACCTCCGCTGGGTTACTGGATTGGGAAACTTGTAAGATTTTTACAGGGGATTTAGGAAAAATAGCTTGTAAACAGAAAATTGCGAATTGGCTCAGTGAGTGCTCCTTTATTCTGTGTGTATATTCTGCTTTTAGCTGTTGGAATTTGCTTGGTTAAATCAAAGCATCTAGCTAATGCAGGTTCTTCAAGAGTGCTGGTGGCTCAAGCTTCAGATTTCTGGTACATTGAGTCCAGATTAAAGAAAATTCAGTCATTTACTGAAGATGCATTAGAAGTTAGGTCAGGTCTACTGAATTCATACAGCTTTGATGGAATTGTCTATGACGGCCCAGATACCAAAAATATTTTTTAAATGTAAGCATGGAGATTTTCTTTAGCTTTGTTTCTTTTAGTTTACAGCTGTACGTTTAAATGTACAAACCAGTATCTCCTCTAACCTTCCTCTGCATGTTCCCAGCTAACCTGCCTCAGCTTTGCTGTGATTATGTCAAAGATATGATAAGTAAATTACAGGCTGCATGTTACCTTTTATTTTTACCAAATAAGAAACCTACAACTGAGTGGTAATTACCACACCAATTATCTCTACATTTTTGCTGCCTTAAAGATAGTTAAATAATATGTTGTATTTTCTTGTGAATAATAATAACATACTACTTCTGCCCCTCTACTCTGCTCTCATGAGACCTCACCTGGAGTACTGCGTCCAGCTCTGGAGCCCCCAGCACAAGGACATGGAGCTGTTGGAACAAGTCCAGAGGAGGGCCACAAAGATGGTCAGAGGAATGGAGCGCCTCTGCTATGAGGACAGGCTGAGAGAGCTGGGGTTGTTCAGCCTGGAGAAGAGAAGACTCTGCGGACAACTTATAGCAGCCTTTCAGTACTTAAAGGGGGCCTACAGGAAAGATGGGGACAAACTTTTTAGCAGGGCCTGTTGAGATAGGACAAGAGGTAATGGCTTTAAACTAAAAGGGTAGTTTTATACTAGATATAAGGGAGGAATTTTTTACAATGAGGGTGGTGAAACACTGGCTAGGTTGCCTAGAGAGGTAGTAGATGCCCCATCCCTGGAAACGTTCAAGGCCAGGTTGGACAGGGCTCTGAGTAACCTGATCTAGTTCAAGACGTCCTTGCTTGTTGCAGGGGGTTGGACTAGATGGCCTTTAAATGTCCCTTCCAACGCAAACTATTCTATGATTCTCTGATTCTATACTACACAATATTGGTCCTTCACCTTAAGATCTGTCTCATGGGAATCAGTAGCCAAAGTCATACTTTATGGTGAAGGTCTGGCTGGGTAGGACATCAGCCACCAGTGCTGATAATTCTCTGCTGAAAAAATTACTCTGAAAATGTAAATGAGAAAGAAGATGCATTTCAGATAATCTTAGAAAATGAAGGAGGAATGAACAAGCCAGCTGGGAGTCAGTGGCATTTTTCTGATTTGTGTAGGTCCTGTTCCCCTCTTGTTACCAGCATGTGTGCAAACAGTGGCCATGCATTTTGTACTGATTAGCCTGACGGTTTGAAAGATTAGCTTGGTTTGACGTGTAACAGTGAATGCAATTAGGAAAATAGGACCATATGTTATAAGGACCTTAGCTGGATAATGAGAATGGAGAGAGTGAAAAGTGTGTTCCAAAGTCTCAGTGAAGTGATACGTTTAGCAAACAGAAGCTGTCAAATCTCAACTGACTAGACAGAAGGGCTGTTGCATCTAGTTATTACTGCAGAGGATTTACAGAACATGATGAGTTAATGGCAGATAATTTCACAAAGCAAAGACAAATAAGTTAACAAAGACAAAGTCATCAAGAGTCTGCTTGAACTGAAAACAACATTGTCACGGCTACTAATTTTATTTAGCTACAACATTTAAAGTTACAAATAACACATTTAAAGAGAGGCAATGCGCAAGATGATGGTAATTTATAAGTTGTTTTGAAAATTAAGATCAAACCGATCTGAACTTTGCACACTGATTTTTCTATAGTGGGTTAAGTTTTTCTTATTCAAGATATGTGGTTCCTGCTTATCAGACGCAGTGAGAAGGCTTCTTCCCTTTTACTATTCCTGACAGGTTTTTTTGAAGAGTGTAAAAGCTGCAAAGAAACCCAAGAGCAACCTGGTCAGGTATGGTTAGAAAAAATTGTCCTCAGAATCAGTCTGACCTCAGATATTTTTGCCATTGTCTTTACCTATGAAATCTCTGTCTGTACCACTTTGTCATTTAGTACAATGCCTCTTCTTTCCCCAAAATCAGTGACGGTAGCCATGCGTACATGCCTATGAGAGTTGCACAGTGTCCTGGTTTGAAGTAAAGCAGAACCAATTTTCGGTTCAGTAATTTTACTTTTGTAAAAGTCTGGTCATAGTTTCTGCTCTTCTTAGACACTGCTGGTTGAGCTTCGTGTTTTTTTCTGATTTACAGTGCTCCTAACTAGGCACTTTTCACCATCCTGTGTTTCCCACTGTACTCAGAGTTGGCATGACCTCACCTTGAATACTATGTGCAGTTCTGGGCCCCACAATTTAAGAAGCATATGAAGGTCCTTGAATGCATCCAGAGGAGGGCAACAAAGCTGGTGAAAGGGCTGGAAGGAATCTCCTGTGAGGGACAGCTAAGGACTTTGGGCTTGTCTAGTTTGGAGAAAAGGAGGCTGAGGGTTGACCTCATTGCTATCTCTAGCTTCCTGAGGGGGGGAAGTGGAGAGGGAGGTGCTCATCTCTTCTCCCTGGCATCCAGTGATGGGATGCGTGGGAATGGTTCAAAGCTGCACCAAGGGAGGTTTAAACCGGATGTGAGGAAGCATTTCTTTACTGAGAGGGTGTTCAAACACTAGAACAGGCTTCCTAGAGGGGTGGTCAATGCCTCAAGTCTTTCAATGTTTAAGAGGCATGTGGACAATGCCCTTTATAACTTGCGTTAACTTTTGGTTGGCTGTGAATTGGCCAGGCAGTTGGACTAGATGATCGTTGCAGGTCCCTTCCAACTGAAATAGTCTATTCCAGTCTATTTGTGCAGCTAATTGTTCCTGTTTAATCTTGAAATTTGTTCGTATTGAATCGCACCTTTTTTTTCTTCCTCCCCCCAGATCAACTCCACAATTCATCAAGACCATTTTGAATTATTATTTTTTTTTATGTTCATGTTCCAGCGTGCTTGCAGTTCCCTTCTGCTTCATGTTAAGTGTAAATTTTATGTCTGTGCTATGACCTTCACCGGCCACTGACAAAACATGGATTTGCAGGAAGCTAAGGATGCAGCTTGCCAGGTTCTCCTCTTCTGGCTGCTCCTGCCTTCCTTCTCAGTGTGGGTTTTCTGACAGTTTTTCACTATCCAACCTAGCAAGCTCATCTAAGCCATGTTAACCTAAGCAAATTTCATGGAGGTAGCACAAGCATCTTGCCTTGCAATAGAAGAAAATACTTGACACAATTCTCAGTGAAGAATCTTGTCATAATAGTGACACAATTATTGATGAAAGTTGTGTTGGCTGTTACCCATTTCCCTATTATCTTCTGGGTATTTGCAATTAGTTAATTTAACTATTTGGTCCAATATTTTCTGGTAAGAGGCATTAAAATGACTGGTTTGTAAATCTCTGGGTCTTCTTTTGTTGTTGGGGATTTTTTTCCCCAAGGGTGGGGTTTTTTTATGTTTTAAAGATCTTTGACATTTTCCAGTCTTCCTTTTCCTCGCCCATTTTCAATGCATCCTAGTTGACAGACTCGAAGTCAGACAGAGCCACTCGTCATAAAAGATTGTGCTGTAAAACATTTTCTGAAAGTGCACAATATATTTACAAATGTTCCTCAAAATCTACATGCTGCATTTTTCAAAACATCAACAAAAAACCCCTCTGGGAACAGAGAAACGCAAACACTGAGAGAACAGATGAAACCCACAGAAAACACTGGTGTGTTACAGTATTAACCTGGTGATCTTACCAAAGGTTATCAGACATTTGAAAGAGACCTTTTCCCTACTCTGAATGATTGTATTTTTTCTGCTGTGATGCTCTCATTCCTCTTACGCACAGAGAAGACAGGATTTTTTCTAATCTTTGCCTAATTAAAAACAACAAAAAAAGATCTCTAATAAAATAATGACTACTACTTGGGGCCATCAGCTCTCCCAGCTAGTCATTAATCCCAAGGAAATGAGCCGGGCTTGATTGTTATTACTAAAATATATTGCTAATGTAATTTAGAGCTTCCTAGAAACAGATTTCTTGAACGTATTCTAGTCCTCCTGGTCCACCTAAGAAAGTGTGCATGAATTTATCCATATAGAAATTAAAATACGATTGCAATAGAGAAATTTAGGGTGTTACCCAGAAAAGTAATATAGTTAGAATTTAAAACAGCAATGGAAATGACAAATTTAATTTTAACATCTTTATATCAAGGTTGAGTGCCTTTCTGGAAGACAAATGTTCAGTACATGTTACGGAAGGTTGGATACATCGATCCAGAGTCCCTTCTGGTCTCAAAGAAAGGAAGAAAAAAAAGGAAAACAATCCTTAGGGAATAGTGGTCTGTGCAAAAAGAGGCTGCAACACAATCAGTGTGAAGGGTGCAATTACTTTGGCAACATTTGGAAGACGAAGAAAGAAACCAGAGAAAACAAGTGTGAGGTGATTTAGAGATGATTAAGAGATGACTAACATGAAAATATTATCCCTGCGATTGAAAATGCACAATTTTATAAACACCTGCATGTAAGAGGCATTTTGCTCATTTTGGGGGACAAGCTGTACAATCAGGTGCCATCAGGGTGTTTTCCTGGGTGACAACCTTGCTGGGATGAGCATGCGTTGGCGCGACACAACCCCTCGCACCAGCACAGCACTTGGATAAGGTCCGTGCATAAACCTCCCTACAAATGCAAGCGGAGCTGCTGGTTGCTCCTGCTCATTTGGTCTCGCAGGTTAATCGGCACCGCGGGCTCCGCTCGAGGGGTGGTCAGGGCCATAATGAAGGGGTCATTCCAACCAGAACACATCTCCAGAGGAAGGGGACAAGTCGTATTTGACAGCTGAAGCACCACACTGAAGCCTGTCTGTGCTTCCAGACATGGTTTCTTCAGGTGTTTGAAAGCTTGTGAGCAGCTCCTCTCTTTTTTTTTGATGGTTTTTTTTTTTCCTTATGTGGATCTTAATTGCTTAATCATGTTAATGTAGATGGCTAAAAATATCTAGTTATATAATGATATTAAGGATAGCTAATTACATAATCAATTTGTCCATTTATCCATTATTATTAAGAGATGCAGAAAGAAGTCCATCACAATCAATGAGACTTCTTATATGTGAATGGCTATTGAACTTGGAGAGTTTAGCCTAGGATAGAATAAGAAATAATTTAAAAAATTCATATACGCTGACAAATTTGCTCAGAAATAACTGGTTTTGTCAATGCTTTAGTGGTAGTGCAGGCATCTAAATATTTCCCCGTTTGCAAAGGATAATATGAATAAGGTTCTGGAAAGACAAGAACATGAAAACTACTTCTTTGTAATCATTTGAACACAGGTGAAAAACTGAAGTATTTGAGATCTGCTAAGTTTCTCAGATTGAAACTGTAGAGAGCGGCAGCCAACACCAGCTCCAGTCTCAGTTTAAATAGTGTAAGTGCAGAACTCAATGGGTAACTGAGACTGTAATATGCTGTACAAATGGCAAAAAAGGTACAGCAAACCATGATGTGAAAATGTTTTATTTCAGTCTTCTGAGTGATTAGAAGATGCCTCTGTCTTCTTAGAGCTTTATTTTGCCAAGCTGGAAATAGCTCTAAAGAGATCAGGATTTAGCAGATGGGTTGTGAAATTGATAATGTATGTACTGTACCTCTAGTGGACTCTGATGCCCTTTCCTTCATGATTGTCACCTCCTAAATATGTGTGACAACAGTAACCCTGAATTTGGCCTGTGTTTTGCAGCTGGAAATGCTGTGTTAAGACCAAGCTTCACAGCTTGGTGGAAACCGTGACCTCGCTGTCATCCATGGTTATCTGCTCAGTGGCTTCACCAGCTCTCACTCCTAGACAGATGAAAAGAAAAAAAAAAAAGGTAAATGACTGAAAACCCCCAAAACCTCTTTTTAATCTCTGGACAGTAATTTCAAACACATGGTATATGTACAGAAGATGTAGTTATAGTGCCCCAATGCCCTTCTTTTACTGGCACCCCGGCAGTGGGAGGCTCTGCCCCCCAGGTGCGATGCTGAGGTTTCAGTGGGACCCGCAGGTGACCGCATGGGGCCATCAACATGGCACAACTGTCTCGCAAGTCTCCCCAGACCCTTGTGCTGTCCGGGTTAACCAGGGTGAAGGTATATTCTCCTGGTTAGCTTCTAAAGTTGCACTTTCATATCAGCAATATGTTTATGCCAGCGTAACTGCTTCCATAAACAACAGTGCTGTGTCGACAAGGTCCAAGGATTCCCATAAAAATTGGTTTTGCTCTATCCTTGATGCATTTCATATGCTGTAGTTCTTTTATTATTTTTCCTCTCTCCAAAATGATAGCTTTTTGGGTTGTTATGATATGTATTTGATGATGTCGGCTGATTAGTTTGAACTTCTGTTGCTGATGTTCCCATGGATGTGCGATGGAGCTGATACCTCCCCTGCGCTCTCCCTCCGGCAAACAGTAAGGATATTTGACTATCAAGTCACCAAGTGATGAATGTAATGTGTCAGCTAGGAAAAGCTTAATATTACAACAGGAAGACTGTGAATATAAGATCACATCACAGTTACCTTAAGTTGAATGGAACAGACTGACTGGTGATTAGCAATCAAGAAATAAGGAAAATACCTGTTTCCGTGCTAAAACCCAACTGCCTCCAAGTTGTCAGCTATGAGCAATGCACAGATCATCCTTACTAAGCTGTGTGAAATCAGTATTTCTTGTATATTTTACAGAATTAACTTCAAAAAGTGTGGCTGTAGCTATGTTCTTAATGCATGTGTGCACGCAGAGGAAGGCACTCGCAGGGCGGAGGGCAGGACAAGTAGCCATGCTCCTTTGGTGTGAACCCCCCTGCAGCAGGATTCCCCCTTCGCTCCTGGTTTTTGTGAGCCCCACTGCAAACTTCTGACCCAAAAAATACTGAAGTTAAAGGGAACTCTTCTATGAGCTTCACTTAACTTTGTCCCTGACCCTAGCAGAAAAATGAGAAAGTTTGCCATTGAGGAAGGATGCGTTTTAGTTGGTGCCTTAAAGCATGCTTCATTACATTTGGGTTATTTATTTTGTTGCTTTGAATATAAAGTTAGAAATTGGTAAGTCGCACCGTCTGCGTGGCCCCAGTGAAAAGAAAACCCCTTAGAGAAATTTTGATTTGACGGAGTAATTGCCGGACGCTTCAGGCTATTGATGTACCCAGCACCTAGATCACAGGCGAGTCAGGGGATCTTTAGACAGCACAGTCCCATCTGCAATTCGTTAGTGACGGGGTATTGTTTTCTGCCTTTCTGGTATGTACAGAGTGATTTCTGCCTCGTTGATGACTGTAAACATTGTTCTAAGTACTATTTTATGATCCCTGTAGGGATCGCAATGTAAACAGCATAATTATATTCACCTTTGAGGCATATCTAGAAACTTTGTTCTTCCAGAAGAGTGATAACAGAAATGAATACTGCTGACAAGGTAAACAGAGAGACACCACAACCTGCTTGTTAGAGACAGCTAATGCTTGAGGGAACTACGCATTCAACACCATAAAATATAGTGTTATATATTTATCTTGTGCACTTGTTGAGATTTATTCATAAATGTATTAGTACATGGGAAAAATATTAAAAGCAATACATTTTGAGATCTTCCTTTTTCTGAAGAAAACATGAAGACTTACTATTAGTAAACCATATTTCTGTATGCAGTTATTATGGGTACCATAGATTGCATGCATATTTATGTCTATTTTTACCCATACTTTTACAGCACCGGCAGGGCTCCTCCAGGGTAGATCTGTGTTTGGAAGACAATCATTAGCTTCAAACTTCAGCTTTTCTTTGTCTAAACAGAGTATAGCAAAGCATTCTGCTTTAGCCTCTCAGGTGGTTAGCTCTTCACAGCGAGGAAACCTCAGGAATATTTCCTATGCCTTGGACTCCTCGGTGTAACACAAACAGACCTTTTCTCACAACCGCAGTTATTTTCAAGGGGTTTGATACTTGTAATAAACACATAGTTATGATTAGGGGTTACAGAGCGTAATTTAACCAATTGCTTTAGCTACCGTAAATTAGTAAGACTTGGGGTGGGGGGGAGAGAAAAATGACAATATATAATTCTGGCAAAATTCTCTATAGCTTTCTCAGTTTCTATACCAAGATTGAACTTTTTTTGTGTTCTGGCTGGAGACACTGAAAGACTCTTGCATCCTTGCACATAACTTTCACTCCATTGCTCACAGTTTCCCTCCTCCACAGCTCAGAGCTCAGCTGAACAACAGAGACTGTACTGCAAAAGCAAGTTCCTTCCTCCAGCTCAAGCCTCCTGCGAGGCTTTTTTTTTTTGAAGCTGTCCTTTTCTTCTCTGACTTTTGGGAGAAGGGCTAACATCTGTCTCCTTTTTTACATGTGAGTCTCTTCCACTCCGCAAATGCGAGTGCTTTGCAAACTAAATGGGGATGAATTGTTTTCTCAATTTTGTACCAAGCTATCATCCTAATTTGAATAAGAATCCTAATATCTTCATGACCCTCCGTTATTATATTAATTTGGGTTAATCGTGTTTAGGTCACACGTTGCTGTTGACAGACCTGAGAACAAATGCTGGATTCTAAACACACGAAGACATTCGTGATACAGTAGTTTCATAGCACTGAAGACAGTTTCATAACGTAAGACAAATTCTGCTAATAGATGCACCTGCTTATCTGCAGATGGAGAATATAAAGTGTGTTATTACTGTGGAACTTCTGAATGCAATTTATGTATTTGGCTTATTCATAAATTATATTCACAGTTCTAGAATAAACATCTTCAGCTTCCCACTGCAGAGAGAATTATTCTCAGCTCTTAAATACTGCTTTTCAGCAGATTAGTCCTGGTTGTAAGATAGCGTAAGGTAATAAAGGTACATTTTCCACCTAACTGCATTTGGGGATAGAAAATACCTAACGAAAACAATAACAACAATTCTTGGCATTACTATAGCAACTTTCATCCAAAGATCTCCAAATGCTTTCCAATAAGTAATTAATTAGGCCTCACAGCACCCTGGAGAGTTAATTACAAATTATCAAGCATAATCTCAAACCGTTTCCATTGAAACTATTTTTGTACTCTTTCCAGAGGAAAACAAAATATGCTGGCTGTAATACTATGACCTTTCTCTCCCCTGCTTCATTTGGAAAACGTAATTAGAAGAGAATTTGAATATATCCAGTTTTAGGGAAAGCTAATATAATTACTGCCTGACCACAAAACTCATTATAATTTTCAGTTTCTTCAGTGAGATGATATTTTTTAATCTAGCTCTGTTTAATAAAACAACAACAACAACAACAAAAGAAAAACTGCTAAGTATTCCAGTGGAATTCCAGAGAGATTTTAACTTGTGGATGTCCATCTGTTCTTCTGTCACAAGGATGTTTGGTGTTGAGGTTTTTTGATCCAGGCTTTAGTTGTGACACAGCAAGAAGAGGAGGACATGTCTGTGCCGCCTCCAGACTGAGCGTTCCTCCTGGGATGCGGCAAGCTCTGCTAATCCAAATAGCGTAATTTGGGCTTGAGAAGGTATTTGTCAGAGAGCGCTGTGTCCTGGGGAACGTCAGAAGAGAACAATAGTATTTCATCTCACGTTTTCAAAATGGCCAGAGAAAAGCGAGGAAAAGACTGAAATCAAAAACAATACCCCAAAATAGCATAATTGGAAACATCCTGGATTTCCACAAACAAGAAGTAGAAGGCGAGATATAACTCTTGCCCATCAGAGACCTGAAGCTGTAATTTTACCTTCGTCTCATATAATCATAGGAATAATTAAAAACCCTTTTATTTATGCTAGGTTATGTCTTTTGTTGCAACATAGTTATTGCTTGCTTTTGATATAAGATGAAACTAGTTTACTCAGGTAATTATCTGAGGGCAGAGATTTCTCTCTTTTCATATACTAATTTTTGAAAAGAAAAAAAAAGAAAATAATGATGCTCTTGTTTGCAAGGATAAAACTTGCAGGCAATTTGCCAAGTGAAAATGTTCCAGTATTTTAGCAGTGAAAATATAGTACACATTCATGTTCATACCAAAAATGTACAAAAATCATACAGACATTCTGCTTACCATGTGAAATCAACAGTGAAGTCCAACTGTTTTTCCTCTAGCATAGGAGTCTAAAGGCAGCGATGAGAGAAAACCTGGTACTGTGGATCCTAATTGAAAGGTCTGCCTCCCCATCAGCCGTAAGTGGTGAGATACATATGTGTAAGTAGTAAGTATATAAACCTGCACAGGACATACCAAAGTGGTGCAAAGTTCCTGAGGTACCTTCCCTCTTTTGAAAATTTTAAAGGGCGGTCATTAATAAGAAAATAAAAGGTTTATGAAATTTCACAAGAGCTACCAGAGGGATTTACCCTCCTAGTAAATTTACAGACAAATAAAGATAACCTTTGGGAAAATCATTGAGGGCTCTGAACCGTATATATGTGTTTACAGTTGATTTTTTGTGCCACCGCTTTATCCCAGCAGAAAGGAGAGTTAATTTTCTGAAAGTGTTATTTTACTACGCATCCAATGATCTCATTGTGTTCTATTTTCATATCTGCACATGCAATCCCAGTGAAATCAACAGCTTCATCCAGGTGTGAAAGATAATTTAATCCCAGAAGCGATTCCAAAGTATAATAGAAATGAATGTTATTTGTCTCTACAGTTTTTTAAGAGTAATCAAACTAATGAGAAAGGGTGTGGAGTCTGCATTCAGTTTGATTAAAGCTCTAAACATTGATTGGGCCAAAAAGAAAATTTAGAGGCACACACAGAGAAGTTCAGGGCTGGTGGAGGCATAATGAGGAGGAGAAGAAAGCCCTAGGAAGAAGCTGAACTGATATAATTACATAAGGGAACAGGGTGGTTGGTGTGTGCTCTAAAACGCCCATATGCAAATAAGCATATTAATGGCTCAGGCCTGTTTTCAAACAAAAGAAGATGTATGGTAAGAAACAAGAATTTATAATTGTACTGTGGGACAGAATTGAACTGAAGAATCTTCTTATAAACACTTAGAAGAAACCATGGCTCTTAAGTAACCCTTACTAGCGGAGATTCATCCATCTCCTGGAAATGAATGCTTGATTGGCAGTCCTTCCTATCGAAATATTGAGCGAATAAAATCTATCCGCTCAGCTGTATGTACACGTCAGCAAAAGCTGCACAGGGAGAACAAGGGTGATTTTATCCGCTGTTGTAGGAGACAGCAGTTCTGTGTTTATTTTCAATGGATCAAGCCAATTAGAGCATCTCGAACAAAGTTTTCTCTGGTTTATGTTTACTGTTACTTTTAATAAGAGTAGCAATATTTTTCTGTGTCAGAGACGGACTAATGCTCGATATTTAGGGGAGGCTTAGATGATGAATTCTCCTTTAATGTTAGTCTTGAAAAGAACACTAAAGTGGGTCAATACAGTGTTAATCTTTTGCCAGCAAAGCTCTTAATTTCTTTATAGAATTTAAGCCACTCTTCTTCCCTTTCCTGGAATTTATCAGTTAAAAAGAGGCAATTATTAACAATACAATGCAGATTCAATACAAAGCAAAATATCTACTATGGAAGCTCAAAAAGGAAGCTAAAATCTTATATGTGCACTTTCATACAATCTAATAAAACTAAAAAATTACACCTCCTGTCAAGATGAAATTAAAAGATTAGTCACCAAGTAACACTTGTAGTTTATTTTAAAAATATACATCAGCAACATAAATTTATGTGAAGGTGTTTAGGCTCTATCCATCACTAAAAGGCTGAACTGTAGCAGCCGTATCTCACTTTCAAATTAACAAGCGCTTAAGTCCAAATATGGCCCACCTCTCTTTTAGGTGCTCCAGAAATTCACGTCCACGTCTTATCCAGAGCACGCAGGCAGCTGGCCACAGGGAGGGCAGGGGGCTCTGGGCAGGTCCCCAGGGCGGGAACACCAGAAGGACAGAGGGAGCTGCAGGCTGGCTGGAAGAAGACCACCCATCCCCAGAGGGTCCCCAACCAGCTTTCTTAGGGCTACGCGCACAGAGTGAATCAGTATCTGGATAAGGTAAATAAATCTGAGCCCAAATAACCCAGAGTGATACGGAGTAAAAGTCAGTGACTTGTTGCAACATGTGTCATAGTAATTTTGGATGTTTTAATAATTTAACAACGAAAATAAAGGCCCACGGAAAACACATTTCTGCAGCCAAATCAATCTAGGTTTCTTCTGCACTCTTTTTTTCTTTTTTCTGGGGGCTCAGAGAAATCAAGGTAGGGGCAAGGAAGCTTTTGCAGGTACACTGTAAATATTAGGGCATTAATATACCCTGTGAATGTTAAGGCTTTATTTGCTTCAGGAGTGATGCTGTCAAGGAAGGACGTTGGACTAGTGACATTTTCCAGACGTGACTCTTCCTGGGGAAGGTGGTGGTGACATTCAGCCAAGGTTTGCTCCGTGTAAAACTGTGACATCAGTGAAAAGGTTAAATAGATCAGTCTAGGTGGGTTTCTGGTTCATGTTAGTAGTTTATTTTACCCCCCCTGGATCCTCATTAGATGGAGAAAAGTTGAATGATAGTAGCTTTAACAGAAAAAGGTTCTTCATGTAACAGCCATGGCAGAGTCTTTCCTTGAGCATGACCATGACCAGGCAGAGGCAGAAGTGTGTAACTAAGAGCAGTATTTAGCTCTGCTGGACTTGGGTGACAGCAGAAGGGATCTCATTCTTTTACTTCTGCGTTCTACGGGGGTGGGAATGCTGGGTATT
Source organism: Burhinus oedicnemus (assembly GCA_008921705.1). Taxonomy (NCBI): domain Eukaryota; kingdom Metazoa; phylum Chordata; class Aves; order Charadriiformes; family Burhinidae; genus Burhinus; species Burhinus oedicnemus. The sequence continues at coordinate 649,697 of VFFE01007179.1, read as the reverse complement.
TCTGAACTTACAGTGTTTGACAACCGTAAATAAAACCTAAATAACGGGAAATATTGCTCCTTTTTCCTGATAAGTCTTTCCTGAAATGTTTCACATGGTCAAAGATACATGGAGAAAGGAAGCTGGCTTGTCTGTTAATGTAATTATATGAGAAGAAAGGCAATCAGCTGTTTTCATGCAACCTGATAACGAACTACAAGCTGTGCAAAATCTGCTTGCATAGTAATAAGAAAGATGCACAATAAGCACTGAGTGTGATTAATTATCTGAGTACATTTGTATCCAATTTAGCAGCAAAGAGTGACACGATCAGAATATTTGGTCTGACTGGAGACTGGAACACAAGCATGAATGAAAGAAACTGAAGTGCATTCTGGCAAATGCTGCACTTAATGTATTTGGTTTCGAATATAAAGCCTTGGAGGTAATTAGTAAATGTAGTCTTGATAGCAGTACGTGCATGACTCCCATTATTGTTAATGGTGAACATGTGCTTAACACCCTGAGCGCTCTACCAAAACTTTATTGAAATAGTTTCAAAAGATGTCCAAAATGCTGCAGAGCCTGGAGTAAAACAGACTGCTAATGCCAACTAACGTGTGCGATAAAATCCATGGCAAGAGAGCACACTGATTAGGTGATGTTTTTCAGAATCTTATCTTTGGAACATACTCACTAATCTTGAACACTCACTCAGCAGACACTACACTATACAGAGTTTATCCTGCTCTGTGATATAATTAAAGAAATCTGAAGTACCTTCATGCAAGTCAGACAACCACGAGAGAATAGACTTCACTCATTTCTCAGAACAGAAGCATACTGATGCATTCTCGTGTCTCTAATTTGCATGCAATCAAAGTTTGAAATTCATCATCCTATGATTTCTGCTTATTGCTATGGGCAAATCTTTTTGAAATCTAATGTATACTGCTGAAGAAGGTCAAAATTAAGAAATGGCAGAGCTCAGACTGAAAATTTTGAAATCTGGGGGGAAGATGGTCAAAGGTTTAGCAATAATAACTACCACCAACTGTAGGATGAGACGTGTTACATACCTATCTGTGTTAATTTGCCTGGCTTTCCAATGGTGGGGTGTTTTTAGGGCTTCTGGTGTCATATCTTTTTGAAACATAAATTACGATCGCCACTGCTTACACAGCGGCAATTACCCTCTCGTTTATTCTGCTGCCTTAGGAGACCCCGAGCTGCTCCCCTGTCCCGGCAGAGTCTCACTCCCTCAGCCCACGTCTGTGTGGTCTGAAGCTCAGTCAATGAGCAGCTCTCAGAAACGTGACATGGTAACCATGGTGAACAGGCACCCGAGGGAAGTTACAACCATTATTCTGTATCTTTGAAAGCAAAACCCCACAGAAACTATTTATTAGGTTTTACTGAAAATAGCAAGCAGCAGAAAGAAGTTAGGATAAGACAGGAATTATAACCGGAGTGGCTTTCATAATGGACCATTCGATACTTGGAAGTATGGGTAGAAAAAAACCTCTCTGCTGTTCCTATTTATTTGCCCAGAACCCTACTATTTCAGAGATAGTCCCTGTGATCAATACCTGCTTAAAGACCCGCAGAGTAAATCCAGATGACTGGTGTTCAAAGTCTTGTTAAATGGTTGGTAATTTTTTTTCTGAAACTGGCTCTTCCTCAGCTTGCATGCCGGGCTTTGCAGAAGCTGCGGTAGGAAGAGGAGTGATATATGCAGGGAATGACTGGGGCTCTGCACACTATTGAACGGGAGAAGAACAAGCGGAAAGCACAAAGAGAGGAAATTGGTTGTGCATGGGTATAATGAATACGTGGCACAAAGAGGTAATTAAATGAAGAATGGTTTAGCGAAGGAATAAAGGTATAGTATATATCTTCTCGGAATAAACGGGCAGGGGATTTGTGTAAAGTTCACATCCCTGTGGACATCTACTTGCTACTTCTACGTAAAAATATGCACTAGAGTAAAATAACAAATACTAGAAGTGTGGCTTGTGAATGCTCTCAGCTGTGGCCTCTGTGTTTTTGAAAATAGATACTGTCATGGACTGGCCTGCATGTTCACCTCACATGAGACTACCTAAAAGCTGCCTAAAGTAGATAACATGACCGAATAAAAATGTTTCCAGGTTATACAGCTGGAGTTTGTTCTAAATGCTGAAACACAGTTAGTTAAGGAAACAGCAGCCTCTTTATGTGCGAGAGGAAAGAAATTGTTTGGAGCACAAAGCTCTGCAAGGTGCTTAACAATTGTTCATCATCGTTACAGGTGACGTGCATATAGATATGTAAATACTGCCAGAAAACATTACTCTGAAGTCTTCACACACACACAATACACACAGACTCATCTCATAAAGCAAAATATTTACCCAAAGTGCAAAGAGACTTTATAACTCGATGAGTTTCGGTATATTAACATTCAAAGAAAAGGTGTTTGTTTTAGTTGGAGGGCTGAGTATTTTAATAATGATGATTCATCCAATACTTATGCAACACTTCTGTGCATGTATTTTATTATGAATGGTTTATTAAACTGGTTAAAGTGGTCAACAGGCACTGCAAATGCATTTACTTTAAATTTAATGTTCCACGTTACATTAGAAATGGCTGGATAAACATATCTAAGACATTTAGCAGTGTGAAGTGCAACCCTAAAATTCGAGTAAATGTGTTTTTAATAGTGGTTGATGTGTTATGACTATGCTGTGCCATAAATGTTATGCATACTATTTTTGAGGTATTTACATATTGCTAGATTCCATCTATAGTACTCCTGTGTTTATTAAATTATACAAATAAACATTAAAATAAGTGTAACTGTCAAGTGTGACGTTCCCTCTCAGATTCGCGCAGTTTGGATGTTCCGGTGTTGGTAAGCGTTCAGGACTCTCATGGAAAGCAGTAAGATCAAAACTACAGTTCAAATGAGCAGCTGAACTGTTGGCATGTTTATCTGAGTTCTGTTGATATGGAAATCAGAAATGGCAGATTTGCCTGTTTCCATACCTTCTCAATGAAATCAGATAAGATAGAACTTAGTATGTTAAGGTTAATTCATGAGAATTGCAAACCAGTTTTTGCTGGAATATTTCATTAGATCGAGACTTCTTTATAAGCACTATGGGAACCATATCTATAGTGAGAAATACAATAAGTTTAAGTTAAGGTTGCCTTCACTTAAGGTTGATTATCAACGTCTAATTTTCAGTTGCTTATAACTCTCTCCACACTTATGTTTGCTTTTGGCTACATAATTTAAGCCACATTATTTTGCTTTTCATCTCCAGCTATACCTACAAGAACATGTTATTTGACAGCAGTGTCCTCTTGTATCAGAGGTGGTTTTTTGCTGACTTTGTAATAAAAGCTTCCCCAAAGGGGAAATCTTTGCAAACCTTGCTCCCCCTCGCACCTAGGCAGAGAGTTGTTGCAGAGCTTTGCGAACATCTTGCGTGGTCCGTATGCCCACCGCTCCTACTGAGAGGTGGCTCAGCCTGCTCATGTTGGGTCTCCAGCTGCTGGAGCAGTCATATCTTTTTGCATTTTGGGGTTTCCGTCACAACAAGGCTCCCACTGAAAACAAAAAAGCTCTCTCGCCTTTGCTTTTAGCCGTGCTGGTGCCAGAGGCAGGTAGGGGATTAGAAAACTTATCTGACTGAGATGAGTGAAAAGGAGGGAAATAAAGGAGAAGATCAAATGAGGTCATAAGAAATGGATGGGATATGATGTGAAAGTAAAAATAAGAAAGCTGACGAGAATATTAGGAGCCATAAAGAAGAAGAGACAGGAGAGATGCGGATGGCAAAGGGGGGGACTTGAATCAATGAGAGGGCACTAGTCAGGGCAGAAGTGGGGCAGGAGACAGAAAAAACAGCAGCAGGCAGAAGGAGCTAGGGGAAAGGGAATTGAAAATGAGAAGCGAGTTAGATCCACATAAGAACATAAACCAGCCAACCACTGACACACCCGGCTCAGCCACGTTTGTCGAATGCATCATTTATTACCTTACTGCTAGTAAGGGCCCTTCTGGTAAAATGTGGTCCTGTACCTATATACTGTGTACAGCTATGCAGCGGGTTGTAAAGTGAGTGCACGAAGAGGACATCACAGTTCATAACTCCTTTAGTATTTGACAGTCAATCTAAACATGCTCTTGAGACACGGAAACAAACACACTTATGAAGAAGGTCGGTCACAAGATGTCCCTCTTAGATGTGTCCCAGTGGCTATGTACCTATGCTTTTATGTGTCTGCAATGAAAAAGATGAATCTGGGTAATTCAGTTCTGAAATGGATAAGTGTCAGAAAAAGGTCTCCGTCTGTGTGAGGCAGAGAAACCTGCAGTGAGCCCTGAAAGAGTGTGACTCATGGGGAAGCAGGCCGGGACGAAGGAAAGGATGTACCAAGGATCACCTGTGGGGCAAAAAGACCAATTGCCCCTTCTGGTTTTATTTTTTTTGGAGTGGAGGGGTGTTGGTGAAAGGGTAGTGTTTGGAAGCTTCCCCCTTTCTCATTCCCATCTTGGCAGGGATTGGGAAATGCTGAAGTTGCCAAAATCACCAGTCTACAAGCACACATGCGAAGTAGTGTGTGGCACATCAGATCTCCGAGATGGGGAGGTTTTATGCCTGTAATTGGGAGCATCCACAATTCTCTGTTGCATAAATAAGATAACAGACCTTTTTGTCTGGACAGAGCGTAATCATTTTCATGACTTTACACACCATAAAAGCTCTTACCGCATTGCGTACAGTCTGACTTTCCTTAAATGAAACTTTTATCTCAACAGCTTGTAATATTTGCAACTTGGGAGGAGACCCACTGAAAAATTAATATTAGAGCATTTCAAGGCTGTCCACAGCTCTGTTTAACTCTAAATGATACAATTCTTGAATTAGCTACTGTCTGTTTTCAGTAGTTTTCCATTACAAGGGGTCAGGCACCAGAGGAAATAGTTTTCTAAATCAGAAAGGAATATTAAATGACACAGCTGATAAGTATGAACAGTGGTGCAGAAGATTTATTGAGTAATGTGTTAGGTTGATAAATGATAACATTTATTTGCAATTTGAGGATGTGACCCAAATGACACTCATTAGCTCAGCTTGTGTAGAACCGATTAGTTTTGTAAATTTATTATTTGTCTGGTGCTATTGGAAGAAGAGTCTGTTTTAATTGATTGGAAATCTGTTTTATTTCAGTGAATATTACATATTCTGTTCTTAATTGTATTCTGTTGTTTCCTCCTGAATGTCAGGGATATTATAGTCTATTACTTGAGCAGGGGAGTGCTTGGCGTCTTGCTAAAAGGCTGTAGTGAATGCATTAATCCATACATAGAAGGATGGTAATAAAGTAAGATTTCTATTACCCACTGGGCTTCTTAGGAGTACACTGGGAGTGAAATGAGGAAGCAGCTGGCTCACGGACAAGTTGCTCTCCTTCTGTTGGTGGAGCTTGAACGACATGTGTTCAGTTTCTCAAAAAGGTTCATGTATAAAAGAGCGTGATTCCAAAATACACAGGGGTTTTTTGGCTGTGCCCATCGCCAGTGCCAGATGAGGACACTGAGGAAATGTCTCTGGCTCTCTTGTGGACATCCAACACTAAAGTGTGGGGGTTTGGAGAACCTGAGAAGAAACTGTTGTGTTTGGGGCTTTGCTGCAACAGTCCAGTGAATGTTAAACAACTAAATTTTCCATAGGTCTGTCTATTCCAGAAAATGGAATAGAAAATAGTACCTTTGTTTTAGGAGGGTTCAAAGAGCCTGAAGTGAGAGTTTCCAGGAGTCAGGGTCCATGCAACAGTCTGAATTAGGAAAGAACCTTGAAAGGTATTTTAATGAGAAACACTGTCTCGTTGAAATCAGGAGAATGTTTGTTTCCACAAAGATATTGATGCAAAACTCTTCAGAGAGGAAGGCTTGTATGTTATTGAAGTGTTCTCTTGCAACCTTTTCTAAACCTATTTAGGTGTTTTCTGAAGGCTGAAAATTAATTTTGTTTTGATACTTTCTGTCCCTTGCTCAAGTGTAAACATTAGAAGATCAAAACTGAAATGAAACCTGAGAAAAATAAAAACTTTGACTGGACCCACGAGCACCCCCTCAGCCTCACTGCCCTCTCGTAATGGGGGGTGAGACCTCACCTCCTCACCCACACCTGCCAGCCACAAACATCCAAAACCACAGAAATTCTGGTGAGGTCAGAAAACTATTTCTTGCCTAGCTGACGCATCGTGAATAATTGTTTCATTTAGTTTCAGATAATTTCTGCTTCCTGCAAATAAGCTGTAACATATTTGAGAGAAGAGACAAAATAAGAACGCTGCCCTTTTATTTCAATAGGTGTTTTGTTTATTATATCATCAGGAAAGGTGGCAATATTTCCTAAATCTCAAAAAAACCCAAAAACAACACTGGAATTTTTTTGTGTGGTGCCCAGATTTTCTAGGACACCATACACTAACTTTAGAGTGAGGAAAAACTGCAAATGCACACGGCACAAGAAATGCCAGCAGATTCAATGCCTCCTGAGAAGAACTTCTGTGCTTGTTCATGTACAACCAAACGTGGAAAAACTTCCCCAACCTCAGACACATGTATTTCTTCATATCCCATTTCCCCTGACTCTTCCTGTGCTTCCAAAGTAGGGCTAACCGAGTTCTGCTGAGAGGTGGCAATGCAACACTGGACGGCATTGTTCAAAGAAAGCACGAAGGAACAAGTCCTTCCTTCTTAAAAAGAAGCATTTCCCTCATGAGAAGAATTTGCCCTTCCTAGGAAATATTGAGATTTAAATAATTTTCCTTGGGAAAGCTAAAGTCTGGCATTTGGAGGCATAGGACGCACACACTCATGTCCTTGCACTGCCGTTCCTTCACCTTCCAAGAGCAAGAACTCACCGTGGGGTTATTGACCATTGTGCAGAAAGGGGGGTTTTAGTCTCTTTTGTTTGAGCCATACAGGTGTACTCATTGGAAAAGGGACTTTTCCTCGCACATCCCTGTTGACTGTCCTGGGCATCAGTTTGCTTCAGGGGAGGCATTTTTCATCCTGAACAGAACTTGCAGCTAAAAAGTATTTCCTGACAAAAGGGTTTGCTCAGCCAGTGTTTTCTACCAAAAAAGGCTCAGCTATGATAAATTATTCTCCACTGACGGCAATTCATTTTGTCAAAAAAACTCCCCAGTGTGGCCCGTACCGACATGGCCTCCTTGTTTGTTTGTGCAGTCGGTGCTCAAGGCTTGGTGACGGCAACCCGCTCTGTCTCGAGGCAGGACAGCGCGGCTCCTGCTGTATTACTGAGGGAGCTTGTGCGTGCACAGGGCACGTACGTTTTTCTAATGTGTAACAAATACACAAGCAGCCTGCTTTTTCACACAAATAGATATATAAAACTGCACCGTAACTTTCTTTGGTTACCTTTGGTTCCTTCAAAATGGGTTTCAGACCCATCTTAGGGTGAGATACTGATGTTTTCCCGTCTCTTCATATCCTCACGTTGTGCTCAGAGCCATTTTAGATCTTCTTTTCCTGGGTGTGACTTTTATTTCCTTCAAAAATCACGTCTTTCTTCACGTAGTTGTGAGCTACTAAAACCATGGAGCTCACTGATAGACCATGGTCGCACGTGCTGCGAAGGGCAGCTGCGCGGAGCCCTGAGGGCTTGCCGTACTTACTGATATAAATGCTGGCATCGGGGTTTGTGCCGAAGTTCTGCTCAAGTAAAGCACGCACAGTCAAAACACACATCTCAGGAAATCCGGCCAGGGCTGCCATCTCCAGGGTGGGCTGCTTAAATTACATCTCTTGCCATTTTGAGTCCTGGAGCAGACACATATAAGGTGTAAAGTCCATCTCTGCCCTAGCTATTTTCTTGGGTGTGAGAGGTCTGTCTTAAAAGCACAGTACAAGATGATACTTAAATGATGTTCTACTAACTAGCATAGAAATACGTTTAATCCAGATTTAAATTTCCCAAAACAATTTTTTTGCCTGCTATTTTAAGAAAACACATCAGTTACTGCAGGCAAATTTTTGGAGCAGAAAGTGCTGTACGGCTTTGAATGAAAACATAAACTTTCTCCTAACTGCAGAGCTGCTACTTGCACCTCCGTGATGACATTATCCCTTTTGTTGTTCACACATCATCTGCAGTGCAAAATAAATATGTGTGGTAAAACTGTTAATGAATAGCACTTGGATGCAATTTCAGGAATAGATTTTAGGCATGCTTGGGAGGATGTGGGAAAGTGTAGCTCTATGCTCATATGATCCTCCAGACTTGAGCAAATCAAGCCAATGACAGCATTTTTTTCCTGATAACGATCATCTTTGGCTATTTCCAGTCTGTCAATATTAAAAAAAATTGCTTGTGGTGCTTTATCTATTACATGGTCCTTTTCTGCTGAGAAAATTTTCCCAGTTTTATAAAAACACCAGAGAAGGACATACAGCAGCCAAGCAAAGCAGCTGCAGCTCATACATGAAATTACAGCTAGGAACAAATATTTTAAAGTGCTACATGGTGCATGTCTATTGTGCTGGCCTTGCAGCAAATGATAGCAACACAGTCATTAGCCCACTATCTTTCTTGCACTTGCGTGACCTTGTCCTTGGTGTGGCTGCCGCCTGTCCTAGCTACTGAGCATCAGCTCCAATACTCTTTCATGTGTCTGACAATTCCTATCACATCTACCTCCAAAATCAACATCAAAATGTTCTTATTTATACAGCTACAGCAAATACCCTCCACTCTCGATTATTTTTTTCCCTCCTTGCAAGTAGAACACATTATTATCTTTCCTTGGTACAAACCATGCCAACCCCGTGAGACTCTAGGCAGTACTGAAAAATAAATGCAGCATTTCCTCTGGGTTCTCTACTTATGCTTTCCACATAACTCAGGGACACAGGAATTAATATTGCTAAACACTGAGAGGAAGGACATAGTCATTTCATTACTAGCCCACCGATAACACTAGAAGAACTGGTTATTACTATTTAATGTTGCAGCACAATCCATGGGTTCAGTGATTCACAGTTTCTTCTCACTAATAAGTCTACAGCAAAAAAATACCCTTATAAGAGAGCATTAGGCATGTGCCAGACCAGACCTCGGGTTGTTTTGCTGAGGATTTAATCTATTTCCTACCAAAGCTCTGTGGTCTGCATGGATTATAACAAAGGCGCAAGAAAGCCTTGAGCTTTTATCCTTCCCTCTATGCGGTGGCCTGGATGCTGGTAAGGATAACGATCAGGTCCCAGTATAATCAGCCATAATACCCAACACCATTTGGGTTTTTTTTGTTTTTGTATTTTTTCTACTAGTCAAATGGCAGCTTCTGTAACATTTGGCAGTGTCGCGGAGGCAGATCTTTCTGTTTCAGGAAGGTGTAAGAACTGTACCTAAGCTGGACCCACCATATTTATAATCATCTATTATCTCAAAAGTACAAAGATTGAAATACCACCTACAGCTTTGACACTTTAGTCAGTTTTTAGACTAGCATGATAAAGGTAAGTAGTTAAATTTATGCCACAGATGAGAAAAAGACTCAAAAAGTGTAGCATATTTAGCCTGAAAGAAAAAGCAGACTGGATGATGATCTCATTACAGTGTCTAAATATATAAAAAAGATTATAGAAGAATCTGGTCATGACCTACCTGGCTGGACTCTGTGAAAATTAAGGGAAGATATATTGACCATGACGGACAATGAAATCTGCACAGAAATGAAACAGGGAAAGTCTTAATAATGCCCTTTGAGCTGGACTGGAGCACAAAGTCTCGAGATAGAAAATACATGTAAGAGAGTTTTGCAAATAACCCAAGCTAAGTGTGAAGAGTAGAGGTACACATATGAACATAATATTCTTATTACTGCTTCTTAAAGTTTGTTAATATACTAAGCATTGTGAAAATTATCAAGACAGCTTGGAGGAATGTTTTTGTAGAAGCTGTGTTCTCGTCTGTTGATGGTTGACATAGTAGAGGAGGATGGTTTAAAATACACAATCCATAGAAAATGGGAAAAGACTAGTATGCTGGGAAGAAACTTGGCAAAGCTAGCAACCCGACTCAGGATTGTGTTTATCTGGCCCATTCCTAGCTCTTTTAATGAGTCCCTGCTGTATGTATAGTATCACAGAGTCACGGAATCACAGAATCACCAGGGTTGGAAGGGACCTCTGGAGATCACCTAGTCCAACCCCGCTGCCAGAGCAGGGTCACCTACAGCAGGTTGCACAGGACGGCGTCCAGGCAGGTTTGGAATGTCTCCAGAGTCGGAGACTCCACCACCTCTCTGGGCATATGTACGGTGTAAAAGTAAGGTTTCTTCAAACTTTTTCCAAACTTGTAACTGGCATAAAAATGTGAAAAAGGCTGCCCACAGATCTTTTCATAAATGAACTGTCATTTAAAAAACAAAACAAAACAACAATCTTTTTAGCTAGTGAGAGAAAATAAACATCCATAAAAATAATCCTCATACTGGTGAGGAATTGAATAACCAGAGCAGAGAGCCACACAACCCCAAAATCAGGAAATTAGGAGCAACAAGGGAATTCATTCAGGCAGAGCTTTTTACTCAGGATGGAAAACACAAAGAGTAAGTTATCAAGTAAGGTCATAAAAGGCAATGGCATAAATGAATTTAAGAGACAGCTAGACATTTTTATGGAGAGAAGGGATTGAAGAATTCAGAGCCAGTGACAAATCAGGGAGATGGGGTTGAGATAAAATTAACGAGGACAGGCTTGCTGGTGGCCAGAGGCATTTTACTGTCCAGCAATACCTTATGTCCTCTGTCATCACATCCTAATCTGACGCTGACATCTGAAGGTAGCATGAAATCTTTTAAACCTCTTAGTATATTAAAGAGGAAAAAGTGCTTTCAGAGTTTTCCCCCAAAGGGAAAAACATAATGTTGCTTATTTACTTTTCAATACATGCACGTAGTTGCAGGGGATGCTGAAATGACTCAGTCTCAGGCAGTACGCGGTGGCCTGCTTATAAACTCAGACTATGGTCCCTTGGTTGCTTTAACATTCTCCGCAGAGGGGTTTCAATCATATCTCCTTCCATTTTTAAGCAAAATTTTGTTTATTTTTCTGTAGCTACTTCTTTAGATCATGGAGAGCAACCGGAGATTCCCACAGCAGTGTCCTGCCTCTCTGGTGCTGGGTTCGCTCATCCTGCTGTTGCGTCAGCTCTGCTTGTTGATGCGTTGCCATGTGCTGCCGAGGCTGGGGCAGACTTTCACAAGGTTCCTGGACCACCAGCAGCCAGGAACTGCATCCAGAGGTGTCTGACAGCTTTTTTAGTCCCCAAACTACAAGGGCTTAGTGCAAAAATCTGACCTTGAATAAAGGCAAGAGCAGCTCACGCTGTTAATTTTATCCGGAATCGGAAGAGAACGCTGTGTGCCAGTCATGCAACCGTATGTATCCCACACGGTTTAGGAGTTGATGCTCATGAAAGGAAGATTGAGGTAAATGGGCCTTGACGTTTTGGAGAATGTAGATTTACATTAGTTCAGGCTTAAAAGTATAGAGGGCAAGTAGAAGGCGCAGACAAGGACATCCAGGATAACGGGACATCTTCACAGACTGATATGAACAGCAATGCTATTGCCAACAGGACATGGGGTAGAAGGACTTTTCCAGGCAGTAGACAAACCTCAGGCAACTCAGAAACCTTTCTGAGAGCCTGTTGGCCACCTCTGGGGCACCAGATCTGCTTGGCAGCCCAAACCTTTCTGTGGATCCAGGAGAGCTTTCTAAGGCCAGAGAGATCAAGCACCAAATAATACGCATGCCATCCTCGAAAATTCATGCGGGTTTCTTGTAGCTGTGCTTTGAGGGAAATATGTGTCTGTGTTTCCAGTGTCTTCTCTCAGCTTCTTCTTTGCAGGAAGGGCAGGAAAAAGAGCCCGGCTCTTCTGGGGTGAGCATGCTGAGAGGAGCACATAACGGTACAGGACATGTGTCTCTGAATATGAGAGACACGGAGCCCAGACTCTAGGGCAATGTCAGGGGTGGTGAGCTTTGCAACATGCATATTCTGAAGAAAATACCCAGTTACAAAACATTTCCATCATGCTGACAAGATGCAGTGGTGCCCCCTTATTGGCAGAATGTTTTCCCTTCCTGCTAATAGCTTCATCTCATCATATAAATTAAATTTACAAAAAAGCATGTGTTTTTTTTCCCTTCTAATCCTTTTCATGGATCTCTATAAATATATAGCCTTTAGGCCCCTTTGTAGAGAAGCTTAAGAGATTTTTTACGGTATGGCATTCAAAACAAAGCCTGGTTTGTGTCGGGTTTACTGTAACCAACTGCTTAATCTAAACTGCACTAATGAAAGCTAAACACAAATAATGCTAATTTGAAAAAAAATGTCTGATGGGATTAGACTTCTGCTGAACACGACAGAAAAACTAGAACATATTTTCCTTCCTCTTTAGCTACTTCCACCGTAATCTGAATATCAAGATCTTAAATCCATCAGAAGCCCAGCAGGCAGCCCACCTTTATGAAGAACTTTACCCTTAAAAATAGAATGAAAACGGCTATTACGAGCCATTAGGGGATGTGCAGCCCTGCAGGCTCAGTGTGTTTAGCTAATACAGAACAGGAGGAGGCAGAAGTTCTTGGATTTGTTTTTGTTTTAAACGGCCCCTCTGCTTCCCAAGGAGCTGTATTGATGGACTCTGAAAGAAAGCTGAGGTCAACCCTTTGTCTTGATGAGTTAGTGGAGAAATATTTAACTGGGGCCTTATGAAAACTACTTAGCTGTAATAATAACATCAAATCACTGTTAAATGTGTTTCAGGAACTGTCATTAGCAACATAGCTATACAACCTAATTCTATTTGTTTAAATAAAGATCTCCTGAGGTCACATAATTCTAGTATAAATTTGAAAAGCTCGGCTGCTGAAAACAGAAAACTGGAGATGGAAAGCAGGGTTTGGATGATATCCAAGTTTTATCATAGCCATTCTTTAGCATGGGCATGTGGGGACAGAGATCTCGATAGGGCTTTATGAGCTCTATAAGCAGTAACACCACACAATTCCTTTTTGCCATTCTGTGATGCAGCTGCAAAATGAAATCACCAGCTCCATCTTATCACAGGGGTCCTGGCAGGAAATATTTATGATGGCTAAGGGGAAACTATCCTTTTCTCTCTTCTTTCCTGGTGATCAGAGAATCACTCTGCAGTGAAGACAGGAAACTTAAAAAAGCTATTGCCTGAGGACAGAATGGGGAGGCTACTAGTGCAAGTGATGCCTAAGACTGAACCCACAAAAAAGAATAGAATAGACAATAGAGTATTTTCAGTTGGAAAGGACCTACGATGACCATCTAGTCCAACTAAAAGAAAAAAGAAAAAAAAGAAAAAAAAAAAAAGTAGATTTCCGTTATCTGCATCCCAGCCTTTCTCTAAAGTATCTGGGATCTGGGATCCAAAACAGTACAATAGTTGATCCTCAACTATTACAGATCATCAACCATACAATTAAGGAGACATCCACTTAAAAAAAGTAAGTGGAAGACATAAAAAGAGGAAAGTCCCTTACATGCTGTCCCCACTGCAGCACAGGTCTCTCACTTGGGACTTTGGAGACGTGCCATCATCCACTTGTATCTCACTTGAAAGTATTGAATAAAGAGAGGTATCCACGTGCTTTCTTTTGAAGAACTGATGAAGGCTCACTTAAAAACAACATCCTGGCTAAATGTGGAACAGAACTTTTAGAAGAGAGGTAGTTTTGCATTTGTCATTAGTAGACTGTGGTTATAAGAGTAGCCTTGGGATGGGGCTGAAAGACTTCCTCAGCCAGAGGTGGGATCAAATTTATGTCTCTTTCTCAGCAATTTTTTGGTGAGGATAGAGTTACCATCCCTCTCTCTAACTGTATCCCACATTTCAGAAGTGATATAAGGTTCATTAGTCCAGGAAAATTGAACATGCGGCCCAAAAAAGCAAGGCCAGCTGCAAAGGAATCGTTGTAAAGAGAATGCAGGAGTGAAACTTTATAAAGAAATACAATTAAGTCTAGTATCGATGGACTAATTTTAAAGTGAGTATACAAAAGTGGTGTTGATAACAGGGGAACAAGACAGGTCAAAAGTGTCTTAAGCACCCACTTTTAGCCAACACTGACTGCAGTGTCCCTCAGTGCACTCAAAAGCCCTGCAAGAAATACTTTAGACCAATGTATGCAAAAAGCACTTTTATAGAACCACTGAGAGGAGGAGATAAAAATGGTAAATACTGTTGCTATTATCTGGAATAATATACTTGAAGTGGAGAGATGAAAACCCAAAGGATCTTGAATGAACTGTCAGGATCCAAATGAAATGCTTAGCTAGGAAAATATTTCTTTTCAGTCTGGAAATTATATTAGCTAGCTACGCCTCTCCTTTTGTGAGTGAAACTGAAAAAGGGCATTCTTAGGACCCGTTAAAAAAAAAATGTAATTTGTGGATTATTGCTCTGAGTAAAATTCTTTAGCTAACCAATATTACACTTCTTTATCTAGTTTCCAAATTCCTTCACTCTGCACTCAGAATGAGAGCATATTGCAGATGATGGATGGTCCCTGAGCCTCCATTCGGAACAGGATTGACCCATATGAACAGTTCTCTGAGCAAAGGAGGAGACATTGCCCAAAAAACTGCAAGAGCAGGATGTGGTCAAGATCTGCTTTCAGTCACACTGGTCCTGAAGTCAAAGATACTAGTGTGGCTTTATCTGAAAGGAGAATTTGGTCTAAAATCTTCATTACGCGTGAATTCCACCAGGATATTGCATAGTTAAGGTCTCTGAACACATTTAGAATAATCCTCTTTTGCTTTATGCAATGAATAGAATAGATGGAATTGCTTTCCCAGACTTTCTGAGGAAATTGAAGCGATGTGTTAAAGATTTAACAGCTTTTATTTCTCTTTTCAGATCTTAACCCAATATCAAATATTAAAGTAGTAATATATTTAAGGAAACCAGAAGTTGCTGTTATAATTAATTTCCTTTCTGAGAAAAAGTATTGCCAACTTCTTTTGGAAAGAATGTGAGTAATCTTTTAAAAGAAAAACAGAGCAAATATGGGTGCACATATGAAAGCCTTTTTCTTCTTTTCCCTAAATCTCAACTGTAAAAGTACATTGTTTATGTTGTACATCAAGACAAAGACACATAGTCTGAAATGAGCACATCATGTCACATCAGTAACATAAAAGTGAAAAATGTAGTTAAAATATAAAAAATTCAGATCCTGCAAGACACGTGGCCTCTAACTCTGGTGAGAAACAGGCAGAGGAATAAAAACTGAGCAACCCTGAGCCCACTGAAATCTCTACCAAATCTCCATCTTCCTAAATAGGAATGTAATTTGAGCACAGGGAAATAAGCATTATAAAATGAGCTTAAACTGAGCAATGGGTTGGGAAGTATGGAGAAAGGGAGACAAGGCTTGCACCAAAATATCCAAACTACTATTTCATTTTTCTTTCAAATGCATTGTTAAAGTTACAGGCTTGTGTTAATCACCTGGAAGAGCATGCAATGGCTTCATCAAACAGCGCTAGTGATAGTCCATGTGTATGTCTTCATTACCCTCACAGGCACGCCAAATGATTCCTGTTTTATTTCTAGCTAGAGACAAAGCAAAATGAGTCCTGCCAAGTACCTAAAATAGCTTTTTTTTTGGTTCTGACTTCACTGTTGCAAACAGTCATTTGTTTATCTTTTAAGTTTATTAATGGACTACTCAATAAAAGACTAATCATGCATTTAAAAAAAATTCTTGTAGCTGCCAGTGATGGAAAGAACTGCACAAGTACATTGGTTATCTCTGAAACTCTCATGTAAAACCTGTTGTCATGATTTAACCCCAGCCAGCAACTAAGCACCATGCAGCCACTCTCTCACTCCTCCCATGACGGTATGGGGGAGAGAATCAGAAGAGTAAAAGTGAGAAAACTTGTGGGTTGAGATAAAGACTGTTTAATAAGTAAAGTAAAAGCCACACGCATAAGCAAAACAAAACAAGGAATTAATTCACTGCTTCCCATCGGCAGGCAGGTGTTCAGCCATCCCCAGGAAAGCAGGGCTCCATCACGGGCAACGGTTACTTGGGAAGACAAACACCGTAACTCCAAACGTCCTCCCCTTCCTTCTTCTTCCACCTGATTTATATACTGAACATGACGTCATATAGTACGGCATATCCCTTTGGTCAGCTGGGGTCACCTGTCTTGGCTGTGTCCCTTCCCACCTTCTTGTGCACTCCCAGCCTACTCACTGGTGGGGTGGTGTGAGGAACAGAAAAGGCCTTGAGTGCTTGGTAACAACCGAAAACACCAGTGTGCTACCAACACCATTCTCATCCCAAATCCAAAACATAGCGCTATACAAGCTGCCAGCAAGACAGTCACCTTTATCCTAGCGGAAACCATGACACCTGTGAACAAGGAAGGAAGAGGAAAAGGAATATTTCAGAGGTGGGCAATAGAACCATTTTTAAACAACTATTTCTCCATACTGTTCTTCTTATCACCAGAAGGGTTGTAATTTGAAAACAGTGTTCACTCCTGGAAAAATGGACACCACATTTGACACGGCTCACCATCCCACTGGAGAAAGGGGTGAAGCGGGGTGAGCTCTGTGCATCTGTTCAGGCTCCTTGGGGCAATCAGTCCCTCTCTGAAATATGAGCTGGAGAAATCCCTTGTGTGGTGTCAAAAGCACAAATTCGGTGTGTGAGGTCCTGGGTGAAGATCATGGCTTGGGGTGGGCTGATGGCCCCACTTCTGCACTCCCACAGCCTTGCTTTCCTCAGCACACACAGACACCCAGCAGGATGGAGAAGGAACGTATTGGTTTCCCTCCTTTTGAATAAGTAATCTTCCGTTCAGTGGATCCACACTTGTTGTCAGTCACAAGAAGGTTTTACTTTGGGGGGGTTGTTTTGTTTTGGTGGGTTGGGGTGTTGTTTGTTTTTTATTTTTTGCAGTATAACATTTTGGAGTAAAAAATAAATCCCAAAGAACAAGACCATCCTTTATATGTGCAACATATGAAGAGCTTTAAAATTATTATTTTCTAGTTTGCTTGTTCATTCAAAAAGTCAATGGAGACATCTGGTGCTTTTGCAACTAGATGAACATGCCAAAAATACAGTAATAATAAAAAAAACCTGAACAAAAACATCCTCAGGGCCACAGCTGGAAGGAAAATAATGTCTGACATAAAAGTGACTAACCGTGTCACCTGTTTTCATTTACCCTTTGGTGTGCTGCAAAGTAACGATGTGACAAGGTAAACCCATCTAGTAAAAAACAATATATCTGGAATATATTAGTTAACTTGTTTTTTCCTGTCTCTTGTTCAACTTTATCAAAGATTCATTTAAAATACTAATGTTCTTCAGTCTATTATTTGAAGTTAAAAGAAGCATATGGTGCTTTGCGACAAAAGATAATTAGATTTCTCGTCTGCCTTCAGTATTATAGTTTGTTAATGCACTTTAATGGAGTTTACAAACAGAATAGGCAGAATAAATGATAGAATAGATTAAGAGGTTTAAAATGATGAGTTTTGATTTTCTAGGTTTGTTTCTTGGAATACTGCAACTGTCCTATGGTACATCTACTGCCGCATCCTTTGCTCCTTTAAGCATAGCTTGATGTTTCAGAAGAAAGTACAATAATTCTGTTGGTGACGGTAAGACCCAGTCATAACAGTATTTTCCTCCTGAGCACTACAGTTAACTGTTATGGCCTGAAGCACAGGGGCTCGTAGCCCCTTCATTATATCCTTATTTGATGTTCCGTCAACATTCACTCCATCCATACCAATGGCTAATCATTCATTTGAATCCTTCTAAACTCCTTCCCTCTATAATATCTGACAGCAACGACTGACAAATTGCATATGCATGATCTAAAAACCAGTCCTTTCATTAGCTTAATTTTAGTTCGCATTTTTCATGCTCAAAGTGATCCCAACCATGTAACTAAATAAGTTAAAGTCTTGAGAATCTTCAATAATCTTATCTATTGACATGAAACTTCGCACAAGCATTGTCTAGACATTTTGATGTAGCCTTTCAACTCCTGGAAGAAGTCTTTGAGAAAAAAAAGTTTGAGGCAAGATGTGAAACCACTGCCGTACATCTGCTAGGCTCACCTCCATCTGCATTTGAAATGAAAAAAATACATATGAGGAAATAGAGAAAAATGGTCCATAAATTTACTATACCTAAATCATTATTTTCTCAGACATTACATATTTTTGAAAAAAGGAAAAGTAAATGGATATGTTCATTTTTGGCTTTCAGCAAAACATCTGATTTGGTACAATATGGAAAATGATGAGTTCGGGTAGAGAAGATGGTGATGAAGTCATCAGTTTGACACCTGTGAAAATATAACATATAGTATTCAGCTGCATGCTGCTTATGAGCTGCTCTGCAGGGCTGCAACTGCAGCCTCTTTCCAGTGAAGATAACGAAATATTTAGGTTACTGAAATGAGTTGCCACCTACATTGCCTGTTGTCCATCTTCAGATAAGGTGAATCCAGACTGGAATTGGTACAGAGAGGGGGTAAAGGATCAGCAGATGAGGAGTGCTTGTTTACAAAATCAGACTTGTTTCTGCTAAAACATTGAATGGGGGGGATAAGATTGCCCTGGATAATTTCATTTGCTGAGGTGACTAGTGGTACAACCTTTTCAAATAATCCAAACTCAACTGTACATAGGTCACAGTGGCAAGGTTTGCATTCAAGAGAAACAGCTTTCATTTCCTACTAAAATGACAGTGAAAGATAACATTCCTCTGTGTCACATGTATTGCTAAGGTGTGGGAGTCAAAAAACTTCAGTCCACTCTAAAGGAAGGGAAAATATAGTCCTATCTTTATAATGTCTTCCCTTAATGCAGCATGACCCCAGTCTAAATTGATTTAGTCATTCAAATAGTAATGTATCATTTCCCTTATTTCTGGTCTAATTTCATTTTATGCTAAGGGGTTTGCATCTAATAATTTTTTTTGCATTGGCGTTCTCTTCAAAGACAATTTGGTTTATTTCCTAAAATAAATTTATAAGATAAAACATTAGACCTCTGGCCTTTTTGACTAACAGGACATAGGCAAAGTAATTTTTTATACTTACGTATTAATTTAGAGTATTAAAAAGACATTAGCTATAAAGTTTTATGTGTCTTCTTATTTTTATGCAGACCCACATTTATATTGCAGCATACTCTGGGTTATTTGATATTACTAGTCTCCTATACCATAATACAAAAGATACATATGATTCTTTTTTTAATCACTAAGGTTTAGATAAATGCTTGCTACAGGTTCTTTGATTTTTAGTCATTAATGAATCCCAAGGTCTAGTTATGAGGCAGTATAAGTAAACAGCCACTTGTAAATGATAAAACTACAGGATTTCGTCCCTTCTTTGGAGAATACAGCATAATTTCAAGGCTGTCTGTGACCCATCTTGTCCATCTGTTTTTCTTCATTTAGGATGGAAAATAACAAGATTGGTCTAAAAAACTTCAGAAATGGGTAAAGTGAGAAGCAAACTGAGAAGCAACTAATAATAACACTGCAGTTAAGCTTTAAACTAGTACAAGCATCAACAGAAGAAGCTGCTGCATTCAGGGAGTCCTCAACTGTGTTTAAGAAGAGCTCTCCAGAACAGATATGGGGATACATCTATTCAATATTATTATTCTCCTATACAATAGCATTAACGATACGTAGGATTTTCATTTCCTAATATTTACACAAATAGTTGCATTGAGTACTTTGATTGCTAGTCACTACTGATTCCCCAAGCGTTACGTCCTTCCCAGACATTGACCCTCCAGCAGAAGAGGAGACATGAGCACAAGGGAAGTGTCTGTCCAACCTCCTGCAGAGCAAAGCCCTCAAATCCCCCCTCAGAAAACAAAGAAGAAAGCAGAAATTGGCAGGAAAAAAAACCCCTAGGGCTTAAAATGGCTGTTATTGAAACCTGGCAACAAGGATCTTTTAAAACTTGATTACAAAAAAAGGAGAAAAGAAATGTAACCATCTCTCGCCAGCTCAGCAACATGGAGGCCAGGTTTGTTTAAGCTGAGGAACGGGCATGTTTGCCTTCTACTCTTTTGAAACAGGTGACAGATATTGTGCCAGAAATAATTTACTGACACAATTATTGTTTCTCCGAGTCAATGTTTGACCTAGACCTAGGGCTATGTGTGTTTACTCTCCTAACATAATCTGAAGCCATTTTTTTCCCTAAAGGTGAGGAAGTTTACGGTGAGAAAAAGAATTAATGTGCACAGGCACACAAAAAGTTTACAAGTTGGTGGCAATCCGAAGCTAAAAGTATTTGAAACACTGTGCCAGCACATGCACATACCTATTTGAGAGTCAGAGCCTGTTTGCACAGCCAAAAGCTTGTGTCCTAGCAGTCTAGTCCAGAAAAAATCCTTCCTTCTCCTTCAGCTCCCTCCGAGCTGAGAGGCCGCATACAATGTACCGTGATTGTCACAACAGATCAGGGTCTTTGACAACAATTATCATTAAGAAAGTAGACTGAGGATATATTTTTTTTAAAATATCTTTTGAAATCGTGGAAGGAAGATGTGTAGATCTATAGCAAAGCACAGGTTGATTTCAGGATTTGACCAAATTGCAAATACACCTTTCCTCTGAAAAAGCCTTTTATGTAAGGTCTTTAACTTCTTTTCAAACGATTTCCGTATTTGCAGGAGAAGCTACTAAATATCCCAGCCTCTCTCTTTTTACTAGTTTAATACTAATGTCTGCTCCTTTTGTTTGCTAACCGTCCCTTCTTTTCCTGTGAACTTATTAAACCTCTGACCTTCTTTCATCCACCCAGCTAGAAAAAGTCTGGTTAGAAAAGTGTATGAAATCCTTTAAATTTGAGTAACAATTATGAATGATACATACTCTCCAGGGGCAGGGACAGTATAGTTCTTGATACATTTTCTACTTAAATGAGTAATGCTAAATCTTCTTGCCATGCGTCTTGCGAGATTTCACTTTGTATTAATAACTTCAGATATAATTTGCAGTTCTATTTGTGTTAGTTTACTTCTTATTAAACTATTTGATCCAAATGAGCTGGTTATCCTTTGTACTAATGCCACTGTTCTTCCTTTTTTTCTGCCTCCTTTGGCAGCTCTTTTCCCTCTCCTGTATATCAAAAAGGGAAGACTTAAGTATCCTCTCAGAAGACAGTCTTTATGCTGAAAATAAATATTCATTAGATACCTTTCTGATGTCAAAGATGAACAGTAGTATATTTTACTATAACTGTTTTTGGCTTCTGTAAGGAATACTTCTGCCTGTAATAGAAGTAGTAACTTGAGTTCAGTTAGATCAAAATTTGCTCCAACAATTTCCCCATGTCTGCTTGTTCCTTTCTAGCAGTGCTCTTGAGAGAATTCCAGGATTCTGCTGAATAACTGGAGTGGATGCAGATTATATGTACTTCTCTGGATACTCCGAAGTGTGCTGGAATAGTCAGACCTTTGGTCAGAAGCACATTTACATTGTGACTCAGCCTTCTGACAATTGCTCCATTAGTAGGTATTTAAAAAGAAAGAATAAAGATTCCTCTCTGACCCACTCATTTATATTCCTCTGAACAAGTGAGGTGAAAATGTGCAGTGCTTTTGCACTCAGAAAATATTTAATTGTTTAGTGCACAGTCAAATTGTTAAATTCTCAGCCATGCAGTGATTCCTCTACAATGCAGACATGTCCACCCTCACTGCAATTGTTGGAGTGAAACACAAACAAAAACAAATTTAAAATTTTAGAGTGTTCTTCCAAGGTAGTCAGGAAAACCTGGGTCCATAATATCTAAAACAGTAATTAAAACTTGGTGAGGAGCACTATGACTGACAGATTTTCTGTCCAGATGCAATGATAGATGGAATGAAACTTCCTGCTGTAGCTGTTTATCTCCTGTAGGTAAGAAGCAACTTTCTTGGGAGAAAGCACTGTGCCAAGCTCAAAACAGGAATAAACTCCAGGAGGTGTTAAGAACAATAATTAACTAAATCACCACTTTGCAAGAGAAAAATGAACTGTTTCAACCTGGTTGCCTCAAATACAAATGCAGGCTAACATGAAAAATATGTGGCTTAATGTAGTGATTTGAAACCTATACAGAGCAGACAGACAACTCTATGCAACAGTTGAGGTCATTGATAATGGGTGGAGGAGAGTAAAAGAAGAAATATGAAGGTGTTTAGAAGTCTATATAATCCTTTGTAAGACCTTCCAGCAATAAATACATGGCACTAAGGATTCATAATCAGTTACAAAACACTTCTTGTACTATCTGAAGTGGTCAGTCCTAGTGATGGGCTGGTTTAACGTGGGACTGGTTTTGCAAAAACAGCCCTTACAGGGCACCATGACATTCCTTTGTGTGTAGTACTGGAGGACTCCGTTGTGTCACAGATGGATCAAAAGCCTGGGTAATATTTAACAACTATATGAAGCAAGTCCATGAAACTTTTTGAAAATGTGACTGTCAAGGGCAGCCAGCTGATTTTGCAGTGGGAAGATTTGAATAGCAAAACCCAGCTTGTCTCAGAAGAGCAATTATGATTCGTTGATATAGGCCTTTAAGAGAAGCTCAGTCATAAATCCTAGCTGTAGTCAATGATAGTGAGCCTAAATTTAAAGCTTGACTCCTCGGTTGTCAGGGTGAATAATCTGAGGGTCTGAGTTCATGGCAGCAACCTCAACTGGACCATCTTGATGTGATTGAGAACTGATACAGATTTAAGACATGCATATATATGTTTTTTTCCACAAGGTAAAGACGGAGAGTATTTTATGGGTTCAAACTGCAGATTTGTGAATACAAGAACTGTGGGACAGGGAAACGTTCAGAAAACAGAGAAAAATTGGAGATGCAGTCTTACACTTGTGACATCTGCCAGTTTCAGAGGTAAAGCAAAAAGATGCAAAGATGTTATTGAGACTTGGATGGAATTGGGACGTTTTTCTTCTGTTAAAATGTCTGATGTTAAACAGGAAACAGAAGAGAGGATTCAGATTACAATGAGGCATATTGTGTTTGCGCCAAAGTAGGATCAAAGGAAGCAGTATATTATCTTGGAAAGCTTTACGTCTGGCAGTTGAATAAAGTGAATAGTCTTCAAATCATGTCTTGGAAAAAAATTAAAAATGCAGAATTTGAGCTTTGTCTCATATGTGACCCAAGAATGTAGGTCTTTTACTTCTTATTCTAGATTAAATCCTGTTATATGGCTGCCTTTTGAAGGATTTAATTGCTCCAAGGATTCATGCTTATACAGCATTCTTCACCTCTTAAAATCAGCTGAAGTCTTAGTTCAGCGGTGTTACTCTTTACACACGGCCTGTGTAAAGTGGGTTAGGACTTTGCTCATTCCCTTGTCAACACATATGAATCCTGGCCAAAATAAATGTCCTGTCTTATTGGCAGGGACCACTAGAAAAATCTTAGTCTTATTGAGAGGTTTGCAAATGAAGGGCTTTTACAGCTCCAGCAATGTTTTTATTCCAAAGACTGGAATATTTTGGAGCAAAATGTGGAGATCATGACAACAGTTATTGGCTGCTGCTGTCTATACTATGTCCATTTTACGGGTAAATAACAGCTCCAAAGCTCTGCTTTGCAAATAAGAAGATAAGTGTTGTCTTCTGCATTGGTGGATGGTTAAGAGAATAGAGCCAGAAATCTGTTCTTAATTTCCATAAAAATAAGCTGAAGGTTTCTGAGGGCTCACAGAGGTAATAATAAGAAAACAGGACAAAAGAAAAAGTGTTTTCATTTTTCAAGGTCTTAATTTTCAGAGTGCCACATTTTTCACAAACTGCTTGATTTTACTGCAGAGAGGCATTTTTATTTTTTACTATGGACTTCAGTGGAGCTAACATGACACTGCAAAAGTTGACAATGTAATGGAAAATATAAAAGCAGGAATTGACATGGATTTCTCCCACTTTTACTGAATATTTTAAGTGAAAAATATGTATTTTTTCACTTAGGCTTACTCTAAGAATTTCTGCAAATTTATTACTTCTCTGTTCTGCCTTGGTTAACAAGTGATTCCACTTGCAGATCAGCCTAAAATGCATGAAATAAATGTGAACACCCAATTTCCTAAATTAACATTTTGAAAACATTCCATACTTCTTCTCAAGAATTTTGAATCCATTATTTATTTTATTTTGTAAGACAAAAGTAATTTGTTCTTTACTGTGAATTTGTTTTCTGTTGAGCAGATACAGATAGTTCCATCTCAAACTGTCATTGAAATGAAGATTACAATATCCGTATTCTGAATATAATAATCTATGAAAAAAATTAAGAACAAGCAAAATTGGAGACATACAGTGAATTCGTTCTCTGGAAATCAAACTCTACTGAAGAGGTCCATATTTTTCCATAAAAAAAAATATGTATTTGAGGTTCTATAGAAGTAACTGCATGATTAATAGAAATACGTTTTGATGCTGTTATTTTGATATTGTCAGGGTGCAATGACAGAGATTTTATAATATTTATGAGTCAGTGACTACAGACCAGCACTTCCTGTTGATTAATTGTATTAGACAGTGATGTGAGCAGAGGTCAGAAAGCTGCTGCTGAGAAAAACACAAGATAGCAATAAGAAATACAAAAATAATGAATAACTAAGGATGTACTAATGCACCTAAAATAATGCCAATCTACTTAATATCACGGATGCCAATTTCAATGAGAAATCATCAAAGAAGATAGCATGACTTTATATATAACAATTTAGGCAGGTGAGAAAATCAAGATATTTTGTTAGTTTACAGACACTGAATTCAAAATGTCTCCCTGTAAAAATAATAAAAAGATCATAAAGAAAGTGTAAAATTTGGCTAGATTTAAACTTTCAAAGGATATATCCTTCAAATTTAAAATAAAATATACAGTAATAGTTTTCTTTCAGTAGAATTTTTTTTATCTGGCAAGTGACTCCAGTTAGGTCCAAAATCTTCTCAAAGTCAAGTTAATTGCAGAGCAGGGTCTGAAATTTGCAGTATTGCTCGTGGGCTGCTGCAAATAGGGAAATTACGTATTTTACTGCTGCCCATTGTCAATATGCTTAAAGTTTTTTTAGTCAAATTCTGTATTCAGACAAATACATATTAAATCCAATTTTTACTTTGAAGTTTTATTTTACTGTTACTAAAGATATAACGTCATTTGCTACTTTATTTGTTTATTTTACTTACATAAGCACTTACACTTACCCACATATATTCACTCCTGACTTAGCAGTGATGGTTCAGGGAATCTGTTTATGCGAAATTTATGATTTCTGTGTAGAGGTCTAAAATTGTTCCCTAATTGGATGCTTTGATATATAACGAGTTCCATGCAGTCTGTCACTGGCATAACTACAAATCATAACAATTAGTTAAAGCTTGATGGCTATTCGGGCACGTGGACCACCATCAGACCTGAAACATAACCACTGTTTTGGGACAAAATCACAGTGGAACACTTAACTCCCCTGCTGAGCGCGATCTGGGAGTTGTTTTTAAATGGGCCTTGAAATTATAAAAGGGAAGATCCCTGTGAAAGGCATTTTTAAAAGGTTTATATTGGAAAAAAGAAAGAGAAGAGATTTTAGTAATAGATAGCTCCTGTTCAACTGCAAGACCAGTAAGAGAAGAAGAAAAGTCACAGGTCAGGCGAGATAGCAGATCCTTGTGTAGCAGAAGAGAAGTGGGGTACCAGAAGGACTGTTACAGGCAAGGTTTATGTGTAAAAGTAATGCAGAGAATTAAGAAAAGAAATACCTACAGGGTTTTATTATTAAATCCAGACCGATGTCTTCGTTACCCCAGCCAAAACAAAGAGTGACTAATGAGCACCTAAAACCAGATGTCTGCTTCTTTTGAAGTGCTGTGTGTCCATCTGCAGACATTCGTTTGCGAGGAGTTACTTTACTTTGAAAAAATCTGGTTTAAACGTTCATCTTAAAGAAAGATATCAATGCAAAGATGGTTCCCAGACTTAAGTCCTAGGTGCTTTTATGGGGAGTCCTGTAACAGCCATGCTGCATCCTGCTTTCCAAGGACGGGAGGCCAACAGCAAATGTCCAGCAAGGAAATGTGGTTCAGACCAAAGGGGAGCTGCTCACCCACCTCATTCTAGTATAGAGAAGCTTGAAAACATTCATATTTGGCGGAGTGAGACCCAAACACTGCAACTTAGTGACTATCTACATGGCTGAGTCCTAGCAGTGTGATTTGAGATCCAAAATTGCCAGGAACGTTTCTTCTGGACAGGACAAGAGGGGAAATGGTCTCACAAGCTTCCTGTTAATACTTTCTCCATTATTGTTATTATCACCATTGTTGGTATTATTAAATAGAGCTTTAAACTACGTACAATCTCATAACAATAAATGACACTTTTGGTATATTACCTGTTTAATACTACAGTAATTGCTTGTGATTAGATATAACTAATAAAAAGACTTCTTGCCAACATGATCTTCTTAATTAAGTATTTCATAGCTTCCAGTAAAAGTATAATATGTTCTGAGTCGGTGCTATATTAGCTTGGGACACCAGCCCTGATGGTGTATTTTTTCCTAATTTTCTCAAAAGTTATCTTTTCATTTCGTTCCTCACAAGAGCTAAAGACTACTGATGTCACTTTCTTTGAATACTTTTACTGACTCCCTTTTTACTTCAGATGTAATCATTCAGATTTTGATGCTTTGCATGTTCCCCTTCCTCTTCCTTCTAAGGGTGTTCCCAAAGGAGCTTAAGATTCAACCAAGTGACTCCCACTGATCTCATGAGCAACAGCATCAGACTTGCTTTTCTTCCAAATTCTTCAGGAAATAAGCTTGAAAGCTTGAAAAATTTTGAAAAATGCAGTCTTTCTCCACTTCTGAATTACATTCTACAATTGCTAACATACCTGTTCGATATTAAATGGATTAACAGACATGTGGGCTCTGACCGGATTATTGGCTTGTTTAGAGGTTAAGGGCATAGGCAGAAAGTCCAACATTTCTGCCCAGTCTCTGTAGTTCTCTGGTGCGTGTAAGCTCTTACAGGAGTTTTCCTAGTTCACTTATCAAAACCCCAAGTTTCTTATTTCCATTCCTTTCACCCCAAATCAGATCTTGAGGTTCAGATCTTTATCAAATATTAATACCCACGTGAATAAGGTTTTATTTAATGACCTTCCTAACATTTATGAGGAGAATTTTCAAGCGTAGTGGTTCCCATTTCTGCTTCATTTCAGCACTGTCAGTTTTTATTCCCTCACTCTGTGTCTACACTCACTGCTGATGGTTTTTAGGGCCTAAACAACCAAAAACTTTCTCCTACTGCCTCTTTGGAGCCTCCTATCTCCTAGCATAGCCGACCCTAATCCAGAGATGTGATCCTGCCTACAGCAAACCGGCTGTAAGCAGCATAACCCAACCTGCGTCTCTAAGGCCCTAAGTATTAATCCCTTGTATGTATTAATGTGTCCCAGAGCTGGGATGGGGAATTATGATTTTTTTTTATTTTTTTTTATTTTTTTTTTTAAGGAAAAGGGTTAAGGATGGCAGCCTACCAAGACTGAAAATGCTTAAGAAGACATCAGCAGCAGGAGATGCTGCCCAGCTATCTCATTAGAGTACCTGGGCTAATCAATCACTGGAATTCATCCGTAGCTTGGGTGTTTGATCAAAATTTACAGATGTTCAATGGTTGCAAAGGAACTGCAGGTTGAGTTTCAGCCCATTTCTTATACTCATTTTGATTGTGCTGATTTTTTCAAACTAAGACAAAAGAAACGAACAAATCTTTCCCCATCTGTAGCAGTAGGAAGAAAACACTTCAAGTACACACATATCTTCTGAAAACTGCTTTTTTCACAGTTCTTAGGCCACAGCTTTCAGTTTCTCGAATGATTCATTTCAAAGTTATGTTGACACGGAAAGCTGAGCAGATATTGTTTGCAGAAGGGAAAAAACAATCTTAATAGAAATGCTTGATTTTTCCAGGGTCACTTTATACACTTTTACAGTAGGGTTTCAGCCTCATGCTGGCCAGCAGAGACTCCTTCAGGGAGATACTTAGGATACTTGTAGATTATATAGGAGAAAAAGAGACAAAATATTTAATAGAAATACTCTTGCAATTAGACTATTTATTATTTTTAGCTGTAGACTGGCAGTAAATATGGCTTTTCTGGGATTGCTCCTGGCAAACAAACTAACTATAGAAATGCAAAGTTGTGGAATTTCCATTTCATTTCTTGCCTCATTAATTTCATTAACTTACAAATAGATGAATACATAAAATTAAAAAGTAATTTCCTTTTAATATTTTTAAATTACTCTCTCCAAGTATTCAAACCTTTTAATCTGTTCTTTTAAGGTCTCCATCTAATTGCTTTTACAGAGGCATAAATGAGATTTTCTGAATCAGATATCAGTGTGATTGATTATAAGAAAGCTAATCAGAGGGTGCCATTCACAAGATAAATGCAATTGTTTCTAAAATATTTGCTTGCAGTCTGTGGCATTTCACTCTCTTGGCAGCACGTATGAAATGATGTGTGGGTGGGGTGTGTGAAGGTGTGGATTTATGTGGGGAAATCAAATCTAGCCATGGAGGAAAGGCTATTTCTGCTTTTTTTCTTATACAAGGACAGATTGCATGGGAATTATAGTGTTTCCCATTTAATAGAAGTAGCCTTCATTTTGATGTTTTTCACAACAGTGACAAATGGCAGCTAAAAAGAAAGGGGGAGAACGTAATCAATCTTTATACCTTTAAAAACAGTTGAACACTAAGATGAAAACTAAACCATTTCAGAAAAAAAAAATAGTTTGAAACAAACAATTATCTGGAAGATAAGGAAAGTGCAGAAGATGATTTGAGGCTAAGTGCTGGGTCTTGGAGGAGGCAAAAACTGCTGTTCTGTTTTTCTTGCCTGTTTGGGACTCCAGTTTCCATGGACACAGCACTGTAACACGTATGTCCAGAAAGGAGAATATTCCCCCAAAAGGCCACAGAGTGAGTGTGAGAGCAGAAAATGTGTAAGGGAGAAATTAGGAAGAAAAATTGAACTCTCTGCCAAGAATTCCCAGGTACTGATGGCTGTTTCATAGCAACAGTGCAGGTGTAGTTCAGACTAGAAATCATTTCGCTATTTAACATTCATTTGATGTTAATATTTTAATTATGCATTAACATAATGTTAATATTTATTAATATTACCAGAAAAGGCATAAAAATAAAATTTTATCTGGTGATATTTGAGTGAGATTTCATAGATATTAGAATAAGCTACAAAAACACATAATGCAAAAACTTCTGCTGTATGCTCAGGAATCCATTCTAAAAGCTCACATTATAAACAAATGATAAAAGTAAGGAGTCTTGAACATTTTGCTGAACTCAATGGAAATTAACTCCTGGGAGGATTAGATCAGACTCTGTTAGGCACACCATTGATGATGGAAGATTTAGAAGGGAAATCTCAGCACTTCTCAAATTATGTGAGTCGAGAAATGAACAGGTCAGAGTCAGAAAATGGTCACTTATTTATTCTGCTGTTTAAATGACCTTCATACAGTTCTGGGCCTCAGCTGGATTTACAGACTTTATGTTAAGGCATTCTTTATCGGACTTGTTTTTGTGCCTGTAGAAAATGCCAACCAAATGTTTTCTCAGTGACACAACTGAGGGTAGAAATTCTGTTATTGCAATGCATGGTTATTGGAAAAAAGAGATATACAGATGCTGACACCTCTAGAGTTTTGCAAAACTCACCATTCTTCCTTTTTAAATCAAGTATTGATTTGGCCTGGGTTCTTTAAACTAATGCACCATAATGAAAAGTCATGGCAAGATTACTTAGGGATAAGATTTTTAGATTTAGCTGAACTACACTCTTTTCATAATTTTAATGAAGACACTTAAGATCATATTTTTCATGTAATGCCTGGCAGTAGTCCAATGTGATTCGCATTAAAATCACCTGGTCAGGAATTTAATGCCCTGGTGTTTGAAAACTATAATTTTCAAGTAACAAATCATTTTTTCTTAAGTGAAATTTAAAAAACTTAAATGTATTATTCATATATTTTTTGTTTATTATGTCAGAATTGAATGTCATTCTTTAAACAGCTGGTAGAAGAGGATAACACAAGTTTATTTTTAATTTTTACTGTAGATGCAAAGGACAGGTTGGTACAGAAATTTTTGGATAACCGCACAAAAAAGATATGACAGCTAAAATGCACATTGATTTTAAGGAACTGGTTTTCATAATACTGTAAATACTTGTGTTCTATGGATTTTTCACGGCCAAAGTTTTCTGCACATCCAGACAATTATTGGTATATACCTCACTTTTCATAATAATGTCATAATACAATTTTTAGTAATTTCCTAAGATCCTTTTATGATGGTATCTTGATATACCTGTCTAACCCAGGTTGCAACTTCCCCACATGGAGTCTACAAAGCCTTTTCTTACACTTTTTTCTTGGATTGGGGATGAAGGTCTAATTGTTGAACCATGCCTAAGCTGCCTCCTTTGTTTCTGAATTTGTCTCTGACTTGCCTACCCAAGACTTCAAAAAATCAGCAGTAGCATTTTCAGGACAGCTATACCACTAACAGACACTTATATTAGTGCCTTCATCATTGTGCCTTTGCAGACTGTTGGAATATGACACGGTTTGGCAGCAGATTTGTCTTTCTGCTGTACCCAAATGCACTATGGAAGGTAAGTTCTCTTTATTTTCCCCTTGGGGAGTATGCGTGAGCTGCTCTTGTTTCAGCTCCTGACATCCGGTTTTCTCTCTTTGAGACATTGAAAACCTATTAATGTCTTACCACGCTCACTAACTTACAGGCCCAGGTCTGACCACACTTTCTGTGTGTGCCCTTCTCTAGCAACCTTCTTTCCTGCATTTCAAGCACTACACTTGTCTAACACAGACTTCATAAACTCATCACGCTCCATTGCTTCTGACACCTTAATTTACCGCTCCACCTCTTCAGTCCACTTCTCACTCTACGCTTTTTCTGTGCTCTTGTGCAGACTATTCAAAAGGAGATAAAATCTAGAGTTGCTGAGGCTGGTGTTCCTTCTACTGATCCTTTCCCTAACAGATCCTTCACAGGTTGATTCCCTCAAAGCACTATTTTGTACCTGCCAGTCCCTGAACAGAGAGTAAGGTGGTCAGTAATGGTGGTCCAAGTTTCAAGGGATCATTCTTTTGAAATAGAGTGGAAACGCCTTCAAAAGTCTGTCTTGCTCTTGGAGAAGTCAAGACCTCAGGTGGTTCATGAGAAAATACGAGCAGAGAGCCAATGCCCAAAGCAAAATTTAAAGGACGGATGTTTCTCTCTCTGCTCCCTGATCCACCACTTTGCGATAAGAAAGGCAGGGAGCAACACGCACGTGGAGTGCACAAGGTGACACTGGCAGGCAGAAAACATCTGCCAGCAAGATGAAAAGTCAGTTTGCTGGGAACATCTTTGTCAACATCGAGACTCCCAAAATAAAGCTAGAGTTCAGCAAGGGTCAGGGAGAAAGAGTAGTAAAATGCCAGCAAAACTGGGAAATGCTGTCAAGGCATCTGACAAGCTCAGCAAATACCAGAATTACCTCCCCAGTGAAGTTTAATTAAAAAGTCTATCGTTTCCATTATTGCTTAATGATTCCTCGAAAAGTAGAGCAAAAGTTTGTTTTAGAGGTTAATTATTCCTGGATATTTTAAAGGGATATGAGAGTATTTTCCTCCATCTCATTTGGTAACTGAACCATTAAGGAGAGTGAAGCAAATGGTGATGTAAGAATTGGTGAAAACAATTTAAGTCACAGAAGAAAGCATACTGTGTCAGATGTCATGGTGCTGTTGCATGAAAACCGGTCTGCTAGCAAATTAAATTAACTTTCTGTGCTGGAAGAAACTTGTCAATGACTCCTCCACATTTGGTCCTGAATTCTAACTGAGACTCAGCGTGAGGAAATGGCGCAGTTGTTCTTGTAAGCAAACGAGAAAATGCATCCATCAGGGCATAGCACTCGCTGCGCTGCCCAGAAAGCTTGATTCTGCTCCCTCATACTTGTGTATGCTAATTACCATGCTGGGTCTTGTCATCTATCCAATAAGCCATGCATCAAAACTCAAGATTTAACATTGAAACCCCATGACAGTGGAAAAAAGAGGTATAAATAAATAATTTTTCAACACGGTGAATAGTGGAATACATTCTTGCACATGGTGAACACATTATTCAACATTAAGAAAAGAGCTTAAGTATTTTTACGCACAGGTCCCTATATCAGCTTAATTTTCTACCCACTTCATGTCTTCTGGAAGTACATTAATCAGTTTACTAACATCTGACATGCGAAGTTTATTCTTTCTCATTCGTCTCCCAAAAAATTAAGTGGCAACATTTATAAATGTCATAAAAGGCAGAATTCCCAAAAACATTGAAACAAAAGTCAGTAGGATTCCTGCTTCCCAGTCATGTAGACTCAGACATTTAACTATAATTAGGCATGTTATTTCCTTCTTAAGATATGTGCCATGACCTGCTCCACTCAAACTGATGCACTTTATACATGTTACCCAAGTTACGCGAGTCTAGGACATACTGAATATTTCTCTGAGATAATACAGATGTTTCAGTAATAATTTAATAAAAGACAGTTGCAGCAGTACAGAAAATGTAGCAATCCTAGTCTCTTGAAAAGACAATATTATAACCTACTCCATAACTAAAGATATTTTGAATGTTGCAGATAGTGTAAACATTGAATGGGTAGAAGAGAAAGAGCCTGAAAAAGCACTGTACTTTAACTTCCTGGGATTTCCTGTAAGGAAAGGATTTTAAGTGGGTGCCTGTGCAGGGTTTTTTATGTGTATGCTCAGTGGTGTATCTGAAAGGAGTTAATATTTCTTAGGCTAATATTTTTGATAGAAAATCTCTAGCAGTCATCTCTATTCCAGTCTAAGTGCCAATGGGGTTTGAATGCTTCAGCAAGCGTGTGCTCAGGTGCGAGGTGCAATTCATGTGCTGACTGGGTGACCTTGCAGTATATACTATTTTTATATCATGAATGTTTATTTGATCTGCATCTACCGCTCCCTTATCTATTCAGTTCTCAGATCATCTTCTGGAGCACGCATCAATAACACATCTTATTTGTATTTAGTATTATCACCACTTTCTACATATTATTGTTACTATGAGCAGCGTTCGTTTTCCCACTCATCTTTTACCTCCCTTATTTCCTGTGATAATGTGGTCATATTTATCATTAGAAGTAGGTTACTTGAGTATACGAGAAATGTATTAACTTTATTTTTCCGTAGTTTTAAAAGAACATTTGTCATGTTTCATTGAAATTTTTACCAGGTACTCTTAGCTGTTGCTGCTTATTTATCTTTAACTTTTAAGTACGCAGACAGGACAGGAAACTTTTAAAGCCCTGGAGTCTCAGTAACTTCAGTCCTTTAACCTTTCTTATTCTTGCAGTTTTTGAATGGGTTTGAACCGATGACCTGGTGGTGAAAGATCATTTTCCATCAGGAACATTTGTCTTTCTGATATTACCTTTACGGCTTTGCTCTACGTGGCATTTTCTTTTGCTCAGGCCCATCTGTGTATGTGTGAAGGTTAACTGTAGGAATCACTCACTGGCTTCTTTCCTCTTGTTTGTGTGAACTACCAGTATCCAGCAATGATTTTTGACACAGTGGTGTCTTCATTCGTTCATTTACTGGCATCGAGGAAATTGATCTCCTCAGGAGAAGATGATGGCATCTGACCTGTTAGAAAAGTGGAGATTTAATGTTCTGGGATGGGAATTGGAGCAGAGAGCTTAGGAGCTGCACACAATTTGACGCACCCTTCGCAATGACCTGTCAAAACCAATCATGTCTTTCCTAAACTAGTAAAATTGTCAATATTGATAACCGAGTGAAAATGATTCCTGGGTGAAAAATGGAAGCAACTCTTACTTAAAGCACAGTCCACAGAATCTGAAAGAAAATGGCTTCTAATTTTTTTCTGCTTTCCTGTCATGAGTGATTCTCTTTCGGTGACTTTAGATATCATAAAAGAACTGGAAAAGAGGAGGTCTCCTGAGGAAACAATAAAGCAATATATTTTATTATTTTTTTTAAGTCTTTCCCCAGTGGAGAAAGATACAGACTGATGCTTTTGTAGTAAAAATATATTATACCAAACATCTTGCTGAAAAACAAACATTTAAACTCTATTTTAAATTGATTCTGCGAGTAGTTTTTTTCAAGGAATGGAGTTATTTTCTTTCTGGCTAAATCTTGAATTACTAGAAGTGGTAGAACTGGTAATAAAAGAAACATTCTTGTAGGTGAGCCTGAAAATCCCAATAATTTAGTTTATTCAGGCACTCATGTTTGGTTTATTATTTGCAATCTAACAATCTTCACGCTCAATCTAAAACCTTTAATTTTCTCTCTAATGTATATCTCCATGAAAATGAACAGCTCGGAAGACTTTGAAGCTACAGACACGACAGAGGACAATTAATCTTCAGTGCCTTTTAAAAAGCTGAGTGTATCAGCCTTTTAAAATATTTTTAAGGTTTCACTTGAAAAGGAAATTATGTCAATGGGCATTAATCATTTTGGAAGCTTCATACTACCTCAAAGATATTTATACTGTTAACGAGATCAACGATGTTGTTAGGAACTAGTGTGTGTATCACAAAGCTCATCTGCCCTAACAATAGCAGAAAACAGAAACCG
This sequence comes from Burhinus oedicnemus, assembly GCA_008921705.1. Classification (NCBI taxonomy): domain Eukaryota; kingdom Metazoa; phylum Chordata; class Aves; order Charadriiformes; family Burhinidae; genus Burhinus; species Burhinus oedicnemus. The sequence goes on along the minus strand of VFFE01007179.1, from coordinate 614,825 downwards.
TTTTCATGTAAGGACATTGCAGCATTCTGGGTTGTGTTCTACAGAAAATCTTGTGAGTGTCATGACATTCAGATATGTCTAGCAAGATGCGTTATTTCACAAAGCATGGTATTGGTTGGAAAAGAGAGAAAGGTGACATGTGCATGTGTTTCTTTACCTTGTAAATTGTACAACAGCAGTTTTTCTGCTTCCATCCACAGTTTTCTTGTGTTTGTCCTTTGCTTAACCAAATTGGGCAGGAATAGAGATTTTAAAGTTCCTTGTATTTTCACAATTTTGCTGTTTTGGTAAGTTCTGGGGATAAAGTAAACCAATGATTTCTGCCTTATATGCTTAATCGTGTTCCTCAGGGCTCAGTTTTGGGGCCAGCCTTGTTTAACATCTTTATTGATGATATGGACCAGGGGATTGAGTGCCCCCTCAGTAAGTTTGCAGATGACACCAAATTAAGCGGCAGTGTTGATCTGCTTGAGGCTAAGAAGGCTCTGCAGAGAGATCTGGACAGACTGGATCGATGGGCTGAAGCCAACTGCATGAGGTTTAACAAGGCCAAGTGCTGGGTCCTGCACTTGGGTCACAACAACCCCAGGCAGCGCTACAGGCTTGGGGAGGAGTGGCTGGAAAGCTGCCTGGCAGAAAAGGACCAAGGGGTCCTGGTGGACAGCTGGCTGAACATGAGCCAGCAATGTGTCCAGGTAGCCAAGAAGGCCAACGGCATCTTGGCCAGTATCAAGAATAGTGTGGCCAGCAAGAGTAGGGAAGTGATGGTGCCCCTGTACTCAGTGCTGGTGAGGCCGCAGCTGGAGTACTGTGTTCATGTCTTCTGAGGAGCGGCTGAAGGAATTAGGATTGTTTAGTTTGGAGAAGAGAAGGTTGAGGGGAGACCTTATCACTCTCTACAACTACCTGAAAGGAGGGTGTAGTGAGATGGGAACTGATCTCTTCTCTCAAGTAACTAGCGATAGGACAAGAGGAAACGGGTTCAAGTTGTGCCAGGGGAGGTTTAGGCTGGACATTAGGAAAAATTTTTTCACTGAAAGAGTTATCAAATATTGGAACTGGCTGCCCAGGGAGGTGGTTGAGTCACGATCCCTAGATGTGTTTCAAAGTCGTGTAGATGTGGTGCTTAGAGACATGGTTTAGTGGCAGACCTCGTAGAGTAGGGTCAATGGTTGGACTGGATGATCTTAAAGGTCTTTTCCATCCTAAACAATTCTATGATTCTATGATATTAATTACTTTTTTCTAATGTAGGCAATTTCATTCCCAACTGTTAATAATGATAAATTATGTAAACCTTAAAAAAAAAAAGATATATAATGATAGAGAGACTGTGACAAACTAAAACACTAAAGAATAATGATTTAAATCTACCCAGGCTTTTTGCTGTAGGGTTATATGCTGTATGTGTGATATTGAAATGACTGGTTGTGATCATGGCTGGTAAGTGGTTGAATATGAGCTTATTTATATTACTAGACATCTCCTGTATAATGCCATTGCTGTTGAGGGTGATACAAGCCATTTCAGAGTCTGCAGGCCCAGCAAATGGAGCCCAGCTACGAACAACTGATTTTCACCTACATAATTCCCTATTTTATCTTGTTGCCAGAACTCTGAAGCCAAAGCACTTTGGCACCTAAGTCCTCTCCAAGACATCCTTGTCTACAAAATATAGCTCAGCGGGCAACAAACACTTTGTTTTATTGGGGTCATGTTACCTAATTGGGCCCTAAATATAAGTATTCACAGTCAAAACTCAAACATACTTTTAGAAAGCAGTTGTATTACAGACTTTAAGAAATCAATAAGAGGCATACTTTTGTGTATGTTTTCAGTATGTCATCATTCACTTCAAATATTTGTTAGTTTTCCATCAATAACCTACTCAAAATAAAAAAGAACAAGCACTGAAGAAGTTATGAAAAAAGGATAGTGTGCACATGCAAGAGAAGAAAGCGAGGAAGCGAGAAAAAGAAATGGAGAAATAGAGAAAGAAAGAAAGACAAAGAAGAAAGAAAAAGAACGAAAAAAACCAAAGAAACGGTATTTGATAGCTGTAATTGCCGTGTTCTGTATAAAGGCTTCGTTTTTTGATTAGAGAATTTAAGATAGTTACTACTGAAAACAGTATTTAAAATTCATTCTTTTCCTCCTTTTTCTTTGAATTCTTCATTATGTAAAACGTGTACTCCAGTGCTCTTGAAATGTTTTGTTCTCTTCATTAAATTGCTCCATTTTTATTTTAATGCCCTTGTAGTCTGGATATTCTCTAAAAATGCCTGCCTATCTACTAAGAACAAATGTTCTCTCAGAGCCTGTTTCCCATTTCATTTTTTAAATTCCTTTTCTACGTGAAAATGTAGTTTTGTTTGCCTGCTTGTTTCTTTTAAATACCTGCCTGCTTTTGTTTCTTAAGCAGATCTCTTACACCAGCACAGCGCCCATTAGTCAGGTTCACACTCAGTTTACTTGCCCAAATCTGGCCAAAGGTGAGGGCAGTATATGATTACTTGATATTATAGATGCAAAATTGAATAATTGTGATTTTTTTTTCATAAATATTAATTTTTATGCCCTTGGTAAAGATCAAAAGGTGAGCATTTACAAGAATGGTACTAGAGAAAACTTCACTCCTGTTGATATTTTTTAAATGCCAGATTGCTTAATCAGGATAATACATAGGTACAAGTTCCCATGCCAATTTCTCAAACGTTGGCCACCTTTGAGCTTATGTTTTTTAAGACAGCAGAGGAAAGAAAGCCAGAGGAGCAGCTCAGACCACTGAAACTTGTGCCTTTCTGCTCCTTTCTGCTCCCCAAAGTGTGTTCAGCAAATAGCTATTTAGTTAGACAAGTTCTTTTGACATAGGCTTCACTTAAGGAAACATTTTTATTGAGGGAGAAAAGCCTCATGATGGTACTTGTTTTTACTGTGGGTTTCAGCTTTGCAAGAGTTATGAACACCATCTAACCAGCGCTAATGTGCAGAGGCAGTATCGGGCTGATATACTGAGCATCATTACTTACTGTGGACTTTTTAAGAAGTTAGAAATTGAAGGCTGAAGTCTCAAGACAGTCCTCTCAGCAGTCCAAGGACTTGGGTTTAGTGTTATACATAAATTTTGTTTATGTTTATCCAATAAGAACTTAGTCAGTGAATGCTGCGAAGAATCATTTACTTAAACATAAATGGGAATTAATTAGTCTATCAAATGAAAGTAAAGGAAATTCTGAGCCAGGGATGCACTCATAGTCACAGTAACACATCATCTCTTTGCTCGATAGGCCTAAAATTTCTTTTAAGGGTGGCTGCCAAATAATCTTGTTTCTTTTGTTTATTGGCCAATTTATAGAAACATCTCACTTGAAATGGGAAAACTTCCAGCCTTTTCTATGTTACCTATGGCAGCCATTTTAGCGGTTGATTTCTTATTGGAAAATATTCCTCTGAAAAATGCATTTTGCTGTTTATTGATTAATGATCATTTTTACTGGAGCTGCTTTGTAAAGATTCAGTATCAAATGCATTTCTAACCCCCCAGCCCCCTATTCAGCACATCAATTGGTGCACTCACCAGTTTGCCAGTCCTGCACTAAAAGAAATTAATGGACTATCCTACTTTGTTTTATGGCATCTGGTTGATGGAATACAGAAACGGCTATAAACACCGGGGTTCAGTGGGACTGCTGGCATGAGCAAGGTGTGCAGCATTTGGCCCACATTCTGCATCATTATTGATCAGTTAGACTTAAAATTATCATAGCAGCCCATCTTGAGTGAAGCAGAAAGAGTGGTGCAGGCTGTGTAATCTCCTGACTATTAAATTGACCCATTCTCTCTTTTGTTTTTTTCCTTAACTTTATTTTTTGCTATACTGAATTAATGAGACTATTTATATTGTAAGAGGAAGAAGTGGTTAATCTGGCCAATATAGCATATTAAGGTCATGTGTATTCCACAGTGTATACTTGAATATGATGTTTTTCCAGAAATAAGCACTATCTGGCTGTAGTGATAATCACTAATGGGTCAACTGGGTTCTAGAGCACTGTAAATTCAGATGATGACTATGTGGGGATGCTGTAGATAATTTTTTTTTGTTCTTGTGTTATTTTAATGGAGAGAAGAATCAGGCAAATAAGGGAAAATTTCCTCTAAGGTATACCAATAAAATCTCATTTAATTGTATCTTATAAATCTCATGCTAGTTAATGTTTTCTTAAAACCTCAACACTTTGAATCATGTTCTTTAAAAATATATTTCCCTGAAAGGGAAAAATGACATTCTTCACAGGCAGGAAGAAAATCTTGAAAAATTACACTTGAAGATGAAAAAGCAGATGGAAAACACAAATAAAAGTGAAATCTTTTGCTCCTGAAGCCTGGCTCATGAATTCAGAACAGGAAGATCAACACTTACATAGTCCCTATACCTTAACAAAGCTTCTCAGGATCCTCATGGCCATGAGGAACGGGAAGACAGGGTGGAAACAAGTATTCTCTGAATGACATCTATATTTTTAGGGATATTGGGTACTCACAGACTACTTAGTTACAAGCCTAAGGATAGACATAAATACTTTTCTCTGCCCTTGCAGATGAAGCAAATGCAGCAGATCGGAGAATTTTGCACTGCAGAAAGAGAGTAATTCAGCATAATGACTTATTTATAGTCCACACCTTGTAAAAAAGAAAAACGGAGGGACAGGAGTGAAATCACAGGCTGAGTGAGGTCAATGGAATAATGTCCTTAGAGCAGGACTTCATACCAAAATTCAGCAGCAGACAGGTTTCCAAGATTTCTTGAGTTCTTGGTCATCAGTAGCTTTTGTTAAGTCAGTAGAAATTACAGGTGGGCACTCGATATTTTGAAACTCCCTTGGTACAATCAGTACTTTGAAACTCCGTTGGCATGTTTTCCTTCCTGTTCTATTTCTGCCTGGTTTTTATTCCTCTATTGATTTTAATGGACTTCAATTAAGGTCTTTTGTCTCTGAATCTTTAGAGCTTTATTTATACAGAGCACAGACTACTAGATCACTAGTCTCATTTTTTTCCCCCTCAGACTCCTTAAAGCACTACTTTTTACACTGGTCTATTATTTTAATTGGGCTAAATTTAGAAACATTTAGATACCTTTCAAACCATCTGCAGTTTCACTGCTGTTTAATGACTTTGTGTTTATGGATATATTGCGATAATTGACAATTACATCTTATTGCATGCCATTCAGCTCTGATGTTCTAAAAGCTTAGAATTGGTTAAAACTGTATTTCACTCACAAAGTAAATTCACAAACCATTCCATCATTAGCTACAGCAAACAGTAAGAGAATTTTAGAGTGGGAAAACTTTATTCCCTATTCATAAATTTAAGTCACTTCCTCATCCTCTTATTTCATGTTTATGGGAAAGCAGCTTGAATTTTAAGTTTAGCAGCTCTGACCGCTAAGTGTGAATGGCCAGCTCCTCCCCTCATCTTTCTAACCACTGTAAGTCTTCTGTACCCACTGCCAATGACACACATTATCAATTATTTACAAATAAAACCATGCAAACCCACTGCACAATTTCCTTCTTGGGGTATGATAAAGCAAGAGCAATCACAATCAGTGACAGTAACAAAAAAAATTCAGAAGTGGACATTTTAATTCATATTTATCCCCTTACTAATTGGCCAGACCTTTAATGTCATTCTAATCAGTTATGTACATTTGAGGGCTGGAATCGCCCTTAGAGGCTCCGAGAGTAGCTCTCAGGGAGGAGAAACCAGTGGAGCAGAGCCTGGCTATAGTCTGAGTTTAACTTACTTTGTACATACCCACATCAATCTCGTAATAGGAAGAAGTCATATTCAGGCAATCCATAATCCATTCTTCTGAAAACTTTAACCCATGTACCAGGGTTCAGTTCCCAGAAAGCTACTCTGTCCTGGGAACTGCCTTGAAGGATAGAGAATAAAATGAAAGAACAAGTTCTCAACTACCTGACAATTTCTCTCGAAGGACCACTCTTTAGGAGAACAACGAACAATATTGTGTTTTTTCCAGACAAAAATTCTGCTTTGCCTTCTCTCAGAAGAAAATAACTTCAAGACTGTCGTTAACAAAACTGCCTGGTGACTCCTGCCACAACATGATTAATTGGTGGTGCTTTTCACAAAAATGACAGTGAGAACCCTGATTTCTGTAACCAAATTCCTGCGTAGTAGTTAAAATCTACTCTCTGATGTGCCAGTTAAAACTGGACAACCTATTCATGATTCCCCAAATGACTGAAGTGGTTTGACACACACAGAAAATTTCTCTTCTGCCGCAGAGGTGAATTCCTTTTCGGTAAACTTACTGTGTAGGGAAACTCTCCAAATAAATTTTAACCGCGTGCTCCTCAGTTTGGAAACCCACCCAGCAAAAGCCATGTTGAGGTGCAATGACAACCTGTAATTAAACTTCAGCTTTGTTAATCTGTCCCAATCTAGTGGCTGGGAAAAACTTTAACCTGAGGCTCAGGTGTGCTATAAAAGACCTTAAATAAAAAAAATTTCTAGTCTAAGGCAATACCCCCTATTTCTTAGAGTGTGCCATTCAGTGCTGGCACTTCTGGAAAGAGGGTGAGGAGTGAGACTGCCTTTGGCCCTGATTTTATGTCCGTAATTGTGTTCATTCATCCTCTGCTCCACGTGGAGTGAAGCACGTCTTGCCAAAGCGAGCTCCACACCAGCAAAGCAAGGGAGACTCTTGGACCGAATCCATCAACGCGGGTCGGACACCAGCGCCAGCTCGTGCGCCTTTCAGAGAGGTTGTTTGCTTTTTGGAAGTTCACTGTAGCGGCTCACTTTTGGCAACGGGAAGTTTTTCGAGACAGCCTGCCTCAACACCACCTCTTCCCTCCCAGCAAGGCTAAGGTAGCTTTAAACAACACAGCCCTTTAGCAGCATAATATATTTCCAGGAGCAGCACCCCACGTCTTTATTCACGATGTGAACGATGATCTGAGTAGTAATAATGAAACAGGGTCATAAAGGTTCTCCATTGTGAACCAGTATTAATCTAATTTCCTACAGGATGTTTATCTAAGTTAGAAAAAAGCAAGCGGTTCAAAATACTTTGGCAAGTCTCCGATGAAAAGAAGCCTGGGAAGTGTTAAGGTTTGCTGGAGAATGTTAAATTGCATTCACTCAACTCTGCTGAGGAGGCTAAGCTGATTCTGGCAGAGTTTTGCTAGGAATCTATCTAGTCCAAATGGGCTTCTTATTTTTATGAAAGTTAAGAAACATCAACACTTAAAAAAAAAAAATAAAACCCCAACAATGAACATTCAGGACTTTCATCCATGAATAATGACAATTTTACCATACTTCAAATTCAGCATAATTATTGCAAATTCTATGGGGCCTTTTAAAATTAAATAATAAAATGTAGCACTGATGTAGGTACTTTGCAGTTTTGTATGTCCAACAAAGTTCTGTGCTTATTTTTAAGCCCAAACCATTCCCAACGTACAAAAAGGCATGGGTTACCCACTCTCCTGTCAACATACTTTTAGGCTGTCAGCAAAGCAGTTTTTGTCTGCAATTCCATTTCTGTTTGAATGCAATTTCCCTGCTTTGCCAGTATAAAGCACAAGTGCTGCGGGGCACAGGCTGTCTTTAAGGATTTGGACATTTTCAAAGAAGGGGGAGCCCAGCACTTGATTGGTGCCGCTTCCATATAGGTAGACTTGAGTCTTGCCAAGCAAAAGACCAGTCTGTACACCTCTCATCTCTATTCCTAGCAATTTTTTGGCTATCTTCCCCGCTGAGATAGCTTACCTTCTTGGGATGTGATCCAATGCTAATTAAGTTAATTCAAGGTTTTTAATGGCAATGGTAGAGCAGACATCTGCCTGGGCTTACCTCCCTGGTCCTGTACACATGCTGATGGGGTCTGGGCTCAGCCGGCTCCTCGTTATAGCCTGGGAACATGAGGTTTTGACACCTTATTCGCACCTCTCTTCCCTTGAGCCATTCCCCAAGGACAGCCTAACGGCAAGGATGCTTTGCTGCCTGGAGAGCAGGACTTTTGCTTTGTGTTTGGTGCAGCCGGAGCTGGCGCTGGCGCTGGCAGGTCTGCGGGGCCGTGCTGGAAAGGCAGGGTGGTACTGCCACGTCTACACCGCGCCTGGGCACAGGACTCCTGAGCAAAGTCCTTTTTCCCATCCTTAGAAATTAAAAGCAGGGGTGGCCCCGTCTCAGTGAGCGGTGCCAGTCTTTGCTGTACCAGCATAGATGCGGCTGGAGAGTGCCTGGGAACTGGGAAGCTTCCGTTTGAGAAGCAATTCCCTAAATCACAGCGTGGGAATGTCTTACATGATGTGTAAAATGGCTTGGGTGAATTAGCATATCTGACAGGCAAGGAATTTAACTAGCATTCAACCTCGTACTTAATGAATAGTCCATATGTCCAGAGAAGCAGGTAATTTATAGTCTAACATTTTCTTTTGATCTGTCGTTTGCTCTTTCTCTTTAGAATTAAATCACTTCAAAATGCACAAGGGAAGAAGGCAAAGGGAAGAAGTCTTTTTATTTTTAATTAGAATGTACTAAATGGTAATAAAGTAATGTGAATACAGTGGAGACCTCTTAAATCCATAACAGTAAATCTATTGCTGCAACAGGTCTATCCTTTATCTGGTGTTCATTTGAGAAGGTTTCACCTGAAGTGTAACAGTGACACGAACTGATACTAATAGAGTAATATATTTAAAGAATTCAATAAAGCCTCTGTTGTAGATTGCGATATGCCTTGTAATTTTATTGACAGAGGTTTGTTTTGTCCTGAGACATATAAAATGCCTGGTTAAATGGTTTGATTATACAGTACTTTTAAAAAATATGCACTCAACTGATTTCTTGTACCGTGCAGCTTGTCAGTGATTAGCCAAGATGAGTTTTAAAATACAAATAATTGGATAGGCTCTTAAAAATTAGGATTTCACTCACTTGGGAAGGAATTCTAATATGTATGGCAGAAGCAGTAATTTGAAAATTACACTCCTTTGTACGCAAGTGTTAAGGTAGTAGGTAAAACAACACAAAAGGATGTCTTAAAGCCACATATGTGGAATGGGAAAGAGATAATTTCTGAAATACAAATGTAACCTAAAGTTATGATTTTTTTTCTTTACAGGAAGCTTCTCCCCCCCCCCCCCCCATATATATAGACAGCTTGCTTCTACTTGAGTAAAAGTGGATTTTGGATATGACTGTAAGCTTCTTTCACCTGAAAGCAGTTATCCCCACTTTGTGTATGCAATAGCCTGTTCACTCAATCCTCTCTGGTCCCGAGAAGCTGAGAAAGGCCCTGGTGCCATGAGGCACTATCGGTACCATTTACTCCTTCGCTGAGGGAACAGGTGCGGTGTTTGGACATGGTACAGATCACTATGGGAAGATTACTTTATTTCCAGGTTAGCAGGAGGTTGGTTTTTGGAAGCACTACTAATTTGTGTTAGATAGGATGGCTGCTTAGTTTGAAACGGGGCTATTTTCCTAAAGCAACTATCTTCTCTGCTTCTTTTCTAAGCACTTGATCCCAAGCCAGGGACTCTGGCAGCTCTCCTCTGCCCAGACTCGGCACTGTTTAATGTCGTGGGATTTGTTAACCATTCCTGTTCCCTATTTCTCTCACTTTTAGAGCAGATATGTTTTCGTCTTGTCAGAAAGAAAATTTATGGCTTCATGTTTCGGCATGCTTTGTGAAAAGGAAAGTAAATGATTTCTTGGAGGGATTATTGGTCCTTGAGGACAGAGCTTTGAGGTGCTTATAGGATGCATGTGTGGACATATTGTGCAGCTCCTCTACTCAGTGTCTTGATTTATTTATTGTTGGTGTACTTTGTTCTTTTATTTTTAACTGAAATATTTTAAGAGATTTTGCTTTGGTAGAAACAAGCGTGATTGCACACATCGTAAGGTTTTGTACCGCCAGCTTTTTGCTTTAATCTTAAATGACAGCTACATAGGCTGGAAGTTTGTTCCCATCTCCTGGGGTTTTTTTAAAACTTGACAGGCTGAAGGAGCCCTTTTAATGACAGTCTTGGTGGTTGCAGGTAGTTTTTGAGATGCTCTTCCCAGGCTGTGAGCTGCTCAACACTGGTTTTGCTCTCCAGTAGAAGTTCCAGGGGACTCCGGAGCTTTTTTACCACCAGCCTCTGGAGGCAAAGGCAGTAGCAGGTGCTTACTTAACTTACCCTAGCTGTTCTTTTGGATTCTGCATGATGGGCTTTGTATCTTTTAACACCAGGGTTAAACTTAGTGGACACGCATACGGGTTTAGGTGGTGGATCATGGCCAAAACCTGTCACAGGTTATAGCAGCAGTTTCAGTCAGCATTGTTCCATTTTCCTTCTTCTGGAGCCAGGTGTTGTTTCACTGTTGTAATTTGATGTCAGACTTTCATTGATTCTTCACTGATGATCACAAGATCATGGGTCACGGTACCACAGATGTTACAGACATTGTACTTAAAGGTCATTGATATGATTAATCCTGTACATAATATTTTTTGTAAGCACGTGGCACTGTTGTCAAGCTTAGAAAGCATAGAAAGGTGCTTGAGGCTTTTGTGTTTTGAAGCCCTTGAGGTTTATAGTGATGGGTAAACCAGAAAAAACCTGACGAAAAGTGTGTTCTCCTTACAAAGACAGACTGAAGGCGCTGGATGCTACTTGAGCCTTCTCTGACAAGGCAGTGCCAAAGGTACACAGGACACAAATCCACCTTGGGTATGCAGCTCCCCAACGGCCCTGCTGAAAGCTGAAAAAACAGATGTTACTAGTCAGCTACGAAGACCCACAAGCCTGTGTGAGAAGTAATGCTTGCTGCACCTCCTTCAGTTCCCATAATTAAAAAAACTAGTCACCATTTAGATTTTTATGTGTCTTCTGCACCGTATGTCTCAATATTTCCATCATGGCATTCTCATTTGATATTAGTTTAGTCAACTGGAGGCTGCAATGTATGCTACTTGTCCAATTATTTTGAAATTTTCTAGGTTTATTCATGTTGACACATTCATTTTTAGTACGACACTCTTGATAAAATAGCCGAGATGTCGCCCAGTGTTTACATTAGGCAGCAGAGAAATCCAGCATTACAAAATATGCGAGTACAAACAGTCTCAATAAACAAAATCAAGAGAGCACTTTAGCTAGAAAAAAATTATTTTCCATAAAATTATCTTTCTAGCTCAAAAATTTCTATTTTGAGCTCACTTAAAATGTTCAAAAAAATCACTTATACTTTCTTTTCTCTGGACTCTGGTGTGGCCATTTTTTCGCTGTAAAGACTGTCCAGAATCATTACAGACTTACTACCTCCACATATCTCAGGCCAAAGCATTTCCCTCCCAGCTAGTGATATTGATCTAGCCAGTTTTAGTATCATCGAATCACAGAATCATCTAGGTTGAAATGGACTTTTAAGATCGTGGAGTCCAACCATGAACCTAACACTGCCAAAACCACCACTACATCATGTCCCTCAGCACCACGTCCACCCATCTTCTAAATACCTCCAGGGATGGTGATTCCACCACTTCCCTGGACAGCCTCTTCCAATGCTTGATGACCCTTTTGGTGAAGAAATTTTTCCTAATATCCAATCTAAACCTCCCCTGGTGCAACTTGAGGCTATTTCTTCTTGTCTTATCGCTTGTTACTTGGGAGAAGAGACCGACCCCCACCTCGCTACAACCTTCTTTCGGGTAGTTGTAGAGAGCAATAAAATCTTCCCTCAGCCTCCTTTTCTCTGGGCTGAAAACCCCAGTTCCCTCAGCCGCTCCTCACAAGATATGTTCTCCAGACCCCTTACCAGCTTCGTTGCCCTTCTCTGGACACACTCCAGAATCTCAATGTCTTTCTTGGAGTGAGGAGCCCAAAACTGAACCCAGTATTTGAGGTGGGGCCTCACCAGTGCCCAGTACAGGGGGACCATCACTGCCCTACTCCTGCTGGCCACGCTATTCCTGACACAGGCCAGGATGCCGTTGGTCTTCTTGGCTACCTGGGCACACTGTTGGCTCATATTCAGCCGGCTGTCCACCAGGACTCCTTTTCTGCCAGGCAGCTTTCCAGCCACTCTTCCCCAAGCCTGTAGCGCTGCCTGGGGTTGTCGTGACCAAAGTGCAGAACCCAGCACTTGGCCTTGTTGAACGTCATACCATTGACGTCAGCCCATTGATCCAGCCTGTCCAAATGCCTCTGTAGGCCATCCTACCCTCAAGCAGGTCAACACTCCCTCCTAACTTGGTGTCATCTGCAAACTTACTGAGGGTGCACTCGATCCCCTCATCCAGGTCGGTCATTGATAAAGATATTAAACAGAACCAGCCCCAATATTAAGCCCTGGCTGCCAACTGGATTTAACTCCATTCACTACCGCTCTTTGAGCCTGACCTTCCAGCCAGTTTTTGACCTAGTGAAGAGTACACCAATCCAAGCCATGAGCAGCCAGTTTGTTCAGGAAAATGCTGCGGGAAACAGTGTCGAAGGCCAGGAAGACAATTCTAGCATCTTTGAGATGCTCTCAATGTCCAAAGCATCCTCCCTGCCATAGGTTTTCTTAGGAACTTGAGGTTCTCACCCTGAATACCAGGAGGTGGCCACAAGACAGAGTCTCAGGGTTTGCCCCAAGTGCCTACTCAGAGCTCAGGTCAGAAATATCTCCTGAAATTGTGCAAGCTAAAGAATTAATTTTCTGTTTTTTTATCTCTTCTATAGATTTTTTCTAATTCCAAAATATTTTCAGATGAAACAGTAAAAATCAAAATGTTATTGCAATAACTGCATTATAATAAGCGTAGGCTGGGCTTTCAGCTAGACTTAATCTTTTTAAGCTGTTGCACAACCTCAGGTCATCAACTCTAGATGTGGAACATTTAATTTCTCTTAAGCTTCTGCTCTTAAGATTCGGCTAAGTGTCATTAAACCCAGGACATCAAAGAAGCCAGAAGAGCTCCATAGATGCAATTCACATCCTTATTTAACCATTAGCTATGATTACTCTAATTGTATAACTTCATTAGTCTTTCTTTTCCCCATTTAAAAGTAATATGGAATCTTTAGGCAATTACAGTGACTAACTAGCATTGTCCAGCAGTAACACTAAGCCACTAAAATACTTCAAATGCAATCTGATTGTAGTTCAGTATGAAATTAACTACAAATACTGCCACTAAAATACTACTTTTAGTGAAAATTACTACCAAAGATGCTGCAATATCAACCTATATTCAACTAAAATGTAGTTAGGTGTGGGTAAATGTTGACCTTATTGCACTGAGTATAATCTCTTTGTGCCCTACTCACAATGTGCGCCTTCACTAAAACACTGTATTGTACATATAAGAAACTCTTTGTGTTACTTCTGTATCAAGAGTTACCTGAGTGACCTGGTTAACATCTGCAGATTTTTTCAAAGATGTTGCTAGTTATATTTTACTTAGAGTTCTAATTTCTTAAACATGAGATGTTTTCACAAATATTCATATTGATATAGATATATATCTGTACCAATATGAATGTTGATATTTATTTGTGTCTACCAATATAGATATTGATATAGATATATTACTATATAGAGATGTATGTATAAATATTAGTATATGAAGGTAGTATAATAATAGTAAATTTTGTAATAAAAAAGAATATGTACCAAACATAGGTTTTTTTGTACTCTTTCTTTACAAAATATTTTATGAACTAAAGCAAGCAAAGAAATGCATCACAATACTAGAAATAAGCCATAGTCGTAGACTACTGCCACATAACATTAGACCAGTGTGCTGATCTCCAAGTTAACATAGTTTTCTTCTCTTCAGGTGAAAAAGCAATTTAAACGTATATGCATCCTCCTCCCCCTTTCCCAGCACACATGGCTATGTACACCATGGGAAGAATTACAACATTTCCTCATCTGGATTGTTGGAAAGAGGCTGGATTTGTGGCTGAAAACACATGAAAGGCAATCGATTTTGCTTATGTTCCTTGATTTGCCCAATGACTCCAGTTTTCACATTACTTCAGCTCCTGACACCTAATCTGTACAGTGCAAAATGCATTGTTTCTAATCCATCTAAAGCAGCATTGGCAGTGGTCCTTCTCCCAGCTCCTCCTCCAACTTTTCCCTCTCCTGTATTCATTTGTTTCCTGTTCAAGCCATTTCAAGCTTCTCTGCTCTTTCAAGGAGTTCAACATGCAAATGTATTAGAAATGCAATCAGCTTTCACTGTCATATTACGTTGGTTTCCTAACTACTTTACAAAGCAGAAGGTGGCTCTTCTAGTTGTGTGTGGCCATTAAATTATGCAACATCAAAGCCACAAAGACTTAACCAAGATTTCTTGCTGAGTTTTATTTTGGCAAGGTTTCCGAGCTGCGATGCAAAAAGGATGTCTCTGTGTGTGGCACGCTCAAGTGCAGGTGGAATCAGGAAGCGTAACACCATGAGATGCACCGTAAACAAGGTACAAGGCTGCAAGTAACAGATTTGATCACAGCAGTTTGGGGTTTTTTTTTTCAGTTTATCTCTATTTATAGAGCTTAAGTCAGGCTTGCCTTTAAGCATAGGCAGGTGCTGTACACAGGAGACAGTCAGGGTCAGCAAAGCATTCTCTGTTGGGATCCTGTACATACAGATGCACCCAAGTGTTACCTCCACCTTGGTATCTGTTCTCCTTTGCACTGGGGAGGAGGCAAGAGCAAAGCAAAGCTGGCCTTGCACCACCACTGCACAATGGTGGAGCCTGCCCTTGACCGCTGGGGAAGCAGGGAAGAAGTGACAGCTTCTGATTTTCCAAGTCATTGCATGGGTCTTGACTGCCCAGACCGTCCAGAGAAGATGAAACCCAAAGAAGGAGAGATGGAGGGATTTTACTTGTTCCTGGTGGAGAGAGGGCACTGCTGGAAATAGTCAGAGAGAATATGTGGGAAAAATGTGAAGATTACCTTTTTAAATGAACGAAAAAATTGAATTACAATTAATTTATCAAAAACAATTTACACAGAGGTGCATATGTTTAGTTAGGCACATTTGAAAAAAAAAAATCTGTTTTATTTGTCTGTCTACTTAACCATGCTCTGCCATTTAATCAAATCACTATGGCAGTGAACTTGGTAATACCCTTTAATGAAAGTGCCAATGAGAGAAGCAACAATAGCCTGACTATTTTCACAAGATGGTTCGGACAATCAGATGACCAGATGGAGGAGAGAGAGACAAACACTTCACTGCTGGCAGGCACCCAAAGCTTCTTGAACCTCATGTACTCTTCCCTAATAAATATGTCATTTCAATACCAGCCATAGTAATGTAGTGATAACAGCAGGAGAATAACTCTCCTTATAATTGTGTGAGACATCCAGATATATTCCCCTGTCTCCCTGACTAATGTTTCCAACATGACTTGTTAGCTTCTGCAATGATCAAGCAGCTATTAAAGATAAAACCGTGTTAACCTTTTCAAAAATTAGAAGAGCATGACTGTAACTGGAACTACAATGGCTTCCCGGAGACTAGAGCAAAAGGGTGAAAGATCATCCTGCTGAGACATTAGTAATGGATGTATTATTTATTTAGTATGTCTGAAATGCATATGAAGGATGTGGCCCCATTCAAATGCCTCCTTCTCCTCCTGTGTAACTGCTCTCACCAATGTAGGTAGGTAAGTAGAAAGATCCTGGATCAGTTTTTATAAGAAAGGTAAATTATCTCTGTTTAGTTTCCCCTCCCTGACACATAGTCTAACAGACTGATCATAGAAAAAGAACTCTTGAAACTCTGAAATCAACCACATTTTTCTTAATGTTGAGTTTAAATTGGACCCCAAACCATATTAATGCTAAGGAACTTGTGAGAACCAAGCCACCCATCACAGGTTGTTTATATTTGTACCTTCAGTCACAGATCCATGAATTAGACACTAGCATAACAATACAGCTAGACCCTCAACAATGACAACAATGGTGTCATATCATCCCATGAACTGACAAACTAGAGGTGCAGGATATTCAGAAATTGGCTTGTCTGATGGCAAATGTAAGTAAAAATTTACCCTTGACATGCATAAGCAATCATAAAAGACAGGCTTGTGTTTACTGTTAAGTATAATCTGTAGACTACAACTGACAAAGAGGCAATAAATCCTGACTAAAAATAAGGATGACTGACAGTCCAAAACTACACTAACTTAGTCTACAATGAAAACCATTTTAGATTTCTTTTCTTAAATAAACTTTTTACTGAAGTTATGAGAGCTGCTGATAGAAGAAAGATCATAATAAAAATAGATAATAGCAGTATGAAAATTGCAGAAATGCAATATACAATCCCAGGCACATGGAATATTTATAAGTTCTGACTTCTATTAAACTAGCACCTCAGTCGCATTTTTGAGATTTGAATATCTGCGAGTAATTCATTGTCTTCCCACAAGGACCAGTAAAAAGATCCTCTAAATGAGTGTGTCCAAATTAACTTTTTCCCTCTCTCAAGTCAGGTGAGCAAACATTGTGACCCATCCCTTTTGGAAACTGGGTCTGCTGCCTGCTTTTGTAGAACAAAATGGAAAAAGCAAAATCCATAAGGAAATACATGAAGGGCTAAGCCGCCCTGTGTGAAAATGTTTCATAATGTAGGAGCTGCTGTTCTCTCAACAGAGCTAAAATACAGCCCATAAAAATTCAGGCAGCAAAAGAGCAGGGTAGGCAACAACGAAAAGTGCCTGATTTAGAGATAAAAGAGAGATTTCCCTCTAAACTTGTATGTTGGTGGAAATTCCCAATACCAGAAATTTGTCCCCAATGGGCAGTTCAGCAATTGTTGACATTCTCACCCTGACGCCTACCAGCAAAGACTGATCAACCCCAGAAGTCATAGAAAATACAGGCAGTCTCCAAGAAGGAGGGAATCTCATGGGGGCTCCCCCATGAGACCAGCAAACAATGAACAGTGCAAGTAATTTCTCACCATTTCTCAGTTTCTTCTTTTTGTTTTATTAAGAAACATAAAAACAGAACAAGCCTGAACTGTTAAAGAAAAGCATTTTGAGATCTAGGCAAGAGTACATTCTTCTCGTAGCACCTTCTTACTTCAGCTGCTCTTCCCACAACTAGTCATGAGACAAATAAATGTGCATCTGCCACATCGCACACCTTCCTCATCTTGCACCTCATGCAAGACTTCAAAACTGTTGGACAAAATAGGTTTCTCTCATATCAGCATGAACAAGGCAGCCAGGGTTATTATATTTTACATATCTGGTCTGATATTGAAGTATCAGAGTCCCATCTGCTCAATAAAATGTTTGTCTATGAAAAGAAATGAAGGAAAAATAATCTCCCATTTTTCCTCATGGAGGATAAGTATCAACAAGTTCATGTTTATTCTGAACTACACTAATACAGAACAATGCTGTTTGGCCAAAGGAGGACATGTACTAGGTCATTCTCTTCCTTCACTCAATTTGTGTAGTTGAGAAGGATGATCACGTAGGGGTGCATGAAACCTCAGCAACACCCAGCCCATGCTCTAGGAGATGTAACACCAGAAAGAGATGAAAAGGTAAAGTTTGCTGGAAAAGGAACGTGAATCTAATAATAAAAAACACTTGACAGCTGACAGAAATATCACAGCATCTTTTCTCAGTAGGGCATTTGGTTCCACCTCTAATCTGAGCAGAGCTGGGAGAAGTTGATGCAGAACCTGGGAAACTCCAACCTCGTTCCTAGCACTGTGTTTCAGCTGAGGGCTGAAATATTGCTGGCATAAAATTTCTATGGAACTGGGACAAAAATGGAGTACTGTAATACTTGTATGTAAATTATTAGAGAATAAAAGGGCAATACTAAAGCTATCAACTAGAAAATTTCTTTAGTACTGTAGCATATCATTTTTTTCAAACATAAACTTTGTGAAGTCAGAGATATTAAGAAAAAAAGTCTATGAATCCCTCTGGTAATAAGCAATGGAATTAAAATCCAGGAAAATTAAATTCGAGAAGATTAATGTTCCTTTTTATATTTTGATGACAAGTATAAACATAATGTAATTTTGTGAATTTACAGCTTTAAAATGCAAGCTGATACCCCACAATTGTGCAATTTAAGTCACAAAGCAAATAAAGTACTTTTTATTCTAATGTCCCCACAGATAAATTTTGCTGTAGTAATGAAATGGCTTTGAACTTCTTAACTACCATTTAAAATAATATGGAAAAAAGAAAGTAATTTATAATTGAAGCACTGTTGTATTTAAAATACAGGTAGCAGCACATTGATAATAGTTACATATCATCAAGGTATTTGTCCCAGGTGCCTAAATACAAAGTCTGGAGGATTCTTCTCCAAAAAGATTTTGTGAAGTTCTGTGTCTTAAACTGCATTTTTAAGAGAAGATACAATGTGAAGGAGGGGCTCAGGTACTTTATGGAACTTCAACTGGAAGTCAAATGGTAAGGGACAACTCATTCTGTTTTCCTCAGTGCCATGCCCGTAGTCACAGTGCCAGGGTTTTTCACAGTGAGATTAAGTTGTACCCTTGTTGAGTGAAAACAAGAGTTCTGTACAAATAAAAAGAACATCCCTACCTGTTTTCACACTTAGGAATTGTGCTAAATTTTTTCTTGGATTTCCTCTACAGAACCTTTGGGGAAAACGGACACCTTATCTCCACTGTGTCTCTAATTCTTTTTAAAATTCTAATTAGGCTTTAAAAGGAACCTTAATGATCAGATCTCCCCATTTCCAAAGTCAGAATTCTTCTGCTATTATTAGATAAAATGCAAACAAAAAAGATCACCTAACTTTTTTCCATATGTATTCAGCCTGTGTGAAGAATGTAATGCTAAAAGGACATTTTAAACCTACTTCCCTCACAGGTATTTTTTCAGAAATCAGTCCTCGCAAAGCACAAATGTGCATAATAATCCACTCGGATGAATAAGCAGTCAAAACAATTAGGAGTGAACAATGTCATGTCGTTGCCATAGAAGTGACATAGTCACGCTGCAGACTAACAGGTTTCAGAAAACTCTTTAGGGGATTTCACAATTTAAGGTCCTGTTTCCGCCAAAATTACAGCACAACCTCCATTAACTCTGCGGAAACAGGTCTGGCCCTATGCCAGCCGCAGAGTGGGTATGACAAGGAGAAGGGAGGAGACCAGGACAGTGTGAGCTACCAAGGGCAGGGAGGAGAAAGAGCCTTGGCGCCCACCACTTGCTTTCAATTAAATCCATAGGGTCTTGCTAGCAAAAGAGGAATTTTGCCGCATCTTGTAAAGAGAGATAATGGATAATGGAGCAGTAGCTCCAACATCTCCAGCTCCCTAGGGCTTGCCTCAAGGACAAGGATCAGCCATGGGAAGACTTGGGAAGATCATGGGAAGATCAGCCATGTAGAAGACTTTGGCCTGACCCAAGAGCGCTGGTTCTCAGCACTTCTGGGGCTTGCTCGTGCCTGAGCTGGTTTCCCCTTGCTTTGGTAGCTCCCTCGCGGACAGCCTTGACTAGTCTTTCTCCAGGGGTTGCTCATCATTACTCTGGTTTCCAAACCAGTGAACGCATTGCTAGACCTATCAAGAAGAAACATACGCAATACCCACCACTGACATCCCTACAAAAATATTTTTAAATGCAGAATTATAACAACCATTAAATTTTTAATATTAAGTAACCTGTGGGAATTTTAATGTATTATACTTGAAGAGAATATGTAAGGTAATAATAAAAAGGTGAAAAGAAATGCAATAGCTGGTTCATCTGAAAGCATGTAGCAATTTTAACTTGTATTTTATATATGAACCCAGAAAATTTATATGGAAGAAATTAAATGTATAAAATGATTTATAGATGGATTAAAAAGGCTTGCAATTTTTTTAGTTTCATACATCTTCATGAAAACAGTTATAAATCTTTGTAACAAATTGCTTATACAAGTTCTACAGAAACAGCATAAACAGAGCAAGCAATTATCTGTAATAAACTTTTTCTTTAATATTGTGGCATTCACCCTTTTGTAAAACTACATATCATAATTTATCTTGTGCTGTATTAGAAAATCAGATTTTATTTGCTAGGCTCACATATTTTTTGCAGTTGTGCAGAAACTGTCATCTTCCTGGTAGGGTGATCCGGTCATTAAGTGTTAATAATGTAATATAATCTATACTTTTGAAAATTAATTTTTGTATATCTATAATGACGTTTTCTCCCTCATACACCACAGAAGTCTCAAAACTCTAGAAAAATCCCTTTGTAAGTGTGTTTCTTGGAGTAGTAGAAAATTCAGTTTTCATTATAGTCAGTGCTGACATTTTAAATGATAATTTGAGCAGTGTTTCCTGGGTTCAGGTTTTGACTTTTACACTCAACAGAAGAGTTTGATGTTTTTTGTGGCAGCCATCTAAAAATGTTAAATCTGAAATAGTGTCAGCTGTGTTGAAGAAAAACTCCACAGCGGTGGAAGGTGTAGGATTTTTCAGAAAAGCATTCTTAGCTCTCAGTCTGCATCTGAAAATACAAGTAAAGTGTTATCATTTCCTTGGAGTAATGCCTCGGATGGGGAATCAGGACTCTGTGAGGCACACAACAAAACTCAGAGTAGAGGTGATCCAGGAGCAGAATGAGATCAATGCTTACCTGGTTTGGAGAGCAAAACCACTCAGATTAATTACAATAGATAGAGAGTATAGTGCTTGTATATTGTGGTATAAAAAGGACCCCAAAGTCTCCTTTGAATAAAGAAAAAGACAAGGTACAGAGATTAATCTCATTATAGAAAGAGTTGTATTTAGGCGGTGTGAGGGTTTCAGAAGAGAGAGGACACTTACAGGTGGGATGGAGATGTGCCAGCACGGTGGGTCAAGCTGTGAGGTGTGCAGAGAGATTACAGCCAGAAATACAATTTCAATGCAGTGTAACACTCTCCTGGCATATTAATATATGCAGTGGCGTTTCTACACAGTGCTTGCTCATTGTCGTATTCCAGGGCTTGAACTCTGTGTGTTAAACTTCAAGCAAATCGCTCAGATTTTGAGGTCGAGGTAGACAGTTTTGCCTTGGGTAACCGAAGCTTTGAGTCAGCTGCTTCATGGACACACACCAAGTCGCTGCTGGCATGGATGGTATCAGAGACAGACCCTAGAGTCTGCAGACTCCAAAAGGCAGCTCGTAAATGAGAATGTCTGATACTGTTATCGGTAGCTGTAGACAGCTTTTAATCTCTGCGGGCCTTCAGTAGCTCAGACATGTACGTCCTGACTGCAGCCCACACAATGCTTCACCTTAGCATGAAATCAGTGTTGGCTCTTGACATGAAGATGTTGGCATAACTGATGGCATAAATCTGTATGTCTAATACCCTCCGTACTGGATAAATCAGAACAAACCACACATCTCTTCAGCGTAGCGTTCTGCTTCGCAAACAGGGAAATCAAGATTATAGTAACAGCCATAAAGACACCCTGGCTGGAATTTGCACTTCTAGCCCGTCTGTGGAACCTAAACTGCACAGGCTGGTGGTGAGTCTGAGTTTGTTTGCAGCTAAACCTCAGGCAGTGGTCGGTTAGACTTAGTGCAGTCAGTTCTCGCGCTTCACCGCAAGACTGAGGCTTTGTAACCTGCATTGCAAGAGGCTGATTTTCCCAGGAGCCCTGGACTCTCTCCTTTGCCTTCCTTGTCTGTGGCATGGGAACGTCTACCTGTCACCATCCCAGTTTATGTCTGCAACAAAGAGAACAAGACAAAATGTCTCTAGTTGACACTCTTACATTTAAGAGATCCTACTGGTTCACTGTGCTCATTTCTTCCTTCCATCCATGTCAAGACACCTCAGAGCAGTGGTAAGTTTCCCATGTTTCCTGAAAGCAGAAGGAACAACTGGACATTCAGCCCAATTCACTTTTATCCTTCTGATTCAAAAAAGTACACAATTTTTATTGCAAACATCTTCCACACCTACTTGCCTTTAGATTTAATCTTTCAAATCCTACTGTTAGCAACAAGGGCCAGATTCAAATAACAAGTTGATCTCTTTATAAGAAAACTACTATTGGCTTGAGCAGCCTCTGTGAATTCCTGGGATTAATAGTATTTTGCTAAGCCCTACTTACAAATAGTGAAATAATTGCACTAAATTTGGGATGGCTACACAGGTAAGGCAGCTAGTTAAAACTTCTTGCCTTGGTACCCTCTGTTTCACCACCTGTAAAGGCTGATCCAAGCCACCTGAAAACATATCTGAAACATCAGGGGTAGCTTAGGCTGGGTAACCTCGGTGGTTTCCATCCCCAGCTGAGGTTTCCCTGAGTCATCGCCCCTTTGTAGGATGCTGTAGACGATGTGACAGCTATTGAATTACCAATGTTTTCTGCCCAATGCATTAAGTTAATCCAATATCAGCCTCCTCTGAAGGTAAGTGACATGAATTCTCTGGAGGAGTGTTTTTGCCTTAACTGATTGGGTGATGGCTATCTCATACGAGGCAGCTAAGTTTCAGTGATATAAAGTCCACCCTGAGTCTGTGTACAAAACAAGGGAAACTTTTAGGAGTAATGGAGAGTGAACAGTCCTATTAGGAAGACAACGATGTCATGTGAATCACAATTCCTATTTTTCCGGCAGAGAGACTCAAAACAGGTGCTCCATCTTTAATCTCTTGGAGCTGATCCTCACAGAAGACACAGGAAAATATCTTCAGAAGACAAGCCAGGAATAAACAGCTTAGAAGTTAACTGTTAATACAAATCTGTAAAAGCTCTGGTATTACAGTACATTGCAATCTTCCTCTCACCCACTTAACAACACTGAGCACCTTCATATTTCACCCAGACTAAGGTGATGGTCCCTGTCCCCTGGTAACAGCCCTCGCTGCACCGAGGTGTTGGCTCCCTTCTCTGCCACAAAGTGATTAACAAAATCACATTGAATTATGAGCTGTTGGGTCTGACCTACATTAAGTTGAATTTTGTTCTTCTTGTCAGACTGACAAAGGGACTCTGGCTTGAAAGCCTATCTGTTTTCTAATTATATTAGTTGGTTTAATAAGGGATATTACCCTTCCTTAAAAAAGTGATTTCTCTTAATGTTAAGTAATGCATTCACTCGCAGAAACATTGTCAGTATTTCGTTAACTCAATTCCCCCAAACCAATTGAAGTGCACGTGGAAAAATGTCACTTTGGATATCACTTTCCCATCTTCTTCTTCCTCGGCTAAACTACCTCCTTGCTTCGGTGCCAGGGAATATTATAAAATCAGAGTTTGGGTGCAACCAGCTTGACCTGTTTTTCAGTCCATTTGCTGAGCCTAGCTCTCTCTCAAGGCAGCTTAATCCAGCTCTAATGGCTTGAGTCACATTCAGCAGTTGAGTTGGTGAGATCTTGCTGGCTTTGGTTCATCTCTGCTATCTCCTCCTGCAGAGGGGCTTTACAATGCATCCCAGCCAGATGCAGGCTTTCCCCATTCCCATCAAAGCATGCTCCCACCAACACAGAGGGGCCAGGAGCAGAGAAAAAGCTCCTTGATATAAAATAGCAGAAGCTCTTTTTGCTCCACTCCTCAGTCTATTCTGCACTTCTTTTAGGCAGGGCAAGTCCTGCCTTTTCACTGCAAATGCTCTGTGTAGAAAGTATATGTACATTAAACTATCTCTGTGACCATGTTTGACTTCCATTCTACAAATAAATGGGAGTAGGTAGCTCCTTTCCCTCAGGAACTTCTGTCTGCCGAAAATTGAGAATTGCTGGGATATGCAGATGAAACGGCTCTTTCTCTCCACCAAGACATGAAAGCAGAGCTCCTTACCTTTTCGAGTTTCAGGCCAAGGGGCTTCGACACACACAGAGCAAATGGGAAGATGTATGATTAGGTAACTTCCAAACTTCAGAAACATTTTCATTTCAAATTCTGACTTCCTGCCATGCACATATTCTTCTGTAACCAGACTCCGAGGCAATTTATTAACAACTCCAGAGGAGGGATATCTGCAGAATCTGTTTTTCAGCTTTTGACAGCTGAGCAGGGCTAATGTTACTGTTTCAGTGTGCCATCACTCGAGTAATGTATATTCTGTATATTCAATGAAGAAGTGTCCTTTGAAGGTGCAAATGAAAAAGCTTATCTGAGGCAAAAAGCTAAAAAAACATTTTAATATTCTAGATCATTTATCAGCGCATAGGAAAAAAAATAGGAGGAAATAAAAACTAGACCATGTTTTCCAAAGAAGATTTTTAACCGCAAACTATCAGAAGTTGTAAGCTTCATCTCTTTTTCACTCTACGTAAGAAAATATTTTAATAGCATGTATCGCATTTCAAAAAAAAAAAAATCTAAGTTAAACAACTCCAGCATTTTAATTTTTTAAAATAAAAAAAGCCCAGTGAAGACAGTTCTGCAGCCTTGAAATCCAAAAAAAAAACTAAAAGAAAAGCTACAGAGTTGTTCAGGGAAGGAATAAAGGGAATTTTGACCGCATTAGGGATCTAAAGTGAATGTGAAATCATGGAAGACTTAACATTGTTCTTGAACTTTCCCAGAACAGAGGTCTTCCTTGGATGAATGTTACAAGGAGGGCAGAAGAAGGAGTTCGACTAAAGCAGGATTGACATACATGATGAATTACAGTTCATTAATCCAATTAATGAGTAATTCCAGAAGCTTTAATCCCAGATAAAGCTCTTTATTATAGCTCTGTTGGCTAGTGCTGCACTAGCAGAAAGCCCATCAGCAAATCCACTGTAACCCTTTATTATATAAAGCCTGCCATAGCTTTTTTTGGTAATACTTTGTTAAAAAAATAACGCAAAAAAGCAAAGAAAGTAGTGGTCCCTACCCTTATTTGACTGGATTCACATTACAAAAGAATTCAAAGTACATTTAAAAAGACAGAGGCCAGCTGAATGTAATTTCAAATATTTAGAAGCACTCTTAGTTTAGAAGGCAAATGTATGTTCCTGTTTCTGAAGTCATCTGTATGCATGATTTCTTCATACACATCCTATTGACTGACGGGAACCAATAAAGTATACCAATCTGGTTTTGAAAATAATCTCTGCTCCATTTTCACTCTATTTAATTTTTGGTAGCGCTACCTACAAGTGCGATGCTTTCTGAACACTTCAGAAATGCAATCTCTCCTCTGCAAATCTCACAGGCAGAGAGGGATAGAGAGGGAATAGAGAGAGGGAATAATATGAGTTTACACACCGGTTGCCTTCATTCACTGCAGATCGTACAGCAGAATAGAGTGTATAAGAGGGAGTTAACTGCGAGACAAACATCTGAACATCTAGTGTGTGCCTAAGAAGGTCAAACCATGAATTAAAATCTATGTAGGAGAAAGAACAGTGTTTCAGGACTTCTCAGAAAACCAGCAAGACTCCCCTTTCAAGAAACCAGTTGAAATTCCCATCTGACCAGTCCCCACCCAATATGCCTGTCATGGCAGCCCTTTCCTCCCAGCAGGTGGTCAGCTCAAATGTTTATTCACCCACTGAGATGGGACAAACAACAGCTGGGCCTTCACTGAGACCCTTCTGAAAACTGGCAGATTGGCAGCTCTGGGTACTGCTCTGCAGTGATCTTGATTTGGTGAATACTTGGCTACTCAACTCCACGACCCATAAATTCATCTATTTTAATAATGGAGAAAGCTTGCATTGTCATGACAGCCTGTGCAATACATTCGATGGCTGCTCCTAACTTCTTTGAGCAGCTATGTCAAATTACCTTCTGCATTCTCAGTTAGTAAAAGCTGTGTTACCAAGAAGACAAGATCCTGCTATGATGACTATTTAAGTAAAAGTGCATCCTTTCTGATATTGCCAAAGTGCCTGTTGTGGGAGGATGACGGTTCATACCCAATTACACACTGTGATGGATTCATATTTCTTGATCAATGACTTTGAAGCCTTCTGGAACAACATTGCACAATGACCCTTCATTTTAAAGACCAAATAAGATGATTAGTGACACGCAGAAAAAAGAGTCAGAATTTCATGCATGTCAGAACTAGTTTTAACCAGTCTCTGTCTGTAGCAGTGCTCCTGAACTGGAAGAAACTTCAATCACTCCAGCTTAGACAAAGTTGTCTGATGGAAACAAGTAACTGCAGTGACTATTGGAGCAGGAACACAATTGTCTCAAAAGAACTTCCATTTAGCAAAAGCAGCACCACAATTTGAAATCAAAGGCTAAATACTTGTGCACTTATTGATAGAACTTCAGATCTCTGGAGCTTGGAAATACAATGGAAAACATGAACTTTGATGAAGACCCAGTGTACTTCAGTGTGGCAGGGCATATTATTACAGCTGACAGGTTCTCACCTACCTGTTTGAATCAAGGTCACAAAAGAGTGTGGTATTTAAAATGGTCTTTTATACTACTAGAGCTATAAAGGCCTCTTGGTTAAACCCCTAAAAGTTTCTTGTGGATCATCCAAAGGGAAAGTTATACCCTTCAGAAAACACAACAGCCTGTAGGATGGAAATGGAGTTGATCCACCCGTCTTGGTCCTGCTGTGTAAATGTAATCGTGATTGTAAGATGTCTCTCCAGGAGAAACAGCACATGAATCAATATTTGACTAAAGAGAACTATAATTCCTGTATTTGTTTTAATAACACCCATGGCTGTGAGCATTCAGAAGCACCAGCCAGGTCATGTCAAAGATTGTTCAGCACATTAGAAAACAAATTGAAATGAAAGTCGTTGTGAACTTCAGGGCCACTCACTCGAGCACTGGTTGCATGCTGCTGCTAATGGGGTTCACACCAGATCCTCGGTGCATTTACACATGGTCAGTTCAGCTCTCCAAAGGCCAGATGTGCCATGTCATTTGGTTTTGCAAAATCCATAGGTTGAGCTGTGAATTGGGGCACTGGTGATGGCTCATTCTGTTGGGAAATGAAGGAGGGAGACAAGACTCCCACGTCTGCAAAGCCACGAGGAAGAGCATTTCTGTGGAGCAAGAGCTGCCATTAGTGCCGGTGGATTTGCTGGGTCCCAACTTTCGTCCTCTTTCTGGGGGTGTCTGGGGCACTTTTGCTGTCATCAGAAGCTTTCACACCCATGGCTCATGGCCTCCCAGTGGAGCAGCAACATTAGGATTTTCAGGGACAGAAGAAGAATTACAAAACGTATGGCAAGTCACAGGAACTGCAAGACTTTGACCTTGAGCGATATAAGAGCCTTTGCACTGGACAGCCGCAGTGCATTTCATACCTCCAGAGGGAGCAGGGAAGTGAGAGACGGTAAGTGTGTGCACTTAGAGGAGAAGAAATCAAAGAGAAGGTGAACAACTAAAACCGATAAAAGCGCAAGATTAAGGCAGAAATGGAAAGAAGGAAAGTCACCAAAAATGACCAGGGTCTTTAATGTGGGGAGAAGACAATCATGCTATAGTCTTCCAAATGCTTTTAAAGCTGAACAGGCATCTGAAAGAAGCAAAACAAATCCACTCTGTTCAGACATTCTGAAATGCTACTGCTTCTAAACTCCCTTCACAAATGTCTTTTGTAACTAAGAAACTTGCCACATGTACACTAGTTTGTAAATAGGAAATTAAAGATAAGAAAGCCTGAATAAAGTGTGACTACTTGATATTTGAATTCAAAGCACTTTGCAAGTATCAGTCATTTACCTCGACGCACTTTCTAACCATCCCCAATCTGGTTGAAAAATGCAAGATCTCAGCTTCCCTATGAGACAGGTGTTATTAACCCATTTTTCATAGCTGGAAATAGAGACAAAAGAGAGGTGGGTGGCTCATCCTGGGTCACAGTGGTGCTAGTGGCAGAGCTGGAAATAGATCTTTGGTCTAGATTATAAGGCAAGATACAGGGAAATTCGTTTCAACATGTGTTTCCACGTCAGAATTTTATAAACCTCCACTATACGGATGAATTGAAATTTCAGTATCTCCAATCACAAAAAGCCTCCTGCTACCCATATTTTTCTTCTTATGCTAATTATAATAAAAATATTTCTCCTTTATGGAATGTTATTTTTAGCTCCATGTGTTCCCCCATCACTGACTATCCATTGTGTCAGGACAGGAATTTGTGTTCTCATAACTAGAATACCATATTTTTAGGCAAGATTAAGATGAGCAGAGGGAGGACAGAGGAATGGTCTGATGGTATTTATCAGTATCAGTTGTCAGCTTACAAAGCATTATGTGATGTACGTGTCCAGCTTTCACTGTTTGCACTGCTGGCAGATTGTATGATACCTCTTTATTGCCTTTCGGCTTTTTCCCTTAAAAACAAACAAACAATCTACTGTTCCCAGGAGAAGGACAGGTAGTGTTTTTTACATCCAATAACAAACCAAAAAGGAATCCATTCTGGAACATTCATTTTTACTCTGATGCTGATCATAACAACAGTACTTCTCTTCTACGAGCAGTCATTCAGTCTGCTGTTGCTACTAAAGCATTATATATGTTATTTGCTGTGTATGGTTAAATCATATTTTATTTATGATATTTTTCCTCATGACAGCTCACTTTGTGCCCAGGCAAAAGTATTTTGGAGTCAGAGGAAGATTAGCTGTTTTGTATTCACGATCAGAGGGAACTATACACTTTTTTCTCCTCACCTATGCAGGGAACAGCATCCAAGGAATATTTGGATCCCCCTGTCCAAATGCCAGGCAAGTCTCTTCTAATAAGAAGTTTTAAATAGTTAAATAAAATGGATTTAAATTTTTCAGAGTATTTTCTAATACATGGCACATCATTTTTGTCTTGAATACCACGGTGATGTGAGTCTCCTGTTAAAGACTAAAGATGAAATAATTAAAAATGGCTAAGTGACCTTGAAAGTCATTTCTTTCTGAGAGTCAATAGGGGCTGTGCACGTTAATTAGTGTTTTTCAAATTCTACCCTTAATATTTACCAAAGCAGAAAAGCTTTCCCTCAGTCGTGAAGGGCAGGACTGGCTAGCCTGTGACTGTTGACATGTTTTCTTTTATCATGATTTTATTTATACATGATGTAATTTGCCAAAATGCATTTAATGTTTTCTTCAAGAAAGCTCCATTGAAAATATTTGTTTATTATAGCTTCATTTGAAAACATGCCTATGAATAACAGATCTGATTGTTAACATTATATTGTAGCTACTTCTTATCAATCATAGAAATATGAGATAAAGGACACAAAAATATGATTTATTAGAAGGGACATTAGCTCAAAGGTTGCAAATGCAACTAGTTAAATTTTATCAATCATGATCATAACCAAATCCTAATTTTAGTATGACTTTAAAAAAATATTTGTTTTAATTGTATTTAATAAAAAAGCCCTGCTAAGAAGAGCTTGGTTAAGAGTTACATTTATTTACTTCTTGTTAATAAGAGAAGAGTGAAATGTCTGGCAAATACCAATACATAGCAAAGAGAAAATTTTAACAGTAGTATCTATTTTGTTGCTAAATTATTTCAGAAGTCTCATTGCCAGGAACACTGGAGACTAGACTAGACAAGACACTGAGGAAACAAAAGGCAGAACAGGCTTGCACAAATAGAAAAGTGATCAGAATAAATGTTTTCCATTCTCTTTAGTGTTTTTATGCTAGGCCAGGAAGCTATTGTAATCAAAGTACAGAGAAAATGTCTTGTTGAGATTTTGCTGTTACCTTTTACCTACCTGCCATGGGTCTTTCAATATTATTTTATTAGATTAAATAATGGCATGAATAGACTTTTATGAATGATAAACAAAATAAATAATTTTAAATAAGGAACTTTAATATATTTGTTCTTTACCTGGACAAAGTTTGATCATATTGTGTTTGTTGACTCTGAAGACAAATAACCCTGTCAAGGGATGCCCAACTGCCAACCAATACCATATGTGCTTGCAGAGTTTGAAATATGCACTTGTATTCATGAAGGTAACTCAAGCCCAGAGTCAATCCTCCACGCACAGCCAAATTTCAATTCTCTGGTAGAATTTCCCTGTCTGGCTCTTCTGGACACTTGAATTACTGCTTGGATGAAATGAACTGATTCAGTTCCACCAGATGAAATAGAAATTCCAGCTGTGAAGAACTTCTGAAATGGAACCATTTTCCAACACAGCTGACTCCAAGTGCTAGTTCAGATTCTTTCCCCATACAGGGGGGTAAGCTTTTATAAGCCACTGATTGTGCTCCAGCAGAGGCTAAGCAAAGAATGACATTTTCTTGGTTCGATCATACAGAAGATGTTAGGTAGAACGTGCTACATGGCAGATGGTCTATAGCCAGAGTAGTGTGCCGCAATGCCTAGAAAGGGCTGGTAATGCATCCAGGACAGATATAACTTGTTTATAAATTTACTTTAGCTTGGGACATTACTTTCTGCTGTTTCCTTTGATCATCACTGAATTTCAACATGTTATCGCTAGCTACCCAAGTTGAAGAGTAATAGGTAACATTGTGTGAGTAAGAAAAGTATTTTCAGTAAATATTTTTAAAACATTAATAAGATTATTTTTAATAATACATTCCTCTACATTGCAAGAGTTCCAGCACAATGCTGGTCCAAAAAGTAGGGTTTAAAGACCAGCTAGATGCAGATGACATTTTCTTATCTTATTATCTAAGGTAGCTAATAGTTTCTGAAGATTTTAAATGGGCAACAGTCAAGTCATGATCTTGCTTAACTTTAGAGACATAAGAAGCAGTAACACTAGAACTGCATGAAAACAAGCATGTAAATTCAAGCATATACATTTTCTTATCCTTTCATGTGCATAAATTTAATCTTGACAGTTCTTAACAGTATTAAATTAAGGATCACCAGCTTGTATGGGGGCTGGTTCTCAAAATGCCATCAGGAAATAAAGATACTCATCTTTGTTTTAGATTGCAGTATATTAGAAGGGCACTGGTTTCCCGGTACAGTAGTAGTATTTAAGCCATGCCTTGTAACTACAGAATCACAGAATCACAGGGGTTGGAAGGGACCTCTGAAGACCATCTAGTCCAACCCCCCTACCAGAGCAGGGACACCTACAGCAGGTTGCACAGGACGGCGTCCAGGCAGGTTTGGAAGGTCTCCAGAGTTGGAGACTCCACCACCTCTCTGGGCAGCCTCTTCCAGGGCTCTGCCACCCTCAAAGGAAAGAAGTTCCTCCTCATGTTTAGATGGAACTTCCTACATTCAAGTTTGTGCCCATTACCTCTTGTCCTATCACTGGGCACCACTGAAAAAAGACTGGTGCCATCCTCCCGGCACCCTCCCTTTAAGTATTTGTAAGCATTGATGAGATCCCCTCTGAGCCTTCTCTTCTCCAGACTAAAAAGACCCAAGTCCCTCAGCCTTTCCTCAGAAGAAAGATGTTCTGGCCCCCTCATCATCTTTGTAGCCCTCTGCTGTACCCTCTCCAGCAGCTCCCTGTCCTTCCTGAACTGGGGAGCCCAGAACTGGACACAGGACTCCAGATGTGGCCTCACCAGGGCAGAGTAGAGGGGGAGGATAACCTCCCGTGAACTGCTTGCCAAACACCTCTTGATGCAGCCCAGGATGTCATTGGCCTTCTTGGCCACAAGGGCACATTGCTGGCTCATGGTCATCCTGTTGTCCACCAGGACTCCCAGGTTCCTTTCCACCAAGCTGCTTCCCAGCAGGTCAGTCCCTAACCTGTACTGGTGCATGGGGTTGTTCCTCCCCAAGTGTAGTACCTTACACTTGCCCTTGTTGAACTTCATGAGGTTTCTCTCTGCCCAGTTCTCCAGCCTGTCCAGGTCATGCTGAAAGGCAGCACAGCCTTCTGGTGTGTCAGCCACCCCTCTCAGTTTTGTGTCATCAGCAAACTTGCTGATGGTACACTCTATCCCTTCATCCAGGTCATTGATGAATATGTTGAACAGGACTGGACCCAGTACTGACCCCTGGGGAACACCACCTGTCACAGACCTCCAACTAGACTCTGTGCCACTAATTATAACCCTCTGAGCTCTATCTGCCAACCAGTTTTCAATCCACCCCACTGTCCATTCATCTAACCCACACTTCCTAAGCTTGCCTATGAGGATGCTGTGGGAGACGGTGTTGAAGGCCTTGCTGAAGTCAAGGTAGGCAACATCCACTGCCCTCCCCTTATCTATCCATCCAGCCATGCCATCATAGAAGGCTATTGGATTAGTCAGACATTACTTCCCCTTGGTAAACCCATGTTGGCTACTTCTGATAACCTTCTTTTCCTCCAGATGCTTTTAGATGATGCCCAGTACAAGCTATTCCATCATCTTTCCAGGGATGGAGGTAAGGCTTGACTGGCCTGTAGTTTCCTGGGTCTTCCTTCTTGCCCTTTTTGAAGACTGGAGTGATATTGGCTTTCCTCCAGTCCTCAGGCACCTCATCTGTTCTCCAGGACCTTTCAAAGATGATGGAGAGCCGCCCAGCAATGACTTCTGCCAGCTCCCTCAGCACTCGCGGGTGCATCCCATGAGGACCCATGGACTTGTGGATATCCAGTTTACTTAACCGATCTCTAACTTGAACCTCGTCAGCCAAGGGAAAGTCCTCTTTCCTCCAGACTTTCTCTGTTACCTGCAAAGTCTGGGACTCCTGAGGGCTGGTCTGAGCAGTAAAGACTAAAGCAAAGGTGGCATTCAGTAATTCTGCCTTCTCTGCATCATCTGTCACCATGAGCCCTGTCTCATTCAACAGTGGGCCCACATTTCCTCTAGTTTTCCTTTTGCCTCCGATGTACTTGAAGAAACCCTTTCTGTTGACCTCGACATCCCTTGCCAGATTTAATTCCAAGGAGGCCTTGGCTTTCCTCATTTCATCCCTGAATACTTTGGCAGCATTCTTGTAATCTTCCCAAGTGGTCAGTCCCTTCTTCCACATACTGTAAACTTCCTTCTTCCACCTTATCTTTTTCAGAAGCTCCCTGCTCAACCATGCAGGTCTCCTGCTTCCCTTGCCTGATTTCTTGCTCTTAGGGATGCACCAATCCTGAGCTTGGAGCAAGTGATACTTGAAATAATTACTTATTTCTTTGGAGTCACACATATATACGTCATGTTATTGATATCTGCATACATTATTTTTGTTATTGCCAGTCACTCTGACATATTTCTTTGCTGTACTTGATTTTTTAAAATAAATATTTCTATAGTTATGAATGGAGTAGCTACATATAGACTTTAAATCAAATCATATTGATCTGATAAAGGTAGATCTCAGCACTAATATTATCCTACTGCTGCGTTTGTGACAACTGAAAGAGTTTTACCAAAAAGGAAGAACAAAGCTGCTCTCAAGCTGCTACGCTTGCGTTGGCAGCAGCTCAGGAACCGTTATCTGAGACAGAAAAGTTCATTAAAAGTCAACTATCATCTTAGATTGAAAATATATTTTATAGTATCCACAATTCAGTTGCAGATTTTGAATCAAAAGCAATCAGAGAGGAGCTATGAGTGAGACTCAGCTCCAGACTTGCGCACCCAGAAGAGTTCATGGGCAAATGCGAATAAAAGTGAACTCTTGAGGATTTCCAAGACAGCCTCTTAAATAGGTAAATGAGGCATCTAAGGTTTAATTGTTGCTCATGCTCAGAAATGATGCCATCATGCCTAAGCTGATTTTATACCAGTGATCAGGCAGGACCAGGGGAGCCTAGAAATGCTGACTGAAGGGACATATGAAAGTCATTCACTCCAGTCTGCTTGAACCAGGATGGTCACCAAGACCAGATCAATTCAGCCAGGGCCAAGTCTTGGAAAACCTCTGGAATAGGAGCCGCAGTCCACTTCTGCAGAGACAAGTGAGATGGCTGGGCATGAGGATGAACAGAAATTTATTTCAGAGGACTCCTGGGCCTCCTCAGAGGTGATACAGGGAGCTGGTCAACGGAGGCCATCAGCCACACTAGTGCAAGAACATGCACAAAGTGCACAAAGAGCTCCAGGTTTGCCAAGAAAATGTGAAGAAATGGTTTTAGTCCCCACTTTAGGCTGAAAACATTGACACCTCCCAGTCAGGATCTCCCAGCAGAGCCTTAATGACCTGGCCAGTATATTAACTGTGGTCTAATGGGAATGACTCTATCCCCTCCTGGCAAGACTGTGCAGTCAACACTGGATTAATGAGAACGAGCATAATACAGAAGAGAGAAAAAACCCAGGCTTCCAAGCCTCCTTCACTCTTGTGTGCAGGACCTTAGTGTTACAGCAGACAGCTTAAGCCTCTTATGATGAGCTAAGCGTGGCCTTTATATAATTCATGTCTTTTGCCTATTAACTAGTTACATTAAAATTAATAAAAATGTAAAGAGAAGGTCTTAGATTAATTAGCAATTGAGTATCGACTGCACTTTTATTATCTGTAGATTTTAGGTAGTTGTAAGAAGATCCCTTCAGTGCATAACACACAGCCAAAAACTGAAGGCATGCATTTATAAATCACATAAATCTATATTGCACTCTGTGTATATATAGAATTGTTGTGTGCATGTATCACGCACATTACAGCACTGAATAAAACTGCTATTACAAAACTGTTTCTGCAATACACCTTTCTAGAAAATCAGCAATGTCCAGTTTTCACTCTGGCTCTACGTTACCTCTAATTTTCCGGCTGGCTTGAGTGAAGCAAAAGAAGGTCAAGCGACTGGTCCAAAATTACACAGCCACTCCAAGGCTCAGCTGGCTACCAGGGCTTGCTTCATCCATTACACCACACAATCTCCTTACACCACGCAGTATCCCACAGGGCAATAATAGAAGATGACAGTGAGATTGCCAGTTATTTTTCTCTCTTAAAGCCTTATGATGCAGTAATTCTCATAGTCTAGTTTTAATTTAGAAACCTTCTAGGCTGAGGCTGTTACACACACTTAAGAGAAGAAATACCATAGAAGTACTTGAAGTAATGTAAAGTACCTAACCCGTTATCATGACCTGCTTGTTACAGCTATATTTGTTTTGTAGTCTTCCTGGTCTGAATTTGTTAAATTGAGTTCTTGACTTGGATGAAGCACTGCAGAAGGGACTCTGCAAGCACACTGACAAAGAGATGGAGGGCTGGAGTCAGCTCCCACAAAATCAGCAGTAAAATCCTCATTGACTTCAATCAGTGCAGAGTGAGGGAGGGTATGACTCGATGCAGCGGTGCACCACTGGTTGCAGGGACCCTTCTTCAGTGGGTTCAAAAGGCATTTTTTGAGGAACACAGACTCTATCCTGTGTTTGCCATCAAACTGAGGTCAGTCAGAGCCAGTGGAGGCTAGGAGATCTGCCGCTGAGAACATCTAAATTTTTTGTAGGTGATCACATTTTTCAAGTGCAAATGTTGAGGCACTTTGAAAGTGAATTGCATATAAGCAATTTAAATAAATTAAGATCTGTAGCTTATTGGTATCCCAATATTTTTTAATGTAATTAGTAGCGTATCAAATGGATTGCTCCTCTAAGACAGGTGAATTATGAGAGAGATGGCTGTTATCTACTACAAATACTTTTTTTATGTTTTCTGAAGGTCGGCCATGCTGTGATGTGAGTGACTGTTGCAAATATTAGAGATTTCTATCCTATACTGTTCCTGTTCCTGTTCCTGTTATTATTATATGAATTGTATAAATACTCAACCTTTGACTCTTCGTTTTGACAAAAGTATTGTGTGTCCCCTGTGCTGATACAGCAACTATTGAATGTGGGAAACTAGAGAAGTGATTTTTTTTTCATTCATTGAAACTATGGGGTGAAATGACTGTTTGAGAGGTTAAGTCCCAGTTTGAGCTGCAAGTCAAGTGAAACAAGGAAAATTTTTGCTTTGATGAGTCAGATTTAAGAATGTTGCTGTAATGAAGGATAATTATGATGACGGAAATGAAGGACAGAATTGTGATAATGGAAAACTCTGTTGTGGCAGATATTAAAAGACCCTGGAGTTCTGAGGCTGTTAAACATTACCATTAAAATCCTGGTAATTAGAAATATTTGACAAAGGATGGGTGAACATTTAGTAGAACAAAACCTTAACTATTACTTTCTGATAATCCTGTTAAATTGCACACTGTGTTACATGTTGAAGTCTTCTGTGACTGGGACTGCTTGGAGGCATAGTTGGTTTCTAGCATCTAACCCTTCCATCTTATTGCTTTAGAAATAGATTTCACTAAAAAAAAAAAAAAAAGAAAAGATAAGAAAATACTAGAAAACCTGTTGCACTTCAGCCCACTGCTCTAATCAAGCACAGACCAGATATTTAAAGGTCTAATTCCCATGGAAGTTAGCTTGTGACCCTGTTCTTTGCATTGTATGAGTGAAATTTCCCAATTCCTATAGAGATGTCTAAAGTTCATTTCAGGTTCTGCTTGTGGCTGTATGGTATGCACTAATTCCACTCTGTTTAGTGAATTTTTTGGGTGCTTTTTCTGTAGGCAATGGAACTGCTTAAGTTTGCTACTTTGAGAGATGTCCTTAGTTTCTTTTTCCTTGGGTTACAGGAAAAGCTGCTTTCTGATCATCCATGTAGAAATCAAGTGGTGTAGAAGGTCGTCCAAAAGACCGGGGACACATATGATCCAAAGGCTATTTTCATACTGGGTTATACCAGGGTAATTAGGTAAGACTTGTTTAGTTTATGAATTACTTTAGACAATTTGAAAATGAAATAATTTGAGTCCTGGAACACAAAGAAGAAAGAAATAGCTAGAATATTCCTATTAGACCCAATTTAACGGAATTTACCACTGGACCAGCAAGTAGCTCCCATCATTTTAGGGGCAGTGTGGGGTCCAACCCTGTAAACACACAGTCCTGGCAGCCCTGGTGAAGAAGTCATTGTGTCCATAGCAACACGCTGCAGCGTGAAGTATTTCTGCACCTCCTCAGCTCCCATCCTGGCACTGCTGGGGACACAGAGCAGCTGTGCATGACTGATCCTGTTTATGTCACCACTATTTTAACTCCACATTACAATCCTTGTTTCCCCTGCAAAGAGCATCTGCTCTCTGAGTGACATGTTTTTAATGTGCTGATTTATCATTGTCAGATACAGGATTTTTATTGCTGAAATTTGAATATTGTATTTAAGGCACTTTTGTGATTACAGATGTTTTACATATAAATTGCCTTATATTACAAAAAATATACTCTGTAGTTCCCAAGCAGCCTCATTCTCATGTGTTTTACATTTTTATACCTTACTCTGCATGGCTAAGTGGATGTGGATTGCTGCCTGCTTGGGATAACTGCAACCCAGGCTGCAGCGCTGCATCACCAACTGCCTCTTGACTGTGCATGGGCCGTGGTGCTGGAGGAAACAAGCTGGAAACAGAAGTTTGGGTCCTGCCTACAGATTTCAGCTGTATCTGCACTGTGGGTGTGTTGTGGTTTCAGCCAGATCGGCCCAATTTGGTGGAACGACAGATGCTCTCTCTCTCTTGCTCCGCTCCCAAAGAGAGGCAAGAGAGAGAGAGAAAGAGAGACTTAAGAGTTTAGAAGGAATTAAACTACTTTAAAGAAATACAAATAATAAAAGAATATAAAGAAAATAATGAAATATATACAAAACTGTATCAAGATCCCAAGATGACAATCACGTCACCAGCAGGCACTGGGGAACTCCCAGACTGGACTCAGTGACAGACGGGAACTGGATTCCAGATCTGGATTCAGGATCCAGGATTGGGATCAGAGGCAGATGAACAGACAGAGTACTCCTCGGATGCCGGCCATTGAAGAAAGCGCACTGACCCTTTGATTCCTCAGCTTTTATGTTGAGCATGAGGCAGATGGGATGGAATACCCTGTTGGTCAGTTTTAGGTCACCTGTCCTGTCCGCTCCTCCCCGCAAGTGCGACCCCTCTACGCTTTTCCGCTTCCCACCCTCCAACGGGGCAAGTAACAAAGTTGGCTGGCCTTGGTTGTTATAGCAATAAGGATAAGCAAGAGCCTCTCTGCATCCCATTCCTTGGCATCAGCTATAAACATGGGTCTCATCGCTCTGAGAGTGAACAGTTTCTGCACCATGTGCTGGTAATTCCAGTAGTTAGAAGAGGCCTAGCTAAAAAGTAAAGTTACTGAACAAAATTGGTCTTGTTTTACCCTGGGAAGGGGCAGGGACTGGGAATAAAGGCTTGTGGGACCTCCACAGGGTGGTGCAACTGATGGAGCGCTCCTCCTGGGAAGCTGGCAGACCCTAAAGGATGGCGAGAGGAGGTTGACTCCTGCCTTTGGCACCGCTCAGGGGAAACAGCACAGTGGTGGAGAGGTTTGCAGCCACACGACAGCAACCACATGCCCTTGGAGGTATCTGCTGCTGTGGTCTGTGACACTGAGGAGCTGCCAGTCGGCTGTGCAGCAGGTCTCTGAGGTGCCCAGAAGCAGGGCGCAGCAGCAGCACAAGGTGCCTGGCTGGAGGGTGGCCAGACTGGCCCTACCTCTCACCTACACCCAGCCGTGGCTTTGCCTAGGCTGGTGGCCACTACGGTTGTGAAAAGTCCAGCAGCTCAACTCATGAGCAAAAAGTAGAAAAAATGGTATTATCGAAAGTACGTTGGCCTAGATATATGCCTGTGTTGAACTCTATTTTACTGTAGGTCGTTAAGGGCACTCCTGTCAAAAGTTGTTTGGACTCCGAAGTCTTGTTAAAGGTTTTGCCATATCCAAGAAAAAGGTTTGGTTCCAAAATTTTCTAGCTATTATATGACGTTTATAATCAGTTATTGCTTCCTTAGCATTATAATATGGAAACACAGACCTAAACAAGTATTACAAATTTCCACTCTTGCTGGCATCAGAAAAATGCTTGCATCATGTTTGAGTTCATATAAACTATTCATGAAGATACATCCAGCTAACTAAATACATGGAGCAACTCAAAAAGTATACACTAAAACATGTCATACCTCAAATATAAGCTAGTCTCTAGGTATTGTAGCAGACCATAATTGACTGAATATCATCAGCTGAGCAAATTTCTCAAACTGCCTTTGGATGATCATTTCCAGCTGGTGACTGACCAGGTCAAGCTGAAACGCCTGTTGTAATTGTTCAGTTAAGAAAAAGATTAAGTGCAACTTTATTTAGTGCTTGTAGACAGAGATTCAACCCTAAAAATGCTATTTCCCCTCTCTAGCTCCCATCCAAAGGGGGAAGCACCGTCAAATCTGTGATGGGGTTTACTTCTCCGTTGTGGGATCTTACTCCCTGACGGCCAAACAGCCAGGAGCTGAGCTGCTGCGTTTCTAGATGGGGCCGGTAGCTGGAGAAGGAAGAGGACACCATACAGACTGCAAAAAAGAGACACAAGGGAGTCAGCAATTCTAATGAAGTGTCTGCTCAGGAGGGGACAGGAACAGAGTAGAGCAAAAATGTTACAAGAACTGAAAAAGAAAGGAACAGGGTATTGCTGGTAAAGAGCATGAGTAATTAGGTTATCCCACGTAAGCTGTGGAGAAGACTGGAAATCCCAGAAGGAGATAATTATACCACCAGACCAGGGCTGGAGCACAGCTTGTAGCAGACTGAAATTTCTGGAAAAAGAGATCCTTCAAAGAAAGGTTTCTTCCTGCTTCTGAGAAGGTGCCCTTTCTCCTGTCACTAGCATTTTCGTCAAGACAATTGTAAAAATGTTTAATTTAATATATGCCTATCAGTAACATTTATTTCTACAAGAAGGAATAGCAGGATGCTGCAGGAAATAACCTGTAAGTGCCATTCTAGCAGCTGCAAAATCCTAAAGCAACTTTTCCCATAGTTGTTGTGTGCAGCCTGGCTGCTTCCCAGGGAGCGCGGAGGAAAGTAGTTGAAATAACACCACCATCTACTGGGCAGCCGGTTAATACAGAGAACAGAGACGGTACGGAGACGAAAGCGTGTGCGATTCCCAGCCACGGCTTCCTCAGTACATACCAGAACATGCTTGGTAAGCCCTCGTCACGTAATTCTTCATTATTTTTATTATTAATGTTGACTGATGCTTTTCTAGACTTCTTTCTCTGTAAGACATAGCTAAACATATACATAATAAAAAATGACTGCCTTGCGTGGATGTACATGGGTAGGGAAATAGGGAACATTTTTCATAGCATTTCTGTGCAGGGAGCAGCACCAGTACAACAGCTGTGCCCCGTAAAAGATATATTAATTTGATTCCCATCAGGGTTGATATGATTTGCTCTTACAGATCTGTTGCTAGGTCACATGCAGTTGCACACACCAAGCCTGCAAAGCAGAAACCTAGAAATAGCAACGTCCACTGACAAGTAGAGATGCATGCCATGGCCAGATGTGGGAAACAGCATGTGACAAAGACCGAGAAATCATTCTTGCAGGAAGTATAAATGCTGCAGGATTTCTTGCTGTTGGGTCTGTTAGAGTTACTGTAGCCTCCTTCCATGGTTATTTCTCATACAAATAATTTCCAGTAGCAATGTGGGGTATCTGTGACACATAGGTGGCATTCTGCAAAAACGAGCTGAAAAGCCACAAACCTATCAACTCGGCTAACATGGTTAAGGCACATCATTTTCTGTAGCCTAAGGCACAAACAAGGACGATGTGGCTGGTATCGCATGGAGCATTTTTGCCACCCCCACCTCCTGCCCAAATGACCAGAGA
Source organism: Burhinus oedicnemus (assembly GCA_008921705.1). Classification (NCBI taxonomy): domain Eukaryota; kingdom Metazoa; phylum Chordata; class Aves; order Charadriiformes; family Burhinidae; genus Burhinus; species Burhinus oedicnemus. The sequence goes on along the minus strand of VFFE01007179.1, from coordinate 574,221 downwards.
CCGGCTAACAATTGGATCAGTAGAGCACCGCTTCCACAGGAGTCAAAAACAAGGCTAAAACATGCATCCATTAATGGGGGGAGACAATCTGTTACTGTCCCTTAAATTAAGACGAGTAACAGCCCTCACATGAAAGACAGTGAGATTTCCTCCTTCTGCAGAAGAAGAATTGCTGGAGCTATGCAAGACCCCCCCACTCCATCAGCCCTTTGAGTTTTTACAAAGTTATGAAAGCTCTTAATGCCTCTAGCTATTTCAGGCCCCCACGGGGTAAAAATTGAAGAAAAGGATGAAGTCATTAAACCTCCTTGTGCTCCTGATAGGTGCTACCGAAATTTAAAATGCTTTGCCTCTCAGGAAGAAATGTCCAGAGGAGATGCAGCCTGCTACCTGAGCTGCAAAGATTTGCCTGGAGACAGGACAGTGCCGCGCGCAATGAAATGCTGTTCGGTCGAGATCCTGAAGCTGGATGAAGAACTTGGCCATTTTGTTATGGGATATGTGGAGACTGGGGGAATAGTCATTAAGGCAAGGCTGAGGATAGGTACAGGTTAGGCCAGGTCTTATAGGGGTACAGGCATAGGTAAAGCCGCAGCATCCCTGCTGGGGGCCTTGCCAGGGTTTCTCCCGTAAAGATCAGCACAACCACAGCTGAAAAGACTCACTGGGGATATTTAAGGGTTTTTTTCTAGGTGGCTATTAGATTAGATTGTTTAATATTAATGTATACTTTTAGAGCTGAATGGTGGTAAATCCCCAGCCTCAGAAACCTACTTTCCCTCTCACAAAAAAAAAAAAAAAATCCTTTCTTCTAAGATATTTATTCACTTATATTTACATATAAATGAAAATTAATAGCATCAGATAGCTAAGGTGCATTTTCTTCATTGGTAGCAGAAGCAACAGTAGATCCTGTGCATTTATTACAATTAAATATTATCGGTGTCTGTCACACATGAACGAAGCTGTACTAGGGGCTGATTGTCTGTCTTATACAGAGAGAACTTGGAAGACAATTTCTTATGTGTTTTTCTAAACCTGTTACCTATCCCCAAGCTCTCCATTGGTTTACACCAAGGTATCTCTATTGTCCCTGAGATGTATCTGCCACAACACTGTTTCTAATACTATGCAGACACGGTACCCAGAAAGTTTGCATGAAATGTGTAAGTTCAGCAGAACTATGTAGGAATTATTTTCAATGGGACAACTGAAAGCAATCACATTACTTAATATCATAATGTCAAAAGAAAGATTATTGTAATATTGCCGAAATATTTATCAAACAACATAGGGAGAGTATATTTTCAGTTCTGTTGTGAAATGACCACGTCTGAACACCTGGATCCTGTAATTATTTTTGACCTGAATTACCTTCAAGCTGTGATGACTCTGGATACTCTATATGTCTAAACAAAGCAAGGGTATTGCTTCTCCTGATGATACTGCTTCAGAGAACACCACATGGAGGAAAGAGACATGTTTTAATGCGGTATTACAATTGGATCATCTTAAAAAGCTCTGTGTGCTTTGCAACTGCTTTCTTGCAAATACCCAGTGCCAGATTTTTTTTTGCATATTATCCTTCAACATTTTTTTTTATTTCAAGTATGCTGCTTATTTTGAAGTGTCAGTTTAGCTCTGCCATCCTATGTATATCATCAAGGCAAGTTGCTTTAGTGAACCCAGGAAAATACTCTTTACTAGGAATACAAATACTAATAAAATTATTGGTGCAATAAATCATTTTCTTTTGTATAGAGATCAAGTAATTCAGTGCTTACTTCAGAAAAGACAGTACAACCTATACTGTGAGTCCATTAGCAGCAACAACAAATCTTTTCTGGCTCTAGAGGAAGAATTAATTATTTACATGTTTCTCATTAACTTTTTACCTACTGTTAACAGTAGGTTTTTAAAAGAATTACTTTCTGTCTGTGATCAAAGTTTTCAACAAGCCCATTTACAAGCAGTATATTTAGCCATTTTTAATTATTTGCAGTCTATCACAAAATGACATTTGCAATTTGTAAGCAACGCTGAAACATTGCAGGTATTCCAGAAATTCCTGACAAGTCTTTTTGAGCAGCCAACGCTTTTACTCACTGCCCTTGACGTGCTGTTGGATCTTGTGCTAATGTATCCAATACCATGCATAGCTTGTCTTCACCTTAGGAAATAATAGCAAATCTCATGAAAGACTTGAAGCTGTCTGTACACTCATCCGCGGAGCTGACGGTCACATATTTCTCTGCAGTCTCTGCTACTTTAGGACAAAAACCCCATTTTTTTCCAGCTAAATCTGGATTCAATTTTGGCAAGACAGTCTCAGAGAAACCTGTGATAAAATGGTCTTCATATTTCATCTGAAAATCTTATAAAATCAGGAAAGTTTTCAATAATTTCAACAAAAAATAGGCAAAATTTGACTGCTTTTTGGTACCACTTCGGCTCGCTTAGATCTTAAAACCTAGAGAAAGTCATAATATATCCAAAGATATTTCCATTTATTGTTCAATTTATTGAACCACTTGGACTCTCATGTATCTGTGACCTTGTGAAACTGAATCCTTTACTAATCAATTCACCTTCCAAACAATTTAAATATTTTTTTAAAAAATGAGAGGGTAGTGTAATAGGAATTAGATTCTTAGATTTATTGAGTCATGTTACAAAATGGACCGCGCTTTCCCAAAATGTCTGTTGAGTTTGCTTTACATCACTGATGTGCTTTATTCCCCATTTGTTCATCCCCAGCGCCTAGAGCATGGCTCTCTGGGACAGGATCCTTACTCAGGAAGGGTAATGTGGTTTTTATCCAAAGGCTGAAAATATGGCTAATGCAACCGTTCCTGCACCATGAAACAACCAATTTCTGTTCTGTGACCCACTCTGAACTTGAGAGACTTATTTGCGATGTGACAAGCCAGGCTGTTGTTCCTCTTGTCGAGCACTGCCCAGCACCAGCTGCTTCTTGAGGAAAGTTCAGCAAACTTGATAATGAGCACTCTGGGAATAACAGAAGTTTCTTCTTCAGCTGAATGGTAGTTGGCTTATGTCTTAAATATTTTATGTCCATTATACACTCAAAAATACTGTAAAAGGGCTTTGTAAGTTCTTGGTTTTCATATAGGTATTTAGCCTGTGTTTAAACACATATAGTAAATTCAGTGTTGTGTAATTCTATTGAATATCACAGATTTAAGATTTATTACCAAAGGAAATTGCACTGAAACTATTTATTGGAAAAAACCCAAAACCTGTGACTTGATGATGGATGACTTTGTTCTCTAGTCTTAGACCAATTGCTTAACAAAGCATTTGTTACATTTGACTTTAGGCCAAGCAACGGTGTAAGTTGACATATTCTAGAATAATTAAAAAAATGGACAATTTGTAGGACATTAGAGAGCCTACAAAAGAGCAAAGCACGTTTAGATAGAGTTATAAAATCAGCTACCTCGATAACTTAGCCAGTGGTATTTAGTCATAATTTAGCTGTTGATATTTAGTCGGTTCTACTAAGTGTATAACAAAATGCTGTAACAAAATGAATCATAAGCTCCATGTCCCTTAATGCTACTTACTGAGTTAACTCTTCAGCGAGATGCCATTACCTGCAGTGATTACAGGTTCACAGCATGGAAGTCAAAAGTAAATTTGGCAGGTGCAAATGCCTGCTTCTTTTTTTACGGCTGAAGAGGGAAAGTGTCCTGTAACCTAGTCTGCTTCAACTTGGACCAAAGTTTGATGGAGCTCTGTGCATGCTGGGCAAAAAAAGCTTCCCTTCCTCCTCTGCAATTTTCTGAGAACTTATTTAGCTTCATCCAGTCTGCCCGGCTGGGTAGGCAAAGGGTTTGACCCAAATTTTCTGAAAGTATTTTGAACGCTGAAAAGGGATCTGCAGACCATTATTGTAGCTAACAAATAATATCAGACTAATGATACGTGCTAACAGGAAACAGCTAGAGGAGTGTTTTATTGTGAGTAATGTACACAGAGCAAGTCTGTCTTATTTTCATACTTCCGAAAAAGTGCTTTGTGCTGCTTTAGTACTGAACTCGAACCGAAAGGACCTGGGGAGCCCCATCGGACCACTCAGCCAAAGGATGAGGAGAAGAATCAATCAGGATGAAACAACAACAAACATCACCTTTTCTACACAGCTATTAGAGAAATAGCTGCTTTAATGGGCTTTCAACCATTAAAAGGTAGAATTAGAGGCTGAATTAGAGTATTCAACTAACAGGCAGTCAACTGTGTAAAACCTATCACGTGACATTGATGCTCTAAAATCCAAACAGGTAATGTGATTAAGTCCCTGATAAAAAAAAATATATATGTTTTTCTTGGTTTTAGACAAATAGATACCATAATGCTTGTACAAGATTTGCTGTGATAGACTACTAATTTCAAGTACCTGCATTGCATCAGTTTGAGCCAAGATAAAAAATAAAACCAGAAAATGAAATATTTTCTCTGCTGCATTTGTATTGTTTTCATGAACCTTCAGAAGCAGTGATTGCGGAATTGTTGGATGGTTAATAGTAAATCTCATGTTGCCAGTAAAACTGAAAGGATAAAAAGCAGCTGTGGAAGGGAACAATGGCAATAAGAGACTGTAGGCAAGATCTGAATTTTATGAATATTAGAAGCCAAGGCCTGTTGTACTCAAGGTGAAATGTGCCTTTAAAAAGTGGCTAAGAGCAGCTAATCTAAACTGAGGTCGTAAAAATGCTCACGCTTGTTGAAATGGATGACAGCAGAAAAGTTGCACCAAAAGAAAGGAAGAATTCAAAAAATCGCCTGAGAGAGGTCTATGTATAGTGTGAGACAGCAACACAATTATTTAAGAGCAGCCCATTATCTAGTGCCCAGAAAGCCAAACAGGTTTGTAAAGCAGAGTTGTGGTTCCAATTTATGTGACATTTGGAATGAACGCTTACCTTAGTGAAAAAAACTCGCGCAAAATAGAACCTATTCTAGAACCTTTATTCCCTCTAAAATGTTACTAGCCTACAACAATAAATATCATTCTATTAATTTCATGTTACTAGGTTTTCAAAGGTAGGTGAATTAGATGAGATCTCTTCACAAGAGATGAATTTATAAGAAAACTGTTATTTATAAGAGCTGAAAGGATGTGTTTGGAGTGCTTCTGTTTTTATTTAACACCCGCTTGTCCCTCCACACAATTTCCTTCAGAAAAATTCAGTAATGAATTGATTTTTACCATCTCAAAAGATGAAAACCTGGAATTTGCAAAATGCCTGGTTGAGAATACTGAACGGAGGAAGCCTTGTGGAAAATAAATTATCGGGCTGGCTATAAATTGGCCCTTAGCTCCCGTGAGGTCTCTCGGAGCCCTGTCAGAAACTTGCTTTTCCCGTGGGGTGATGTGTATAAATCAGATTAACTCCACTGAGAGTAATGGAGTGAATATATCAGAGAATCCAGCCCTGTATTTCCAACCTCTCTCTAGTTTCAGTTATTTTCAAGGTGGGCTAAAGCCAGTGGCCACTTAGAATTTCACGACAATATTAGCAGTAAAAAAGCTGAGATTTTGAAAAAACAGTTTCTGTAAGAGGTGAAAGAGAGTCTCCCATCCATGGCTGGAAGTATGTTGTTTACGACCTGCATTTCAGCAGTTCCTGTTCCACCTTCCAAGACACCATTAACCATCAACATGTGATATTCCCCACATACCTTTTCTAATATACAAAGTTGATAATTATTGTTAAAAAGAGAAAAGAGAAGCTCATGAAATATACCATCACCCTTTTGTTCTTGAAATTCATGTATTCTGTAAAATCCTTAGAGGAAGAAATTGTAGGAAAAAAGCAAAAGAGAAAAGCAGGGAGCAGCAGGTTCCCTGTGGATGGTAGTTGAGGTGCCATGGCTGATTTATTCTGGAAAATATTTGCAATGCCCATATTATACTTGTTCTGGAGATAAAGAGAGGATTTAATTCACTAGTATTATCAATCCGTTACCTTTCAAGGCAGTAAATCTACTAAATTCACTAAAAAAAAGCAATTCAGCTTCATGGAGTTGTTGTTGTAATATATCATTTATCATTTACTGTATGTAAGTACCAATAGCACAAACATTTAAAATCATCAACAGAACTATAAAGAAATGAAAGGAAAATCTTTCAGAATAAATCTTTGTCTTTTCCAAAGAAACCTACTCTGTGATAAGGTTATAGAGTGAAACATATGTCACTGGGAGCTTGAAATAAAATTCTTATTGGTTCCATTGCAAATGTTTTAACAAAATTGTTAGAACTCATTTCCTGTTTGTGTATAATACTGATGGCAGGAAGAAGAGGGGCAATTTTAAAAGTAGGCTGATATGCCTTGGTTTCCTCTACAGTGGTGCAGGGAGGGTTATCCAGGGGATTTCTCAGAGGCCCTAAAACTATATATTATGGGAAGCATTCTATGGAGGAGTCTAACTGTTCTTATTAAATCTGCTGGGATGCCTGTCTCTTAAAGCTAATCTTTAGAGTTAATCTGATAGTGATGAGTATCCCCATTAATACTTAGATTAACCTATCATCTCCAAAAAGAAATATTTGTAATATTTTTATTTCTTGAATGAATGCAGAAAGGCCATTGAATCAAATTAGGGGAGTGTTCTATGCTGCAATACTCCAATTTCTCTGCCACTTATTTTCATTCATCCACTAGTTAGCCATATTTTACATTTTGATACCATTTGTATTGTATTTTCGGTACAGCTATGATTTTATTTTTTTTTTTATTTACTCCTAGCATCATTTGCTTGTTCAACAGTCTAAAAGCCTTGAAGAGGCAACATCTGTGTTGAAGTAGAAGCAACCACCAGGTCACGAGGAGCTTTCTTTGGACACAACATCTGCTTACATAGACTGTCTTACAAGATCAAATTGTAATGGCCAAGATGGAAAAGGAAGATGAAAGAAGAGATGGCAGATATATGGAGAGTCAGTTTTAATGCCAGTTTTATGCTGTTTTTAACCCAAGCCAAGTTCCCACCTTTCGTTATTAAACCTGGTGGTTCTGCTCTGATTCTCATTATTACTCCTGGCTGGAGGATCTCGGGGGAGATCGGCACTGCACTGGTTGCCCTTTATGATTTTGATTTCTTCAAAAAGAAAAGTTCCAGAAAAAGGCTGAATGAAATGGTTCAAGGTAGGAGCAACACCTTTCCACTTCATGCCTTTCCACTGCTAATACTGATGAAAAACTCCTGTGAAATGCCTTTCTGCTGTCATTTCAAAGGAAACTGTTTCCTAAATGGAAAGTTCACTCAATGAGAAAATTCAGTCTGCAATTTTTCTGAGTAACAGTGATTTTTGTATTGGTGTTATCTGTCCATAATCAAGGCTATGAGTAGCCATTTTTCTTACTCTTTCTTTTTACTATCCAGTCAAGATAAGTCAAGACTCAGGGAGAACAGGCAAAGTTTTTCAGAAAAAGTCCAGTTCCTTTTCCCTACTACATCCTTTGTTACTGGACCAATGTAAAAGCGTTTTGAGAATTTCCACTCCTTGAGAGTATTGTGATACTTCCATACTTATTAATATTAATTTTGCAGAAGAACTGTCAAAATTTAGGGTTTTTTTAATCAAGTAATCAATTTTGCTGAAGTTGCACAATAAATGATGTTTGCAGAAGCTGAAGCAGTTCCTTGTGGAAGACAGGACCATGACCGATCAGGCATCAGAGCAGCTCACAAAAAATGAAAGTAATACTGAGATCATCTAAGAACAAAAAAGATTTCTCAAAAATTTATTTCCTTCCTACTGATTTTGTGGAAATCATATACTTTTCTGAAAATGGATTCTGATGAGAAATCCCTAGCCAATTCCAATAAACACAGTTTGGACATGGGTGTCCCCTTTTTATTAGTAATTGCTAATGGCCAATCTCTTTGCGTAGAAAAGTCATTTTTGGTTTTGAGCTGCTGAGCAACAACAACCATTCTTTTAGATATGTCTTAGGGCACTCTGGAGCAGAGGTGAATTGCAGATGTGATTTATATTGACATCTCTGCAATAGTTCAGTGTTTTCCAGTAAAGTATGAAGAATGCACACCTTAGTCATGACTGTGCCCCAGCACTCACCAGTTCACAGGATGCTAGGCTCATGTACACCTCACCCGCCCCGTCAGAGGTGTCCATCCAAGAAGGACGCTGATGGTGCACACTGCGAAATCAGTAAGGGCACGCTGCACCCAGCTGAAGTTCAGATGGCCGGTTCAGCTCACGTGGCAAAACAGTGAAGAGAGCAAAACAGAGGTTCATCCCCCTGCACACCCAGAGCTGTGGGTGCACCATGTCTGGTCAAGGATCACATCCAACTTTGAGCCACGCCAAGGGGCAGCACAGTTACGAGGAACTGATTTAATTTCATCTAATAGGTGCACTTACGCTGTCTCAGAGTCCAAGTGCTCATGTTCTGTACATCCTTAAAAAACCTGGAGATAATGAACAGGTTTCTTCAGTTTATCTCTGCTTTAGAGTTTGCACTCCTGTAGTTTGGCCTGCCGGCTAATGAGGAGCGATGCACTGAAAGCCATGAGGGTTCTCCCACAAGGGATTTAGAAGCTGAAAGATAAATACACCAAATGATTGAATGTACAAATCACTCTCTATACTCCCAGACCTGTGCAAAGGGGGATATGCTTTTGAATAATGAATTATTACCCTAAAAATCACAACTAGTCCTCACTTGAATGAAGAGCTTGGTCCTGTAAATTGCATGTACTACTTCTCGTGTTATTTTCTAAAGAACCAGAAATGCTGTGTTCTATACACTAGAACACAAAAGAGAGGAAAACACAGGCTCTAATCACTGTGTGACCACTGTTTATTTCCCCAAACCAGGCATAAGCTGAGATGAAGTTCTTCCCATTTAACATCACTCACCTGTGCAGTCTTGAAATAAGAGTGGTGAGATAAAGAGTAGTTGTTTGGGCTAACGAGGTGCATGAGTACTGTACCTTGGTTATAATAAGTGTGCTTGGCATTTCTCTAAAGTATATGGATAGAGATGACTAAAAGAAACAGAAGCCAACAGCAGAGAAAGAATCCCAGGTCTGAATCCCTTCTCAACCCTTTTAGGAAACTCCTTTGTGGGGGTCGCTTGCTGGAGACTGCTGGGACTCAGTTAAAATCCATTATTCCAACCTTTCCACCTGCTCTGAAACTGCAGAAAGGATTGCTAGAGTCGATGGACACAGTCAGCCTGTATCAACAGAGAAGGAGTTGCCCTGGGAGCACAGCGAGTTTATTTCTTGTCACTGGACTCAGCAGGTATTTTTGACCAGATGAAACAAGCAAACAAAAATGCACAGAGGAGGGTTTTGGCACACGTAAATGTGTAAATTCAAACTTGCAAGAGAAATTGTACTATTTCACGAAGACATCTTTTCCCTCTAAAGGACTCTGTCCTACTAGGAAAGTGTGTGTACAGCCAGGGTCATGCTCTCTTTGTCACCTGTGAATAACAAATCTCTTCTGTGCCTAGAAAGCCACCCCAGGGGACAGCCTCATAGTGAGGGTATTCCTCATAGGAAGCAGAAGGAAATAAACATGGAATGTAATTTTTAGATCCGTTTCTAATGAGTGTGTTGGTGCTTAAAAGGACTGTACGACTGCTGGCTCAAGTGCAAAAGGAAAGTGCTAGCCACACTCAATTTTTGAGAAGAGGAACATGATATTACCCTCTCTTCTCCTTCCTGGGCATCCAGGTAGGTGGACACTTCTATGCGATATTCAGGAGATACCTGAGTCATGTGATTCACAGAATCACAAGATCACCGGGGTTGGAAGGGACCTCTGGAGATCATCTAGTCCAACCCCCCTGCCACAGCAGGATCACCTAGAGCAGGTTGCACAGGATGGCGTCCAGGCACGTTTTGAATGTGTCCAAAGTCAAAGACTCCACCACCTCTCTGGGCGGCCTGTTCCAGTGCTCTTGAGCTTTTGAGGGATTCATCCCTCAAAACTTCACTGTTGCCCAGGACTTCTGCATGCAACTCTTAAATCTCCTACACTGACTTGGGAGCCTGAGCATTCCATATTTGGAACAAAGTGTCAAAAAGTCACTTCTTTGGAGACCCTCAAGGTATTTGCATTTTTATGTTCATGTTCTCAGTTGAGTCGCATCCTGAGATTTGGGTTTGCATCTGAAGAAAAAAGCAAAAATTGTTGTTCCTAATACCTTTCCCACAGCCTTCCTCCTACCTCTAGATCCCCCTGAGCTGCCCAGTCCCCTCCGCCCCAAGTCAGCACAGCTCCTCCAGCCCATTCCCAGCATCGCAGCATCAACTCGCTGAGTGGGATGTTTCAGGAAACCACTGTCTCTTTCTTATAAAGTGAAGCAATCTGAATATTTAACACGCGTATCCATCAAAAAATTTTTGGCCAGGTCTGAAATGCTGCTGCCAGCTTCCAGCTGTGATTTTTGGCTTGTTTTAACTCCTCGTATCCACCCCTACCATTGAAAATTAATTTAACACAAGACGGACTTGTGTCAGACCTTCAGTGTTCTGCTGTTTTTTTGTAGAGATGGTGAAGCTAATTGTTTCAAGTGTTCATCACCCACACTTGACTATACCAACTTTCTGGGGAGTTTCAGTTTCTCCTCTTACTGAGGTTAATGCTGTGGACACTGTGAGAGTATTTTGCAATATTTTATGCAGGTTCTCCATGGGTTTAGTTTCCCATGATTTTTTGGATTAATGTTTGGGGGAGGGAGAAGCTGTGGTTTTCTATTTTTCTGAATTCTGTAAGGTCTTGTCTTGGGCTGGGAGAATAAGAAATAGGGAATATTTGCACCCTATTGTCTTCCCTAGAGCCGTTTATCCTCCCAAACTAAAGGGAGCCCTATCCAACCCAGGGAAACTCTCTGGCTGAGGCAACAGGAAGCTTCATTTCATCTTTGCCAGGTGTACCCATCTTCAAAGGCTCCTCCTGATTAAAACCTGCTTAGGGAGACAACAGGTAAGGGGATAAGTGAGCCTACAAAACTCACCCTTTTCTCTTGTTGCCCTGAATACCTTCCACTTATATTTTTTTGCCTGTGCTCTTTTGTTTTCTGTATCCAAAAGACCAACAAAAATTGGATTGTTTGGGAAAAGCTCTCTTACTTTGTTTTAAATTGGTTATGGTTGCCGACATTTTGGCAAGGGTAAATCTTAACCCACCACAGATTTCAGTCTTTTTCAGACTAAAAGTTAAACATTAGAGCTATGTCTTTTAGGCCAAAACTTAGATACACAGAAGATTGGGTCCCTATCAGTATGTAGAAACAGCCACAAATTCAAACATTAACTGAAAAAGCCACATAATGGTAGAAGTTGTGTCCTGTTTAAAATAAACTGGAATTTTGTCATTTGACATATGTTTGTACTCAAGAAATGGATGGGGATCTCTTATGGAAAAAACAAATCAGAAATACTGGATTTGGAGTCTTAATGAGCTTGAAAGAATATAATCCAAAGGTCAGTAAAATCAATGGAAAGACTCACAAGGAATCCCAAATGGGTGCGAATCAGGCCTGTGAGATAGCCAATCCAATGGGACTGTTAAAAGCAGTGATTTTGCAACATCAACATCCAAAATCAAAATTAAGAAAAAATTTTTAGAAGTTTCTTCTTAAAAAAACCTTACATTTCCCTCAAGGAATCCAGCGGTAAAACACCTCAAGAGATGTAGTTAAGCCAAATGAACAACATTTGAAACTCCTTGGCTGTACTGCAAAATATTTTTAATGGCTTTGTTTATGCTTTTAGATGAAATGCTCTTCATGGTAATTTGCGTGGAATGTTTACAGACTTGTGTATTACTCTGTTATCAGATAATTCACAGTATCCTCACTTAGAAAAGCAGACACAAAATAATCAAACTTGACAAGTCAAGGAAAAGAAGTGCTGGCAGGTATGGAAAACAGTGGGTGGGGATACAATATTTTCTAAATACAATGCCATGAATGTCAGGGTATAGCATGCAATTTAATATTCTCCGTATTTGGCATTAAGCTGGCAATATGCAATGTCACACAATAAACATTGTTCACACAGACTAGAAGTAGCACAAAGGACCCATGCGCTAGCAACAGGGCACTTTCCATGAGGCATAACTTCTGAAAAATGTGATTGAGCAACATGAGTGATTGAATTCTTTCACTGCTGTTTGCTTCTGGTTTCTATTTCTGTTATTATTGCTGGTGAGCCGACCTTCTGAAACGTACATCTCATTTTCCAGGACGGGTTTATATTTCAGCAGCAAAGGACTAAAATACGAAACAATGATACATCGACCTAAGACACAAACCTTCAGGATTGCTGTTTGCACTGCACAGATCGCTTCTCTAACATTTTTGCATAAATGTAACTTCCAGCAATCCGAAGCGATAAAAAAAATATTTGCAAGCCTATATTTTAACATTTTTTAAACCCCTCTCCTATAAAAACGATGTCAGATATGACTGCAATAATCTGAAGTTAGCGTTGTCTGCTTTAAAATCCTCCCGAGCCGGCATGTTTGGTTTACAACCCTAATTTCTCCAGGATCACCTCCTACCACCGACCCTGGCGGTCCACGCTGTTCTCGCCCGCCGTGTGTGCATGAGTGTGTTACCGGGTGTGTAAATCAGAGCAGCTGCAGCCAGAGCAGCTGCAGGGACACATGCTCTCTGCTGATCCGTTTGCGGGTGGGTGGGTGAGTGTGGTTTGTGTCTAGCTGGAGGGCTTCCCTCTTGGAAATTCTGGGATTAATGACACGTTGAGCCCTCTCCAAGAAAGTGGATTGAAAAGAACGAAAGACAGAAAGAAAAGGAAAAAAAAAGGAAAGGAAAAAAAAAAAAATTGGAACAGGCAGGCAGGCTGATGGCTTTTCCTGCAAAGTTTAGTACTTCAAAAGTTAACTTCTAAGCAACTGCAAATGCATGGATAAAAGCTATCTTGGACAACATGCAGCAGCCCTTTCCTTTCCATCAGCATCTCCAACTTGTAGCCTACCTCTTTTGGATTCCCTTGTTGGCCATTAGCACTGAGTCAGCTCCATTAGGTAAGGATTTTGTACTTTTTAATTATTTGATAGTCATTTGGGGGATAGAGTTCATGTATATTTAAAACTGAGATGATCTTGTTTACTTTTACTTTTTAATGTGGGTTAGAGTGATAGAGGGTTATTATTAGAGTCTCCAAAATAGAATGGAAGGTTAAAATAAACAACTTCTAAGGTAATGAAGAAGGTCACAGTGCAAGCTGCTTACAGCACACAATGTTTATTGTCCATTAGAGCACGTTCATTTTTCTTTTTTTTTCTTTTTTTTTCTTTTTTTTTTTTTTAAATAAAGAAATTACAAACCTCTGAAGATTCTTACTTCATACCAGAAAAAAGAAAATCAAGTGATTTAAAGAATATTCATAATATTTTCCCATAAATGGAGTATATGAAATGAACCATAAAAGAAGAAAAAGCTTTAAAATAAGAATCTATTCCTCTAAGGAAAGAAGTATATACACCATATATCAGAGCAATGTTATAGATTAGTTAATTACACATATAATAATACACAGCTATACAGTCTCTGGCAATAAAAAGTTCATGAGTAATTTTTCTACTACTGCACACATTAAATGCAAGGTTTGTTTCACTCTAGCATAGAGTTCGAAGAGGACATAGATTTTACATATGTAGCTTGTTTATACAGCTTTATTAATCTACTGCAGGAATATATTGAGAATCATGTTAGACATTATTTAACTAGTAAAAACAGAGTTAATAAAATAAAATAAAAAAAAACAAAAACAAAAACAAAACTGGGAGAAACAGTAAGACCAGAGCGTAGTGCTGTGAGTGATTATGGATACAGCTTTGGCAAACTCTGTGGAGGCACTCCCCCCTTAATGGAAATATGTTGCAATATTTTACAAAATTTAATTCCAGTGGAGTTTCAACTAGTCTTAAAAGTGGTTGTCAGCCAGTGCTCATTAGCTCTATGAAGATAAAACAATTTAAAGCACTCTTCATTTGAATATCAAAGGGTCACCCAGAAAGGTTTGCAGGACTAAACACAAGGCAAATGACCTTATCGTCTTTATCTTCAAACAATGCCTTTAATTTCTGAAACCTTTTGAAGGGTTGCCAGTTTTATGGAGTGTAGCAGCTACTTATCTGATAGAACAAGCTTTTCATCAGGGGAAAATGACCTTTTAACTCCTAGTAACTAAGTAACTGTATTTTCCACTGTATTTTTGTTGCTGAAGGTAATATGTATAGACATACTTATTGCGCTGGGAACACAAAACAAGAATTAAGAAATAGCTTGCTGTCTCTTAGGTGATGCGGAAGGATTCTTAAGACTTGTTGCTTTGGTTTTTTTCATAGTGTGAACTTGAAGTAAATGAAACTGCTCAAAATTTTACATTCTGACAGATTGTGTTGTGACATTATAAGGATATTAACAGAGCCATATGCTGTTTACTTTTGTACTCTGAGTATAACAAACCTACTAATCCCATAAGAATTTAACTGTGAATAAGGAATGTCTGACCAAACAGCTTTTTGCAGATGCCTCCTTTAGAAGGAGAAGATGAAAAAGTCCTTTAAAGACCAAGGAAGAACTTTATCATCTTCTGCAGTTGTATTTTAGGGAGCGAAGCTCCCAATGATGGAGGATATTCTCGTTATTTGGGGTTTTTACATCATTTCCTGTGACTGAGAAACATAAAAGGGTTACCAATAACATCCGTAGCTGCCCTCTGGTAGAAGATTAAACAAAGCATCAGGGACAAAAGCAACTCAGTGAATCATAGATGTGGGAGGGCTGACACAACACAGAGTTTGTCAGACTTTTCTCAGATGAAATTTGGTAAATAAGTCAATCAAAAGAAAGAGACAAGATTTTTTTTTCAGATGTATTTTAGACAAAAGTATTCATCTTAAAATAGATAGTTGTTTGTAACATCACCATCAAGATGGAATTGCTCCCCGTCCCCTCTGGACCCTTTTCATAAAGTGCATTGAAAACGTTTTTCGTCTGGATCTGAGCTTCCTGCAAAGGCACCAACCTTCCTTGAAGCTCACTAAATCCACTGGAGCTTCACTACAAGGTGTTACATATACAGTAAAATCAGATACAATTAATTGCTTGCAAGTTGACTCTTATGGATTTTCCTCAACTCTGAAACACATAAGAAAAAATTCGAGCATATCCTGAGGTGAAGAAAGAGGAGAAGAGAGAGGACAGTGTGAGGTGAGGGAATGGTAGGTGCCTACAGCCAGCGGGAAAAGATGGTGCATTCTCAAACAATCAGAATGGTCTGATTCAATTTAAGAAAGTAAATGAGAATAGTGTAGTATGGCAAAAATTATTCAGTAGGTCTTGCAATTTTATAAACCCTGGTCTTGCTTTTGCTGAACAAATGAAGTGAAAATCAGAGTATGTAATCTGCTTTGTGTACCACCCACAAACAACCCATGATCTCACTTGTGAGCTTCTGCTGTAAAATCTGAGTGCCATGGACTTTCCATGCTTTAAGCAAAAATCTACTAGAGCTGATAAAATATTTTTCCATGAATATTTCAAAAGGAATAATTCAAACTATTCACGAGCTTTCTGACCTGCTTCACGTCTCTACTGCAGATGACAAACCCTCCTGTCCCTTGGTCAGACCTCACATGTGTCACCCAGGTCCCCAGCAAAACCCCAGAGCCCCAGGGCTCCTGCCACCCTCTGGGTCCCCAAGCACAGGGAGGGTGCAGACACCCCCAGGGAAGCCCCAGGGTATCTGGCATGGAAACAGCTTGCAGGGACCAAGGTCTCGGGTCATGACTGGGTTTGGTCAGGGACTTTAGAAATTACGCTGGGATTTTCCTGGCTCTGTGTCTTCACTCTGTGGAAAGCACAACAGTCATTTATAGCACTGTGCAAACAAAAAATACCCCGCTGAATGCTTTCCTGCGGAAGTAAAACCAGGACTCCCTGGCTATGGCAAATAAGCAGTAACAACTGCCAAAGAGAGAGGATCAACCTTTACAACATGTTTCTCTCCCATTATTATTTTTAATTATCAAAAGCTGTTTACAGGTTAACATTTTACTCCCTTCTTACTTAAGTTCTTGTCAACATCAAGTAACCCCGTCGGCCTCATTGTCTGGCATTAATCCAGTTTGTATTGTTTGAACTAAGAGTGAAATCTGACCTTCTCTGATGATGTGCGGTCAAAGCAAAGCTGGTAGCAGGGGTTGTACAATGATTTCTGTTTGCTGACGACTTTTTCATTCCTCTCCTTTTTATCTGAAAGACAACAGGGTTATCCTTACAGCAGGAAGAGTTATTTCGTAAGGAAGGCAAAACCGACCAGTCCGGGGATGAGGGAACCTCTTTCACCTTACAATGAATGAGTTTGTGACCCTCCTGAGCAGCATCAGGATGTCTCTGGTTTTTAGGACTTTGAAATTTGGTAGGGAAATGATTTTTAGCTTACACATTTGTCTTCCAATCTTCTAATGAAAATTAATAGTTGTTTTCAAAGTTATACAGGCTTACAAAATACGTTTGGTGTGAGAGGGCTGCCTTTCTACTGCAGCTCTCAAGGATTTACCTATTTCCCATTGACCTGCCAAACGCGTACACTATTTAAACCCCTTAACAGCTATTTATTACACTATGCTGTACTAAAATTGAGGATCATTTTATTAGACACTGTTCATAACAGTATAGGCCATTCACGGCCAAAATATTTGCTTTGATGGTCCAGTTCCTCAAAGTTATTTTGCCTCCAAATGCCAAATCTGAAGAAGTATTGTATACATCTAACTTCCTTTGCAATCGATAGGAGCTGCAAGTAGTCAGGACAAATCAGTGTTTGTTCCTAAATTGACAAGACAAATTGCTGTGGAGAGGAAGCATCATCATTCCGTTTTACAGATGGGATGGAGACGTGAAGCGGCTTCAAGGTCACGCAGAAAATTCTTTGGTGGAGCTGAGATCTGTACCAAGACCTGATGAGTCACAACCCAGTCCCGTTAACTGCAGCACAACTCATAATGGAAATGAAAGCCGATATAGTAAATAGGAGGGTAATAAAAATACTGAACCTTTCTCCATGTTCCTTGTAAACTCTGAAGTCAAATGGCTGCACGCACAAACCCAAGGGGACGCAGAGTATTGTTGGTGGATTTTAGACTGCCTAACAAATTTTAGAGGACTGCAACTTGAATTTTCACACAAATCCCCTTTGATTTCAGTCAGGAAAGGATCCAATCACTTCCAAAATGCTATATCTATTTTATCATGCAAATGTAGTTGAAGAGAAGAAGAAAAAGTCTTTCCTGCATTAACCTCATTATAGACTGAATTTCTTTTCTGTTTTTTTTTCCTTCTTCTTCCTAAACCATTTCTGTAGCTTAATAAAACATTTCTGTCTTTGGAAATAGCTCTTTCATTCCAATGTATTTCCTCCAATTTTTTTGTGAACTAGACTTGCTGCTTCAAAAGTCTGAGAATATTGTGATAAGTACCATTTTGTTTATTTTAACTGGGTTTGGACTGTACCCCTTTGAATAGTTTGTTGGGAATAGTTCTCAAGGCAGCCAGATTACTGGTTTGTCTGATTTGTCTACAAATCTGTTTCCTTGGACATTTGTAGGTTTGTTCTGACTTTCTGGCTACTTTCTTCCTGGATTAAGTGACTTTCTTGTCACCTCACAGATGGAGGTTTAGTGTTGGACATTGCCGATGCCCAATCCGCTACAAAAATAGATACTGTGTTTAATGTTTGGCTGTCAGCATATATTGCTTTTTTAATGATTCTTAAGTTTTCTTCAAAGGAGTGTATTCTACCTTCAGTTATAACCTTTATTAATTTCATTGTGGCAGCTACACTAAGTGTTTTGCCCTCAGTAGAGACTATTTGTGGTGCAATATGAACAAAGTGGATTAGTTTGAAGAATATTTTTCATCTGACTTTGAAACATCAATAAAACCATGTGTTAGTGCATGCAATTGTTTGTACAGCTTTTCTGGAAAGAGGTTTGTGTGTTAAGCTCTTAGGAGATTTACTTAATGAATGTATGTGCTCATTTGCTTCTTTCTGACACATATTATTTTGATTATTCTGACGTCTATTACTTTGATTGCTGTGTTCACACTGCATGGTATCCACGGGGAGCCTCAGGGGAATATTCTGCATATTGAAAGGAAAAAAATTGATTGCCTAATATAGTTGAGGGATTGTAGTAGTCTGCTCTGCTCCTTTTGCTGGTTCTATATTAATTCATCGATTGAGAGCAAGTTTATCTTATTCCCCTATTTTGTTCACAAAGCAGCTTCCACGAGCTGGATAGCAATTTATCTGCATACCACAATAACGTAATGCATCTCCTGTGGTAGCTGGAGCATTTTACAACTCAACTGTCCCTTGACAGCTTTGTGTGTTGACAGTTTCAGTAAATGGTCCCTCGTGTAGTGTCTTGCTAATGCCTCATCAGCTCAGTAGCCCTTGCACTTTCCATGAACTGGCAGATACTCCAAATTTTCCTCCTCCTGTCCCAGACTCACAGTCTTACTTTCTCTTCATTTTTTAAATGGCTGATCAAGTCATGTTTAATTTGTCTCAGAAGACAAAAGTCTATGGAAAGTACCTAGAAGATGATACAGAGACAAAGGGGTTCCCAAAGTTCCTGAATTAATAGCTCTATAATGAGTTTAATGGTAAATGTGGAGAATGACTTGGGATCTGAACTGGACCATTCGTTTACAGAAAGGAGCCTGTATTATGTCAGCTCCTGCTTGCTTTTCATCTCAGTTTAAAACTGTATTTTGCTGATGTTTGACTGTCATGCAAACTTTTCATTGATTTTCTACAGACCTATATAAAGACCAAAGGGAGGTATAACTCAGTCACTAGTCTATTTAGTAGCTAAGCTAATGTTCTGTTGTTGATAACTTAATAACTAAAAATTTCTTTTAGAAGTAGCATTATTAGACCTCACTGCATTAGTCAGATATGTTATTTGTTGATTTGGTCCAGCTACCAGAACAGGCAGATTTGGAAACATCTTTCAGAGATTATTTTTAATAGTCTTCTTTATCCCTTTCCTCCAATTATTTACTTTATAATCAACTATGGGTATGCTATAAAATTAGTTGACTGTGACTCAGCCTCCCTCAATAACACAGCATAGATACTTTGATTCACTCAGGCTACCTTATCATCAGCTCTGTTCTTTTCTTAATGGGCTAGAGAAAAAAATATATAAAAATTCACAGAGCCATTTGCTCTGTTCTTTTATTAGATGTTAAGATTAGAGCTAGCAACAGAGACATAAACAGGGGGAAATCTAATTAATTCCTTGTTTCTCTTTTGCAAGAAATACAAGGAGTATGAAGAGGAGGCTATTTCCTACCCCAGTGTTATTCTTCAAGTTCTAAAATACATGGACATTTCATTTTCTGAGTGTGTATAAAGAAGAATAAAAATAAAGGTAAAAGAAAGCTATCCTTCTCCCTTATCTAGCCCATAACCACTCCAGAAGTTGGCTTTTGCTCCAGCAGAAAGTCTTGTAAGTGCCGGTGGGACTTAACCACCCACACTTCATAACATTCCTGAAGCATTTGGGCTCCTTTTCTCCTATAATATCCTTTATAAGTCTCAGTCATAATTGTCAAATCTAGGAATCCTCCAGTTTCAAATAATTTTCAGTCCTTTGCCTGGACTAGTTATTTCAGTTGAGCCTGTAAAAGAAATCCCTAATAAACCAGTGTGAACAGTTACACTGGGAAAGCTGGAGTAACTTGTAATATTCCTGGTCTGGAGCAGAGATGGATTTTGATCATCCTCCACTCCCTGCGCGGGGGTACCTGTGCAAGGACGTGACCTGCCCTGCCCAATGGATCAGCATCTCCCCAAACGGCAGCAGGCAAGACTTGCTTGTGCCTCCCAGCACAGCACTGGTACAATCCTGCCCACTGCAAGGCACCTCCCAGGGGAAAAGATTTGATGTTTCCTTAAGGTACTGTAGTCAAAGACTACGGTCGTGCGGAAGCACTTGGACTCGGATCTGGAGGGCTGAAGTTTGACTTAATCCCTGTCCCTAGTGTGTGCTTGTGTGAGGGCATTAGGCTTAAAGTTACTGATGTACTTCAGGATAGCTGGATTCAAGTTGCAGACTATGATCCCAGCACAAGCTATACATCTCCCAGAGGAATTTTACAACTATTTTCTCCTCTTGACATGATTGCTGCCTTGCAATACAAATAGCTTTGACATAAATCGTAAATCTACTACCCACCCCCATTCCTTCACTTCTCCTTCCTTTTTCATGTTTTCCCGGTAACTGATATTTTAGTCGTGAAAATCACCCACAGTTATTTCTGCTCCGTCATAATGTCTGTTACTTGCTCACATTTCTTCTTCTGTTTGCTATTACCTGTACTCCTTGCATGGGCGTGTAGACGCTTCCTCTCATTAACACACTCCTGACAATATTATTCATCTCCTGTTTCAAAACAGCTTCATCTTCTGTCTTAGGTCTGAGCTTACAGATTGCCTCCCGAGAATACCAAGCATCCTCATTAAGTGCCGGCGGGATGCGAGGGGACCTGGCGAGCCGTGCCTGGTCAGCCCCACGCAGCTCCCAAGGACCCCGGCACAGAAACGCTCACAAGGGCAAAAAACTGTGCTGGAAGGAGCTTCTTTACCGCTCAGAAAGGCTGGCAGCAGAGACACTAAATAGTACTTGTATATACGGTGATTAGCTGGAAAACAAGCTGTCTTCTGAAGTCTGTTTTTTGTGATGCTATTGGATTTTATTTTTTTAAGACCCTCGAAGCAGACAACTTTATTTTGGCTTCTTTTAATCAGGGTTGCTGAGAAATCCTTCCCTGGTAGTGAAGCACAGGTTTTCTGAAAGACCCTTTGGTGAGGTTCGCAGATTTAAAACGGTGCAGCTGGTCAGCACGCAGGGATAAGGTATGCCTTTGACAACCTTAACACATTTCCATACTTATGTTGCTTTCAATGCAGCTAAATTGAATATAGAACTAAAATATTGCAATCCTGTAAAAGGCAGGACAGATGACCACATGTGTATGTAAGCATAGAAAATACCATTTGGGCCACCACTATTCTCACTGCTTCATGTAACTATTGCTAAAATTAGTCTTGCAGAAATGCTGCAAGAAAAATTATGACGGTCACAAAAAATGCACCGTACAAATCCACCCATTAAGCAGAATTTTCACCTCTGAATTTCATCAGGGGCTCACCACTGTCATAGCCCAGCTCTGCACTGTGGTTGTCTGCGTAACAGTTTATAGACTGCACGACTTCCCAAAGATAACCCACTTCAGCTTGAGTAACTGCTGTTGATCCACAAAGGAAGGTTTTGTCCTGTCTGATTGCTTTACCAATTGAAAACAATTAAAAATTTACTTTCCCACTGAGACAAAACTGGGAAAAACCCAAACTGCTAACTGATAGCCTGATATTTTGTTAATCACTTCTGACAGGAAAGATGTCGTGTTTTAGGATACAGGAGCTGGATCAATCTCTTCTGTCACAGACAAGTGCCCTCAGAACTGGTCTATCGATTATGCCGGGGAGAATATCTTTAGCTCTCTTATTTGAACTGTTTCACTTTCTATTAGTAATTAAATACATCTTGGAATAACGGCTTCAGTGTCGGCCTCCCATGTGTTCGTCTACTGTAAAGGTGTAAATAACTGTGATGGACAGAAGGTTCAGTCATTCTATGATGTATATTTGTTATTTATAAAAAATAAAAATAAAGCAATTCCAGTACAGAGTCAGACGGGGAGATAGACTGATCATTCAATTGATGAATACATGTTTTTTTGGTCAAAACCATATGTGCAAGTGCGTGAGCCTCCAAATGTCTCTTTCCTAAGATGAAACCTGTACCAAAAAAAAGTACAAGTCTTCTCAAAACTTGCACATTTCTATTAAAAGTTTCATTAACAGCATATAAAATAACCAACACTTAGAATTCCTGACCAGCTCTAACCCATGCATATAATTTTTAGAAGAATGAACAAGCTAAATAAAAAGGGCAGTAAATTTCAATATTAGTAATGATACTTGTTTGCGAGTCCCCAACAATGCAGAAAGAAGTGATTTATGTTCATTTGTGCTTATGAAGCAATGTTCTAACACACTGATTTTCAACCATTTTTTTAATCAAAGGTCCTTTTCTGCAAAAAGCGAGCCATGGAGTATCCTGTATCCCCTATTGTTTTATGCTTAGAGAGGGCATGAGGGAATCGGCTATTTTGCATAAAGAAACAAGATAAAGTGAACTTAACTTTTGCTTTACAAATACCATAATTTTACTGAAAGCAAAAGGGTCCTTAATTTGGGAGGCTCTGATGAGGGCCCTGGCGGGGGGGGCAGCAGGGACCCGCTGGCACACAGCAGACAGCTAACTGGGAATGTGTTTGAGTAAATTCTGTGTATGACGGGCTGGGGGCTGCCGCGCTATTTGTTACATGAATTAAAATCTGACATTTTAAGAGCCCTCATAGCTTAAATAATATTTCAGCCTATAAGACATACCTGGGAACACCCGTTCTCTAATATCAGAGGGTTTGAGCAGGGGCCAGTGAAGCATCCCCCCCATCCAGTGCCCACAGCGGGGGGAGAGACGGGCTGCACCGGGTCTCACTCCATACCCGTATCTGATAGCATCTTCAAGGCCAAAAGATTATTCCTGCTTCTTAAAGCCACCTTCATTTTCTAAAGTGTTGTCTAGCGCTAAAGTGCGCTGTTAAGCTGCTGCCATGTTTTTCCATTCTGGTAGAAATTATTGTTCTATATAGTTTGATTTTAAGAGTGCATTCTGGCATCCATTTGGGGAAAAGGCACTATATAAAAGCAAAATCAATACGAGGGACAGTTATATTTCCTGAGCTTTTTCATTATCTGTAAAATACATACATTCAAGAAGGGAGGGGGAAACAATGTCAGTTTTACCTAGACTGCAGGAGGACAAGACAAAGCAGGGAAGAATAAGCATGAATGTGCATGAACTATGCAGCTTTGCTGGGCGCAGGCAGATCTCTGCTCTCGCTGCATCCGAACACTCCTGCAAGACACTGGCCTCTCCTGTGACAGGCATCAAACCACTGGGAAAATACAGAAATATATGTATTTTTGTAAACGAGGTGTTTCTTGACTTGTTCTCAGTTTTCGTTAAAGTCAAAGTGACCATTGGCTGGGTATTCACAGGGAAACTTTGACTTTGCTCAGCACTAAGAATGAATAGAAGAGCAATAAAATACTGCTGAGCCAAATTCTTCCTCAAATCCCCACTGAACTCCACTCGTGCTGTCTTTGTTCTTTTCTCCCGAAGTATACCAAAATATTCTTCTTTCTATCTGAGCAGGCTGTCCTTTCAAGCATCCTTGGATAAACCTCTCATCACCTCATGCAATTTAATTTCTAAGATTTGAGCTGCAACAAATTCTGAAAAACTATAATCTATATTTCTACAATTATAAACTTTAAGATCTTGCAGTGAATTTTTACCAAAACCAAATTATTACTGCTTTGTTTAAGCCCAACTGAGGAACTAAAACTCATACTGCTATATTACCCAGTATTCTTATACAGGTTACTAGACCATATAAGCAAGCACCTTATTTTAGCTTGGAGTAAAATTTCAAATCACAGTGTCTTTTCAGCATCAGCATGCAATTACGTGAGCGAGAAATTGCACACAAGCCTTTTTTTCTCTTTTTAACACAGACCTTCTATAGTGGCATTTTCATTAGTAGGAAATACCTGTTGTCTGTAGAAAAATAATTTGTCTTGGTTTTTGAAAACTAAATTATCCCCTTCAAAAGATTAGCTGAAAAACACTAAATTTAGAAGCATTCCAGATTAAATACAAAGTTTTGCTTCTTTCTGGTGACCCCTAGTGATCTCTTTTGCGAGAGAGTTCAAGAGTGAACCCAACGAGTTATTTATTTCTGAAACTCCGATAAGGCATCTGGAAGATTTGATCAGTGTGATTTTGCCACTGGCCCGTAATTCAGAGAACTGGGCAATAAAGGCCCAGAAAACTTATCAGCGTGTGATTGCTCGTTTGAAACTCAAGTGAAGCTGCAAAGGAACATGCGAGTCAACAATAACAGACAGCACCAAATAGCAGAAGAGTATTTGTAGGACCGCCACTGCCTAAAATTGGTCTCTTGGGTTTAACATACCACTTATACTACCTGATTACCATCAAGAAGCTTTATGTATATCTCCCCATGGGGTTTTTTTGCCTTATGCTCTCAGATTTGTTATCCACCGAATCTCCCATCCTGTTTTGGCTTCTCTGAGGGTGAGGTAAGATAGCGAAGCAAACCAGAATGGGGCTGCAAAACTAGGGAAAAAGTAGCCATTAAGTGGGATGTCATTTTTATTATCACAGATATTTGGCATACAGACGAAAACTTATTTCAAAGCCATTTCATGAAGGTGCATCAGAAAGACGTCTCTCTCCCTGTTTGCACAACCATTATATTATATGACTGCGAGGCGTAGCTTGTTGAACATGTAATTTCCTCATGAGAGAGTGCTCCTTGCTGTGCGTGCACTGCTGCATTACAGGAAAGGTTTGGACTAAAAAGAACAAGCCTCCAGCTAACGCTGCCCTGCTTCTGCAATTCTACACTATGTCTCGTACAAATAAGAGACATTTGTCCACCCGATTCATTCCTCTTGACTTAATAATTGTAAGATGAGCTTTAGCAAGACGTTTTGGTGCCGTTGTGTCATCCACCACTATCACAGGACTCTGCTTTCCGCTCACCCTGCTGTCGTGGTTTGGGCTGGATTGGCCCTCCTCAAAGGGAGGAGGGATAGAGAGAAAAGGGACTTACAAGTTTGGAAGGAACTAAACTACTTTAATGAAACACTAATAATAACATAATAAAAAGAAAATAATGAAATATATACAAAACCGTATCAAGTTCCCAGGATGACAATCACGTCACCAGCAGGCGCTGTGGAACTCCCAGACTGGACTCAGTGATGGACAGGAACTGGATTCCAGATCTAGATTCAGGATCAAAGGCAGACAAACAGACAGAGTCCTCCTGGGACGCCAGCCATTGAAGAAAGAGAGCTAACCCTTTGATCCCTCAGCTTTTACACTGAGCGTGATGCAGATGGGATGGAATACCCTGTTGGTCAGGTTTGGGTCACCTGTCCTGCCCGCTCCTCCCCGCAGGTGCGACCCCTCTACGCTTTTCCACTTCCGATCCTCCAACGGGGCAAGTAACAAAGCTGCCTGCCCTTGGTTGTGATAGCAATAAGGATAAGCAAGAGCCTCTCTGCATCCTATTCCTTGGCATCAACCATAAACATAGGTCTTATCACTCTGAGAGCAAACAGTTTCTGCACCACGTGCTGTTAATTCCAGTAGTTAGAAGAGGCCTAGCTAAAAAGTAAAGTTGCTGAACAAAATTGGTCCTGTTTTACCCCAAACCAGGACACCTGCCAGAGCCCACTTCATACCAACTTCTGCTGTTTCCAGTCTCCAGCTTCTGCTCAGTCTTTTCCTGGGCAGCAGTTGGAGCTTGGACATTTTGGCTCTCCCATCACCCTTTCTTCCAGGGAGAAGGGTTAAGAAAGCAATTCTTGCCTCATCTCTAACTGCAGGAAAAAGGTAGAACTTTAGATTTTCAGCAGTGCTTTTGCACATGTCACTATCCTACTCAAACAGTTGAGGTTTGGTTTGATACCAAATAAAATGAAAGAGAGTGTCTAATTTCTTACGCAGGGATCTCATGTTATGAACCCTGTAATACCATGTTAAATTCAAGGATGTTGGTGCTGTCCAACTCCATTGATTTTCATTGGGTACATATCAGTCATACAGAGAGCAGCTTGGTTCATTTTTCTATCATAACAGCTGCCCTCAAACCCATTTTCATTAAAAAAACATCGAGACCAGCCTTACATGTCATAGATTCCTGTTGCGTATTCTTTCATTGCTTCTCTCTAATCAAACTATTGGAAAAAAAAACATTCACCATGTGAATATTTTGGTTGCTAATGTGAGGAAAGACAAGAAAATCTCCCTTCTGTTTTTATAGCAGAAAGATTTATCACAACTTGCTAAATTCTGGAGTCATTAAGTCATATTAAAGACATAACTAAAACAAGTATTTGATTTCTGGCTTTTGAAGTTTTATACTTGGTTCAAGAACAAGTTTTGATTTTGAATGTGATAATATTTCTTCACTATAATACAAATATTGCTCCCCTTCCACAACTGGTCATAATGAAGTCAATAAAATATGCACAGAAGAAATGCAAGCAGCATTTGGCTCAATATAAAGATTGATAATGTAACTACCTAAAAAAAAAATGCTTTTTATCATCATAAGTCTCTCCTGGTTTTTTATAGTTTTCATTGAGCAAACCAATCCATCATACTTGAACTTCATGCACGGTCCTGAAGCCAACAGTTAGTACAAGTCAATTTTTAATTATGATATTTTTATAAAACCTACAATTTATTTCCTGATTTTGTAAAACACTTTAAACAGCAAGTCATCAATATAAATTAGGTAAATCTCAAGTGACCCCAAAGCCATTAATCTGACTGAATTTCACAGAGAAACATAATATAGCAATAACCCACGAGCTCTGCGTCTGACACCACAGAGCAGCAAAGATGGCTACAGCAGCGATGAACGACGGGAAATCACAGTTTTGGTTTAGACTAGTGTGATTTTTAACCTTTTAAATAAATTTGCCATTATATTTAGAATACCTTTTGCAGTCTCACAATCAGGGCCAAAGGAAAATGGGTCTGTTGACTTTAAAAAAGAGAATAAAAGGTTATCATCTATAGCACCGTGCAAAGAGCAATGAACCCCTACTCCAAAATATTGAGCTTTACAGTCAGCCTGCCTGTGAACTTGTCTTCACCTTTTTCCTACAGAAAATCACATCAAATCCTGTTGTCGGCAGAAGAAGGAAATCTGCCCGGGAGGACTGAAAGCAACGGTCGTCCTCTGGTAGCAGCAGCCTCGTGCCAGTTTCCAGCAGTCCTTTCTGCTTTGGAGGAAACCCAAAAAAGCCTACTGTGCCAAACCCCTTCCCAATGGCTTTTTACTGCTGCAGCCCAAAGGCTGCAGAGCCGCTAGGAAGGTGTTTCCCCCAACTTGTATGAAGCACAAACTCCCCCTTGTCCTTTCCATCTCCCGTTCCTGCTCCTTCCCTGGGGTCAGCCCCCGGCCAGGGCTCCCGCAGCGTGCGAGGCAATCTCGCCACTCCAGACCCAACACCTGTTTCTCTCAGTTAAGCCAGTTTGCGTGTGCCTGCTTTAAAAACTCCTTTTTTTTGTTTGTTTTTTTTTTTTATTTTCCAGCTGTTCTGCCTTTTGGTGGCCACCTCAGTCCTTTCCAGCTGCTATCTCTTTAGGCACAGCTGTGCTGGCTCCATCCTCATCTGCTGGCAGCAGCCTTCTGCCTTCCCTTCGTTTGTGTGCATGGAGATTGCCTGTATCCTTGTGGACTTAATGCTATTAAAATACCATTGAAACATGTAAAAAGTGAGAAGATGGCACAGGGATGAATGAGGGTTTTTTTGCTCGTGCACAGGAGAGACAGTCACAGGCTTTAGCTTGTATTCTGCACTAAGAAGAGTATTTCATGAGTCTCAATATTTTCTTTTAAAAGTAGGACGTGGTTATTGTCTGGGTCTCAGTCTACATCAGCGAACATCAGCCAAGTTCATGTAGACCAAAAAGAAGAGGAACTATTAGAAGGCAAAATATCCTGGCTGTTAGATCTTTCCAGCTTCTTTTGCTTTCTGTGCCCTTTCTTTCACTTTATGAACATTTGTGCAGGAGACCAGCCGGCGAGAGGGGGCAACTGCAACATTTTAGGATGTTTGCTAAAATGAAGTTGCAGAGTAGAGCAAGATGGTTTAAAAAAATCCGATGACTTTTTTACCTTTCCTAGGGGACAATTCCCACATACTCCATTTTTTCTTCAGCACTTGAAATCATTTCTCTTCCCATTTGCAGAGTAAGATATACAGTCTGTACTTCAGTTCATATTTTTGGAACTTCAGATGCTCTTCTCCATATTAAAACGTCTTGCAGGCAAATGCATATCCCTATTTATACTTCTTATATTAACCCAGTTACACAGTGGCAATAAAATTCCATAAGAAGTAAGAGCTCTCATTGCACATTCACAAAGCTCTCCAAAGAACAGAGGAAGAACAGACCATAAGTCTCATAAATCCAGCTTAATTTATGCGTAGTGAGAGTCTACAAATCAGACATTTTTATATTGCAGGATATTTATGATAAAATGGTGAACGTATAAAAAAAACCCCAACAATAATTCAATAATTGATGATGAAATAACAAAATAGATAATAGTTTTCAAAAATTTTTTATCAAAAAGTGAAATATTATAAACAATAATGTGGCCTGTAAGCATTAAATCAAAGTTGCAGTGGGTGAGGGCAAGGATGGGATTTCAAAACTTTCAGAGCTCTCTGATCCCCTGAACCAGAACCTTCCAGCTTTGCTGCTTCAGTAGCTGCAGTAATATGCAGATATTTCGCTTCATACCCAAGTAAACTGTGGGGGGGAATTCTGTGCATCATACTCATTTTCGGTCTCCAGGTTTTTCAGGTGTTACATCCACAAGCAAAAGGGGATGGTCTGCTGGAGCTGTCAGTCCAGCCAGCGCGGCTGGGGGTATCTTTGGCTTTTTGCATGCCACACAGAGGAGGACTTGTTTTGGTCACACCCAGATTCTGAGAAGATATGCCTGAGAGAAGATTTGGCAAATGCCACCATGCCGAGCTCCTTCAGTTATATTATAAAAGCCCCTCCTATATGAACCCTGTCATTGCTCTTGCTCAGTCCAAGACCCTTGATGTAGCGACCCGCTACATCAAATCCATCTTAGAAATAGATATTTCGCTCATCACCTATATCTTTACCTTACAGTAGGTAGAAATTCCCTATTTTCCACCCTAAATATGTTCATAGATGTTGCTCCTAAAGTGAATGTTCTCGCAAAAACGTTCTCCCTTAGCCTGCAGAGCTCCCTTCCCCCTAGGTACGTATCAGCAACATGACGTACATCCTCAGTCTCCCTTTTGCTAGGCTAAGCAAATTAATTTTAACCTCTACTTACAAAGCGAGCTCTTCGTTCCCCTGATTATCCTAATAGCCATCCCCTCTGCTTGCACAAATCTGAACATGTACGCAGGGATCCAAATGAGGTCTATACAGTAGCATTAATTTAACTGTTGCTCTACTGTATTTTCAGCACCGAAAGTAGCTTTTCACATTACAGGGGAAACAGTCACCTTGTGATCAGATAGTATATCCTTCTTTTATTGACCCAATTCTATTGTTAATTCTCAGCCTTGCTAATGTACTGCTCTGCCCTGGAAGTATTCAAGTCTCATTTGTATGTGAACAGGGCTTAAAAGGGTTTTTGGAGATGATTCTAGATAACAGTATATAAGACGTGTGCATACTCAATTCAATGGTATTTGTTAGAGAAAGGAGGAAAACGAATGTGCAGCAACAAAGGAAATTCTGTGACTCAGCTAGAAAGGTAAAAAGCAGGAATCCAGTAAATATCAGTCTTTTGAGATAATAGCTTTCACTGTTCAGCTATTCTTCACCAGTTCCTTATCTAAAGCCTCTGTGGCACACGCTGATGAGAGAGAATTCGACCCGCAGAGCCTCACAGGGGAAAGCGATGTACACTCTAGGCCCACTTTTCAGCCCCTTTACAATTATGAATGCTTTTTGTTGATCATACAGATTAGAAATCAAGCAAACAGGACTTTCCTACCTGGAAGGCACGTTCTGATTTACAGTATTTCTGCTTATGGAACATATTTCTCCTGTTTAAAATTGTTCAAGTGTGTGTCAAGGTCAATTTTCTCTGAAGATACAGTGGCCAATAATGCAAAACTTGTGCTTGCATGATTTTTGTGTGATTGTGAAATTCTCTTGCTGCTCTCAGGAATTCCCACACAACCGGTCATTTCTGCCTTGCTCTTTCCCATTCAAGTCATTGCGAAACATTCCAAAAATGTAAATGCCGATCAGCCTGCTTCCCGCCTGACAGCAGCTTACGAAAACTGATGGCGAATCTCTTCACAGCTCTGCCTTTTTTTTCCCAGGCATCCTGGTGAGTCTGTCTTTCTCTAGGAAAGATAAAGCATCCAGCCTGGTTTGTTAAAAGTCAGCCTGGAGAGTAACATGCAGCACCGCCAAAGCCCACGTGTCTTTCCTGCCTCCGCCTCCCAAAAGAACATGCCGTCTACACATGTAGGAGGGCCTCAAACCAATATCATTCCTCATAGTCGCAGAGAGCTATTACGAAAACAGAAGGCACTGCGCGGGGCTTGAAGAAGCAGGAGAGCGATCCCATAGCCCGGGTGGCCGCCGTGGTCCCCTGTCCCTTGCTGTGCATGAAACACAGGAAAGTCAGGCAAAATACAGACATGTTGGAATCAAATAGCCTTTTTCTAGAGGGGTAGGAACAAGTAGTTAGATACTGATTTTCTCCAAGACCTATAGGAGAAGAATACTTGTTTCTGTCTGCAGAGATCCAGTCTTGCTCTCACTCAGCCTAACGATGCACTGGTATTCATGCTTTATTTCAGTCTTCAGCAAGCATTCACGATTTCCATAAAGAGGGTATTACTTATGTATTAGTTTCTGTATTTGACTTTAAGAGGCAGATGAATAAAACTAAGTAAATGTCAACTGTTAGATCATGGGACTTAATGTGGTTTTGGAAACAGGAGTGGGAAGTTTTAATTGCAAAAAGATCTTGAGATCACTGAGATCGCTTCCATCTGATGCTAATGGCCGTGGTTTCCCAAATGAAACGCCAGAATTTACAGCCAGGTCTAGCACCCGTTTTGCTTAGATCACTTCTTATGAGCAGTAATGACTGGTAATGAAATAGGCAAAAGCCCAGGTGGCTCTCCTGCAAACGTACGTTTTAGAGCCTTGAGACCTGATCCTGCAGCTGCCAGCTTCACCCTGTGAAAACCATTAGCAGCTGGCTTCATGTCTAGTAAAAGAAAATGAAATATGCTACATTTTCATGGCCATCAATCAGCAGATGCAGTGCCAGGAAAGCTTCATAATGATGTAGAAATTGCCAATTGACTTTGCAAAAAAAGTTCTTTTCAGGAGAGAAACATGGAAGCAAAAAACAACAGATGATCTCAACATCCACTTGTGTGCATGGGGTAGTGGTCCCTTTCTTATTTGCGTGGGAGGGCACTGAGACCAGAAAGCACCTTCCCTGCCAGAAGCAGCAGTGGTCACCCTCCTACCTGAGGGCAGCAATGGGAGCAGGAGCACATTTCTCAGCACCCTTCTGCACTACCTCCATGGAGCCGTGGCAGCGGGCTCATCCCCAACCTTACAGTATTAGATGAGTGACTTTGCTTGCCTTGCTGAGGTTTCTGTCATTCTTACTGAGAAGAAATTTTTGAGAGCAGAAGACCTTAAAATGAAAAATAAAGTTGGAAACCTTTGGATTGCAATACGGATACAAGCAAACACGGTGGGTGGGGACCAAGACAAAAGTATTAATGAACATAATGTTACTTTTTGGGGTTGCTTGCTTTTTTTCTTAATGTTCTGCAAAATGACTGGAAGCTATCAGCAACATCGTTGCTCTTAAATGTTGTATTTCCAAAGATTTGCCTGCATGTGACCCGTTTTATTATCTTTACTGACTTCCTGACAGAGATACTGAAATGTCTGGCATAACTCACGCTGTGAGAAATCCTTTTGTGAGAACTGAATGAAAACAGGCTGATAACAAGGGCGATTTCATTAAAAAGACCCAGCCAGGTGACTGGTTACACGGAACGTTATTGAAATTATGCATGCAGAAGTCTAACACTATCATATTGTTTTAGATCATGTTTTCCATGGCGCAGGAGAAAGTATCTTTGTCAGCTCAGTGGAGAAAGGTTGGAGATGATTGAAGTAAAACAGCAGGAGGAGGCTGATATGATTAAGTCACATAGCCAACTGCCCATGTATAACACAGTAATGGAGGTGAAAGTAGAGGGCAAACTAAAATTAAGTCTAAAGGACACGGGAGACAAAAGGCTACACATATAGGACAAGGACAGGATGTACAATGAGCTGATTTGTACAGCAGGCAGAGTGCAAAATTTTCATGCCCCTTATTTAGATTTTTCCTGTTAATACTGATGCAAATGCTGTACTAACTAGTGCTGGAATGGACAGTCTGTTTAGCAAGCATGCATGGAGAGAGGCATGTTTAATTAATTTTACAGTCGTGGGCAGAGAGGTCAGATGACAGCCTGTGAGTAAAATCCCCAGCAGTCAGATTGGACAACAGGAGAAAAAAAAGAGTATTTGGGAGAAAACTGGGGTCAGCCCTGGACCCACTCTGGTGATTGTTCACACCTCTTCAGCAGAAAATAAGGTCTTAATTTGGCTACAAGCCAGCAGGTAAGAATATCATTATTGTAGGAAAACTTAGTTGCTACAAAGGCAACATAGTCTACTTTAAATTGTTCCCTCTGGGTAGAACGATGTTAGATACAAGTCACGAAACAACTGGTCGTATGAGCTGTAGGGCAACCAGGGTATTGGCATCGTAGTGCTCTCCAAGGAAGAAATGATCCATAAAAAGTCATTAGAAACTTCTGCAGTTTGGTGCAGAGGCTGCTGTGGGTCACACCATGTCAGGTTGTCATTTGGTCCCCAGCAATGTCAAGCAAATATGTTGGGGGAACAGAAAGCTTGCAAACACCACTTTTGCTAGTCATCTTCATGGTGCTATTTCAGTTTTTCATGGTGTTGTTTCAGCTTGAGGCCTGAGTTCACTTCAGAATAATTTCCATTAACAATTTACATCAGTACATACACTCACAAAGAGTTGTGCAAGTCACAGTTTCCATCTCCAAATATTTCCAGAAGGCAGCAAGACTGCCCCGTACCATCATGCAGTCATCAGACTGCATAGAAGAGGGTGCTAGAAATTCCTATAAATTTGTATAACCACTAAGAGCATATGATTCTCTCCATCTGTGGATAAGGAACTACAAAACCAGAGGACAGTAACAGGGTACTAGTTACAATCCCAGGAAGGAATGAAAGTTCTAATCTATTCCGAGGCGAGGAAGCACTCAGTGCCTTGAAGAAGCCGACAGGACACTATCCAGCACTTGGGGCAGAGCAATTATTTCACCTTCCATCTATTGACACACAAAGCTGTGACGGGAAGCGTTCACAAACCAGGGAAGCCCAGAGCTAAGTTTGTTTGTGCTGCCTTAATTTGCTCTTTGTGCTTGCAAAATCTAACCCAGTCTCTGTGGCACGACCACGCACTGATTTGCGTGAGGACTGGTGCTTCCTTCAGTGCCCAGGATAGATGGCACTCCATTACCGAGCAGTGAGCCAATATTTCGTGTCATTCTATTTGTGAACACATGGCTTTAATGTGTGTATGCCACAAAGTAACAAAAACCATCTTGGAAGTGCCATTCATTTCCTGATAGGCTTTTTCCTTCTTTATTATAGTAACTAGGTACTTAATGTGCAGTCATTAATTTACTTTCACAGCCTTTGTGGGGTGAAGGGCAAATATTATTAATGTTATCAAGGCAAAGGAAAGTAGTGCAGGTCCATTAACAGGGAAGGAGAGCAGGTAAAATGACATAGGGAATACAGATGCATTCAAAGTCTTTGTTGCTTCGGTTTTCTCAGAGAACTTTAATTACAATCAGATATTTAGCACAGTTAATTTCAAGACAGTAATAGGAAAACAAAGCACAAAAAGAAGAGAGACAGCTAAAAATGGGTATGTTCAGGTTTTCAGTAACTGCTGAATCCACCTTGAGTAACAGCCAAATCGCTATTTGAATCATTAAAAATTGTCTTCAAAAACTGATGGAGAACCTCTGAGATCCAAGGAAGGACAAAGACAGAAGCACAAATTCAGTACTTAATGTCAAAAAGTAAAGAAAGTATGATTTGAGAATCTACAATCCAACCAGACTACCTTCAATACAGGTTCCTAATGACTTGCAACTCGCAGTTATTAGGAAAAATTAATAAGAATAAAATTTATTACTGAGAGTAGTTCACATAAAGCACAGCAACTCATTAGACCTGTGCACTTGGACTTGAGAGGCCACAGCTGGAGTCCCTTGTCTGATTTTGATCACCATACTAAAATAAAGCTGGACAAATTAGAGGTAGTTTAAAAAGGGAGCAGCAAAGCTAACAAGGGGCCTGGAAATGTGACCTACAAGGAAAGTTAAAAGAAATAGCCTTATCTTAGAGAACAAAGCACTGAAAAAGGTTGCGTTTTGTCTTCTGACGTGGGGAGTAGACAAGGCAGCAGCTGGTTATTCCCCATATCCAGGGACAACAGAGGAAGAGGGAGCCAGCCTGGCCTCGACACAGGCGAAGGCTGGACATTCTATAAGCATGAGAGAGTTAGGCAGAAGGACACCTCGTCTGGGGAGATCGGAGTCCACAAGACCTCCTTCACCTGGAGATGAGAAGGGGATAGGCAAACCCCAGAGGTAGGTGGCTCGGCAGTATTAAATCCTGCCTCAGAAAAGGGGAAAATAAGGTGATGGGAAAGAGCTAACTGCATTATATGAGCCGACTTCCTTCTCTGACAGCGTTGCTGCTCTAGTGAGTTAAAGGCAAGCGTGAGGTGTGATGTATCCTGACTTCACCAGCATCTTCAGGCCAACGAGTTAATGTTTTCAGAGACAGGGAAATGGGGCTAAAAGTGTCCCAACCGCTGAGGCGTCTGATCTCTGAACCCAGAGCTGCCCAAAGGGGAGCTGGGCACGGAGCTGCTCTCCCCTTCCATGAAAAGTACTGACATTTTTCACCCTTTCACACTGAAATGAGACAAAACCGCTTTGAAATGTTTAGTGAAAGCACTTAAAAAGAGAGGGAACGGGAGAAAGATCCTCTCCTCCATCCCCTCGTCCCCCCACTGATTCCCTGATAACCGTCAGCCCAGGAGATAACAGCACTCATTTGGAAAGTTTTGCTCAGGCAGACTCAGAGCAGAGCCCAAGACTCTCATGTTACCCTCTCTCATGTGCTTTGATTATTCCAAAGCACAGAGCTTCCTCCCTTTCCTTTTCTCCCTTCTTTTTCCTGCAGCAATTCCATGCTAAAAATCACACAACAGTAACCTCAACGGAAAAACACGCTTCTGTGAAAATCTCAGCTGTAGCAAGTCAACATTTGCCACCAGAAAAATTTCTCAGCAGAAAGCTTGCAGCCAGCTCCGACACCGAGATTTCAGTAGCAGCTCAGCTTTAAGTGCCTCGTATTTCTGCATACCAGGGTCGTCAGTCAGGCACCCAGAAAACAAAGAGCATAAAAGTAATGATCACCTCTGACACGGCTGGAGTGACTTATCCGGCATGACACGGGCCCCCGTGGCAGCCGTATCAATCACCTCCTCGGGGCAGCGTTCTTGGAGTATTTTTTTTCTCCAAAACATCAATACTAGCTAACATTTTTTAAACACTGTCATCCATTTCAGTCAATCTTATGCTTCATAATTTCAGTCTCTTTCTGTTGGGGAATTTGGAGTTTATTTCATAGTATGTAGCATCAAGAGAACAACTGCATCAAGGAACAACATCCTTTCCCTTGACACGTGTATTTGTTTGCCTGAGAAATACGAGAACAGCAGAACATACACATCCACACAAGGAAGAGAGGAAGTAACAGTTCTGATGCACCACCACATACTAAGCACCTCTTAGACATACTAAAAAGTTTAACATTCAAAATCTCTGCATGACCGGAGAGCAGATTTTTAGGTAGTTTGATCTTACTACATAGTCTTCCACTCATTTTTTTCCTCCTTCATAAAGTTTGGATTATTTAGATAAAATCTTAATGGGTAAAGCTACTGCTTTTCTAGCTTATCCTTGCAACTGCCTTAAGTCATTTGTATGCAATAATCTCACAAAGAGCTTATACTTTTCACTTCTATCAGCCAAAAAACATACTGGAATTAACATGTGGTATCTGACTCTATTCACCGTATACTGATTCCAAATACTCAGGGGCAAGTTGTTAGCAGACAGAAAGTAAAGAAGCATGTAACACCCATGCCAAGCCCTAAACAGACAAGGGTGTGAAGAAGCCCCCCCCTTGCTGTTGAGCATCAGGGGACCGCTCGGAGCCCTCTCCTCAGAGGGACCCTGCAGCTATTGCCCTGGGGCAGCACCTGAGCCCCGGAGCAAAAGAATTTGCAAAGTTTGTAGGGAATTTCTGGGAGCTGCTCAGAAAGATAAGTTCTGCTTCAAACCAATACACTCTGCTAAGAGCACAGACCAAGCGATGGTAACATTTCTAAAGTTCACAAATGTTATCCTACGTGTGGAAAACGGGAGAGCGTCTAATCTGCGGTGTGCGTTGTTGAATGTGGGTGGATTACGTGACCTTCCCCAGTCCTTTCCTGCCCTATTTGCTTCGACCTTCTATTGCATTGCCCAAGTGTCCCGTAGTTCCTTGCTCCTGGTCTGGGCTAGACCTCAGGACAACAGGGACAGACAGTCTGTTTCCCCCAAATATTTCTTTCTCCTTCTGGCAGGGTTTTGACTCATAGACAGGGTTTTTTCCCCTTGTCAGTGTAAGAGGGGTTAACTCAGTTGTGGTGTTCATTTTACTTGGCCCAGAAGAAATGATTACTTGTTTTGTTTATTCTCTTTAATCTTAATGTTGTTAGTTAACAGCTCCAACTCCTACTTGGTCTGGCAGAAAAAAAATCAACTCTTATTTTAGCTATTTTATCTCTCTCTCTCTCTTATA
Source organism: Burhinus oedicnemus (assembly GCA_008921705.1). NCBI lineage: Eukaryota > Metazoa > Chordata > Aves > Charadriiformes > Burhinidae > Burhinus > Burhinus oedicnemus. The sequence continues at coordinate 537,347 of VFFE01007179.1, read as the reverse complement.
AAAAGGCTGAAAAGCAGAGTCTTCCAGTCTCCCCATATAGCATATGCACACACAGATATGACCACATCTCAGTTCTTTACATCCTATTCTCATGGGAAAGGAGACTTAGCTTAATGACTATTTTCAGAGCCTTTTGCAAAGAGATAGTCTGCCATTTCTCATGAAATCACAGCCAAAATAACCTGCTGCTGTAAGAAATCTTTGAAAGGATTTTGGCTATGCAAAATTACTGCAAATTATTATTGCAAATAAGATTCAATCTGTATAAAAATCTATGTCATTCTTGGCATATACCCATGAAGTCCACACATGATCTTAAGAAAAGGTTTACCTTGAAAGGGAAAAGGTCATTTTTCCTACCTTAGAAGAAGATTTTAGATGATGGGACACATTCCAAGAATAGGTCTGAGAAGAAAATTTGAAAGCTGCAATCCTATGATCAGAGTGATAATGTTTTTGGTCCCTGATTAAAGAGATATGTTCAGCTTTGATGTCCCCTTTGTAGTCAAGGAGTCATAATGAATAAGTAACAAATATCAAGAAATGAGTGAGAGAAATACAGAAATTAACTGGTTCAGATGGCCACTTCAAGTCAGACCTACACTGTATTATCCGTATCAGCAATTCAGACCCTAATGACAGATCAGTCTTGCTGGCAACATGTACAAATTTGCTTCATGGCTAAAAAGAATTGTGACCTAAAAGGATGCAAAATTTAGGAAGGGCAGTTGTCTCTCAGGACGGATGGAGACTGCATCTTGCTGTTGAAGAAATATGTAAAAATATTGCAGGTGACATGAATTCAGAGTGTTTTGGATGCATATCTAGGGGAGTCTTTCATTTATGTGGCTGATTGCTACAGTATGGGAGATAAATCAGAATTAGACATCCTTGCTTGAGGTAGAGGACAGGGAAATAACTCTATTATAGAAGGACCGTCAAGAGACCGAAGCGGTCTCCCTGCCTCCTGTTCCCATACAGATGCTGTAGCAATAGTTTAGAGATAAGAAGGATTATCATGAAAAGCAGTAGGCTGACCCCTTTTCAGAGCTGCTTATGCCAAAATGCCTCTGTGCTCTTTACACTGGGTAGTCAGGCTTGGGATAAGTGCCATGCCACGACACGCTTCATTCTCCTATATATTTATGCTGTGTGCATGCATTGCTTTCCTGACGCCAGAGCAATAGGAGCTGCGTGACTTCCGGCTTGTGACGTGGTGGGGGTCTTGCAGGAGACCTGTGTTTTGGATCTGGTTGTCCTGCAGTCAGAATCAAAAGAATTAAAAAATAAGGGCTCATCATACGGAGCAGTTCATGTGAATGAAGGCAGTTAAGATAGGGAAAATGAAAGCAGAGACTGTGCTCCTTGGAGTAAACCAAACAATATGAACACCCTCAGGAGCGCATTTTGGGTGAACGGTGCTTGGGTTAAAATGGCATCAATGACACTTTTCTCTACATCAGCAAGATCTACCGTAGTTTCATTTTGAACATGGCAAACTATTTGGCCTAGAGAAAAAGGTATATTTTCCTAAAAGTTTAAATATTTCCTTTCAATGTCTTTGCAAATTAAATGACTTGATGTCTCCTGTTTCCAAGATACTTAATTTTAGGTTGAAGAGGAGTTTAGTCTGACTTTCAACTGTCATCAGTCATTCTTTGTGATTTTAGAGATTTTATTTCTTTGGAAAAAACTGAAAGGTTTCATTTTAGATTGAAATAAGTCACTTTTCCTCACTGAACTGGTGAATTGCAAATCATCTACTTAGTAAATTTTCCATGTGCCGGTAACATCTGTTCAACAGTTGCCTTTTTCAGAATTTACTACAGCACAGTATTATAGCTGTGCCTTTCTGTCCCTCCTACATGCGATCTTTTCCTTTCTGCTTTGCTCAGGGTGCTGTCTGTACTTATATTATTGCAGCAGAAAAATGTAGAACATTAGCATCTGTTAATCCTTTTATACCTCAAGCCTTCACATGTTTGGCCAACTCTGCTTTTCATTGTGCCTGTCTGTCTCTGGAATAGCCTCAAAATTCCGGATACAGCAAAATAACCCAAAGTGTAGCCTGGCCCCGTGGTACTGCTGGAAGGCTATTTTAGAATTAAGATAATTCAATGGTTTAAGTGTGTTTGCTGGATCCCTAGGAGCAAACTTTTATCCCAGTTTGCAGGGATTTAGCCATTCAGTTGTTATTAATATTGAGCCATGCTGCTGAATCTACATGTTCTGTAAGGAAATAACCTAGATTTTAGTACTTTCCTTTACACTAGACACTTATTTCAGCAAATAATAGAAAGGATGAAATGAAACTTGTCCTTAGCCTACAATTTTACAGTGGCATGACAGAGAAGGAATGAGAGGCTGAAAAATAGCTAGCAAAGACCTTCACAGTAAATCTGGACCCTGGCTTTTCTTTCACACCACATTTGAAAGTAATATGTGGGGCAAAATGGAGAGCTGCCGTTCCTGTCGAAAGGGTAAGTTGGAGGTAGGTGGGTAAACGGTGGGGGCTGAAGTGAAAAAGGGAAAAATAGCTGCATCTTGGCGTGATTCACCTTGGCAGGCCGGAACGTTGGGTCTTTTGGTGTTTGTCAAACACAGACCTGCCTGCGATGTGCTTCGAATGAGACACAATAAGCCTTATGCTGCATACTTCTGTTGATGAAAAGCTGATTTTTGGACTGCTGAGACCAAAACATGCCAAACATGATCAGCTGCAGAATTAGTCTAGTCAATGCAAAAGACTTCAAAAAAACCAACTCAAACTCTAACCTGAAAACCAAAAAAGCAATTCAACATCAATTTTTCAAAAGAAATAGACATAATTAAGAATCAAGCAGGTCGGGAAATTCTTTGAGAGGCATGATGATGCTATTTTTGATCACCCTTTTTCTCTGAACTTTATTCACAACAAATGTAATTTTAAGTGTGAAGGTTGCTTAAATAACATGGGGTGAGGATGTTTACTCATACTGCAGTGCAGAATAAAGTACCTGGCCCACCTCTAAAACGAGTAAATGCACTTATCCAAAGCAGTTCAGCTTTGGTAGTCCATGAGGACCAATTTTCTTTGCTGCACAGCATGTGGATCAGCAAAGTAGGAGGGCAGGAGCCACCACAACCAGAAGGCTGAACAAGGAGATTCCTAAATTCCCACAGTGAGACTGGAGCAAGTGACAGCAGGTAAACATTGTCCTTTAGGGACTTTACATCTATCTCAATCACTTCAAAGTCTCTCTTCTGAATACTCTCCCACAGCTGTTTCTGCCTGGAATACTGTGTTCAGCTCTGGAGCCCCCAACATAAGAAGGACACGGACCTGCTGGAGCAGCTCCAGATGAGGGCCACAAAGATGATCAGAGGGCTGGAGCACCTCTGCTATGAGGACAGGCTGAGAGAGTTGGGGTTGTTCAGCCTGGAGAAGAGAAGGCTCCAGGGAGACCTTTGAGCAGCCTTTCAGTATCTGAAAGGGGCCTACAGGAAAGCTGGAAGAGGGACTTTTTACAAGGACATGTAGTGATAGGATGAGGGGTAATGGCTTCAAACTGGAAGAGAGGAGATTTAGATTAGATCTTAGGAAGAAATTTTTCACTATTAAGATGGTGAGGCACTGGAACGGGTTATCCAGAGACGCTGTGGATGCCCCATCCCTGGAAGTGTTGAGGGATGGGTTGGATGAGGCTTTGAACAACCTGGTCTAGTGGGAGGTGTCCTTGCCCACGGCAGCGGAGTTGGAACCTGATGATCTTTAAGGTCCCTTCCAACCTAAACCATTCTATGATTCTATGATTCTATGAAACTCCTTTGCCTAGAAAAAAAGAGACATTTTCTGTCTCGTTATAGCCAATAAGCAGAGGTTGGGGCAAAGAAACTGGTTTTAATAGCCTGCTACCTGGTTTCTGCTCTGCAGGGATATCATGAGGCAGCAGAACATTTTGATATCAGACCTGTAGATTTTTGTGATAAAATTATGCATTTATAAACATAATTGAATATGCATTAATACAAAGAGAAATAAAAGGAAGGGAAACACCTTTGGAAGCTGGCACAGTTGGCATGCTTTTATTTATAGCTAACAATATATAGTTAACAAAACTATACAAAAGAGAGCAGTTTCAGTGGGAGGGGGATCTGCCATGGAATACTCAAGTGCTCAGGCCATTGCCCGAGCACATGGCAGACCTGGTTTCAAGTCAGGGAAAACTAGTCATTTCCAAATCTGCCAGTGGAGCCGATACTCAGCAGAAGATGTCCCCAAGTCACTCCTCCTCCTCTCACCTCTTGGTTTGCCTTTCATTGCTCTTCCGTCAGGTCTATTCTGCAGACTGTGCTCTGAGCACATCCAGTGCCTCTCTGAGCATATCTACTCCTTGCAAACAATATTTATACAACTCAATTCGACATCAAGGCTAAAAAAGGTTAATGGGATCCTCATTTCCAAATGCAGAAAGATGAACATTGTGGCGAATAAAAAATAGAAAGCCTTCTTGAGGTCACCTATGAATAAATGTGAACAGGTGTAGGTCTGCACAGCAGCAGGTGGCACTGCCACTTCTCAGTCTATCACAGGCAAACCCCTTTTTATTAATGGGCTGACAGTCATGTTATTGAAATGACGAGGTTAAAAACATCATTACATTCCTGTAATATTCCACCCACACGGTGGATACTGCAGGAGATATAATAGTCAGCCTTGTATGTGGGACCACAGCTGACACATGCACTTGTTTGGAGATGTAGGTCCACAGTGTGTCTTTTGAAGTGGCGTATACCTGTTTTAGTGGGAGCTAAGCCTTGTCTGAACTGGGTTGAGTAGAAAACAACAGAAGTAGAGCTGTCAGGGCTTCCATGCTAGCTACATGTGCTTGTGTGGGATATTAGCAGATGCCAGATGGATCTACCTATACAAACTCTCTGTTCTCTAAACAACTCATAAAACACAACATAGAAATGACCAAAGCCTGACATTCACCAGGTTTCAGATACTCAAATTTTAGAAGTTTCAAAAGCAACTCAACAATCACTGCAAATTGCTAAAGAATAAAGTAGCAAATGATAAATTGATTTCCTGCTGTTTCTTTGTGTCCTAATTTGTGTTATGGCTTTCCAATCTGAAATTGCTTGAGTAGATTTTTGCTGTTTGGTTTTTTTAGCTCAAATTGCAAATGAAATGACTGTGGTAAACTGAATGCATCAAGTGTAATGAAGAATTGATCAATTGTTATGTCGTAGGGCTTTTCTGAACAGCAGTTTCTAGCCTATCTTCTTAAGATGAAAATTACAGTTATTAGCCAATTACCAAGTAAGAATGCAAAACTGAGTCTGGTTTTGATAACAGAAAGATAGAAGAAAACCTGAAATAGTGCATGTCTGCATATAATTGCCTTGTTTTACCTATGGATGGTGATACACAGATGACACTTTCTGTTGAATTGTTCCCTAGCAAAAGAAAAACCTCTGGCTCCGGCTATTTCTTCTTTCAGGAACGCTGTTTTTTAAACCATCTTTTTCAATAAAAAGTATAGCTCTATCTTATAAGCTAAAAGTCTACTCTCACTGTTATCAGGCAAGCAGGAGGTGGAGGGGTAGAATTGAAAGCTCAGCATGGAAATGGCTCCATGGAAATAAAAAATTACTAGGATTCATCTTGTCTGGTGAGAAGAAACTATACTGTGTTATCAGTGTCTAAGAAAGAAAGAGAGTGGTTCCTGTCAAGAATACCCCATCCAGCAATCTGATTTTCTTTTATTTACCTTCTAAAGAACTAGAAAGTATCAGAGCTAGACCTCCTGTAAAAACTACCGACACCACATCGACTGGTTGAGACCAATGGCATGAGGTTCAACAAGGCCAAGTGCCAGGTCCTGAACTTAGGTCACAACAGCCCCAGGCAACACCACAGGCTTGGGGAAGAGTGGCTGGAAAGCTGCATGGTGGAAAAGGACCTGGGGGTGTTGGTTGACAGTCGGCTGAATGTGACCCAGCAGTGTACCCAGGTGGCCAAGAAGGCCAACAGCATCCTGGCTGGTACCAGGAATAGTGTGGCCAGCAGGACTAGGGAAGTGATCGTCCCCCCTGTACTTGGCACTGGTGAGGTCCCACCTCGAATATTGGGTTCAGTTTTGGGCCCCTTGCTCCAAGAAAGGCATTGAGATTCTGGAGTGTGTCCAGAGAAGGGCAACAAAGCTGGTGAGGGGTCTGGAGAACATATCTTCTGAGGAGCAGCTGAGGGAACTGGTGTTATTTAGTGTGGAGAAAAGGAGGCTGAGGGGAGACCTTATCGCTCTCTACAACTACCTGAAAAGAGGTTGGAGAGAGGTGGGGGTTGATCTCCTTTTGCAAGTAACAAGCATTAGGACAAGAGGAAATGGCCTCAAGTTGCACCAGGGGAGGTTTAGATTGGATATTAGGAAAAATTTCTTCACAGAAAGGGTTATCAAACATTGGAACAGGCTGCCCAGGGAAATGGTGGAGTCAGCATCCCTGGAGGTATTTAAAAGACGGGTAGACGTGGTGCTGAGGGACATGGTGTAGTGGTGGTTTTGGCAGTGTTAAGTTGATGGCTGGACTCGATGATCTTAAAGGTCCCTTCCAACCTAAACAATTCTATGATTCGATGATTCTATGACTGTGGTGGAGGAAATCCCCAGCCCAGCCCAGCCCATCCCTGCATGGGAAACCCCGCATGCAGCCTGGCCAGTGACCAGAACACAGAGCTCAGATGACCTTCTGGGGACGCAAATCTCCCCAGCACATTTGGAGTCGGTTTTAAGTGAGTATAAATTTTAAAACACAGGAACCAGCACTGTGATCAAAGTTAGTTCAGTGTAAACGAGAAAAAATCAGTTGGTTTACCTTCTGCATGGCTGATCCTGATCAAAACACATCTGCCTATAATATGCACCATATGGGGCAACAATTGTCTTGTGTTTATTCCTATGCCTCCCTAATCCCCTGTGTCCTCTGTAAGCGTGCGTATCTGTACCTGCAGCTCCAGCTGGACGGCCAGAGAAAGGCATTTTGCTTTACACACATGTAATTATGGAGATGTTTTTTCTTATTATGATAATTACATCCTAAAAGATTGCGCAGGTAGCAGCTGTAAAGGTAATGAAGACTCAGCTGATACCAGCTGAACTGGATTTTCTTGTACATCAAAAAGCAGCTTCTAGCTGAAGTCCTTATAGATTCCTGAAACCTTGCTATTTTTATGAATGCTTCTACTACTCCCAGTAAATAAGCAGAGGTCTGTGGAGCAACCAAAGCAGTGATGACCCTAAACAAAAAGGAAAATTAGTACCTGTTAAAACAGTGAATGGGGACTAAATTCCTCTAAATAAAAATAGTAAATGCATTTACTCAGAGGTTTTCATGTATAGGTACTGAAAACCTTGCTCTTTCATGGCATGAATAGGCATCAAAGGTCTTGTTCTGGTGCGAGATGCACAATGGGTGACATTTTCGGCAACCAGAGGTATGAGCTCTCCTGAAATATCACCATGGCTGAGGGAAACTGCTGGCTGTAACTGTGACCATCCTGTTTCTATAGGAGGAAGGTACTAATGCATTTTAATTTTGAAGATAATTATGACTATATGTACAGAAACTATATCTTTCAAATGTTAAAGAAACAAACAGTGAGGATTGCTGATAAACTTGTTTTCTGGAAATCTATTAGACTTAATGTTGTACTTCCACGGTTGGGAGTACACAGCTTTATCTTATCATGCTGGCCAGGCAGGCCGCCAACTATTTCTAGCTCATGACCTTTTATTTTAATATTTTTAAATCCATCCAAAGTGCTATAATGCATGAGAAGGGTTTTTACATCGGCGGCAGGAGCTGCTCTGTGCTTGAGCCCATCTTGCGTGGACTCTCTTCAAGTTTCAAAGAGTGGGCAGCCTATGAGAGGATGAAGGACAGGATCAAAGAAGACCTGAATTTTGGTAGGAAGGTGGTGAGATCCTTCCACATTTGCATATTGTTGGGAAGTGGAGTGTGTCCATGTACATCACTGCAGAACGGTAATGAATAAAGCCTTACTCCAAAGGCAAGAGCAAACCAAACCATTCTTCCTAAATGTCAAAACCCTGACAGAAAAAAACATTATAAACATGTGAGGAAAGTGTGGCTGCCGAAACCACTGTTGTGCCAGTGAATGGAATGAATAATAGTGATGAATAATAGCAAAACAATAGCAGGAAAAATTGCCTCGTCACCCTGCATACATTAGGAACTAAATCACACCCAGGACACACGCATGAATCTGGCATTTGGCAGCGCTAAGCTGCCTCCACTCGGAGTCCCCTTATCTTTCTGCCAGTCTCTGCTGCATCCTGGATGCACGGACAATAAGTTAGTGGTGACACTTTCCCCAACGCTATATCATCCACATACAGAATTAAACTGAAGAAGTGGGGGGAAATGTGGCCAAAATTCAGCATTTGCCATGGGAGCAGTCTGGAAAATGTGTGGCTCGCAAATTGTAATTAGCTTGTGTTGCAGTTGAGGCATGGAAACAGCTCCAGCTCTCAAAGGGGTAAACCATGGAAATCAAATTTCCATCTGAATAGAGCCCAGTGGGTTCTAAAATCAAAACATGTGAGTTTGTTTTTGCTACTGCTATTTAGGAAAGCTACATTTGCAAGTGTATGTTCAACTGAGATTAGGAGGTAAGAAAGAACCTTTTCATTTAGTTTCACTTTTTCATTCTGAGGGATGAGAGCAAAATAGACCAATCAATAACAATAATTATAATTTTCTTTTTATTGATTGTTCAGAAGTCCTTAAAGGCATCATCATTAACTTAAAGATAACTTGAGGAAATTTATGAGGTTTTTAATTCTCTTCTGACACAGCAATTGTAAGTGATTTCTATATTCAGATGCTCAAGCTTCCTGGCTCTGAACCCAAGCCAGAATTAGAGGGGATGAGACTTGGTAAAATTTAATAGAGTAATTGACCCAATTTGGCTTTGTTGTTTTTTCTAACTGGCACATTCAATAGATGAGTCTATATTTAGCATGACAGGGGAGGTACAGACTTCACCTGTCCTGTCCAGCTGCCTGTTGCTTTTTATCTTTTTGATCAAGTGTCGTCCCTCTTGTGCCCACCATGTTATTCATGAGCAATTTTCACACGGACGAGAGATGTCACATAACAAGTCCTGGAGACCAAAAACATTTTAAGGGACAGCACTTCTGTTGGAAACTTCTTGGCTTATCCAGGTCAGTTGACCACGCATGTGTTGTTGTCCCAGAAAATAAATACTCGGCTCCTTCTTCCTCTCTATGAAGCACTGAAGAAAGCACTTTTCAGCACATCTCCTGTGACAGTGCTCCAAACTCCACATTAAACTGCCCAGAAGTTCCTCAGACTTTGCTCACGTGTCTCGCGGGGACCTCTTGTTGTCACCTACTTTGTCAACCCCCCTTGACACCTCTTATGGACCCTTGCAAAATGCATGGCTGTCCCTGTCTGCACGCTCCTGTGCGAGCTGTAGGTAGTGCATTATTCTGCAAAGCATTCAGGGGAAACACAGACTAGCAGAGCAGTTTTGTGTAATCAATTCCGCCTTTCTAAACCACAAGTTAAAAATAGAAATGCAAGCCAAGGTAAGAGATACTATCATGAATAAATAATCGTTTTCTCTAGAACTGAACGTTGGCCCTTGGTTTGTCAATAGTATATTGCTTTACTTCATAGAAGACCAGTATGATAAGTGACCTTGTTCCCACGCAAATGAAACTCAGATGCATCATACAGGCAACATCTTGAGACTGTAGGAAGATTTTTTTCAACTACGCTTTGTCTCAGGGCCCCATGCTATTGCCTTTGTGCAGGAAAAAAGAATTCCCTAAGAATAAAGCAATAAATTCACTAATCCTGCCTGATGGGAGCAATCTCTAATAAGAGTTTCAGTTACATATACCCTAAGTACAAAATATCAAGGGTGTCGTACAGAGAATCCACGGGACTGAGGGAAGAAGGAAAGGGATCTCTTCCTACATTTCTGCCTCTGTCATTGGTGCTCAGCCCACACTCAGGGGCTGCAGGAGGTTGTATTGCAGGCTACGTTTTGTTTCCAGCATAACAGATCCCTAGAGTTGAACAGTCTACAGCCTGCCTTGAAAAAAGAGTGCTGGCTCTGTAAGCACACATGTGAAAGAGTCTTTAATTGTATGCTGAGTTGCCTGGCTTACAAGAAGATGCCTTATTTTCAAAACAGTGTAATATCTAAGGGGAAATGTTAAGCAGCAGACTCCTAGAAAACCACGTTCCTGCTTGGTCTGATTTTTCTTCTTCTTGATTCTGTCTGTTATGCAGTACAAATAACGTGTGAAAAATATCTTATTCTTTTCAGTGGGTGCTCAGCCTCTTCCTGGGTCATATTTTCTATAATTACATTCATTTTACACAATGGTTCATTTATCTCTATCAATTTTGTCTTACGAACACATTATGACTTGTTCAAGACCTGGCCATTATGAGTATGTGGTGTTTATACAATGTGCTTCCTTATCATTTCAATTCAGTCAGAGGTTCTTCTGCTTCTGAATTATCTGAAAATAGCTTTATTTATTAGTTATCAAGGTTTTTATAAAATTATTATGTTTTACCTACCAGAGGAACATGCATGGTTCAAGCATTTTAATGTAGTAATCATTTTCACATTCACAACAAATTTCTGCCTCTGAATATTCTTAGGAATAAAATTTTTGTCATCAGCATGCAGAATAATTGCATTAAAACCTTAGCAAACATTGGTGAAATAAGGCAGCAACTTTCATCTGTAATAAACTGTCAGATGTTTCTTAGCTACAAATGCCTTGTCTAGTAATAGACCTTTGCATCGACCAAAAGAAATTTTTAAATGTTGTGAAATCAGAGGCTTCTACTGTTATTTTGAACACAGCCATTAAGAGCTTGGAAAGAATTTCCCTTTCCCGACATCTGCCTTCCTTGTCTGCCCTCTCTTTCAACATACGGTAAATCATAATATGGGGAAGTAGATGGCACTGGCACGCTGAAACCTTCAGAAGCTTTCACCTGAGCTTTGCTAAGTCAGTGAAATACAGCCACCGGGCACGGAAGTGGCTGGTGATGAAAAGGTTTCCTTCTGTCTCTAAAACAGCAAGAGAAGAAAGCAAACACATCCTTTGTCTGCAACTAATTTGGAGTTATGGCTTAATAGCCTAGGCTTTTCAGACTGCTTTTTCCAAATGAAAATCTTTCATCATTTTCCCATGAAGAGAAATTCAAACACTCTGGAAAATGTTTTGTTCCACTACGGATTGTAAGAAACAAAAAGTGGAAATCTGAAAATCTGCCAGGGAGGGACTTCAAAAATTTACTGTATGTCATGCAAATGTCAAAGATATGAGTATTCTCATAGATAATTTGAAATATATATAGAGAGAGACATTCATATAACCTACATATACCTACTTGTGCATATTTTCAAATGTTGTACTTCAAAAGCTCCCCAGCACCTCTCCTCTCTGTTTTTGAGGGAAGCCGTGTGAAAGCCGGCAGGCAGCTCCGCTCCCCCAGCCCCGGGGATCACTGCGGCTCTGGGGGAAAGCTCCAGCCAGGCTCCCATGATGTGGGGGATGACATCGAGAAAGAAACCTGCATCTGGGAATATCTCTTTCCTGGTCAGGGAACAATTACAGCACCTCACTGTTGTTGGTTAGTGTTACCTGGATCAGTCACTGGGTTTTCATTCACCCTCCACACAAAAATTATTTTGCGATCCGCCAGCTATTTCCCAGAGCTTTAGAATGCCCTTTAAATATATTGTGTGGCTGACACTGCTTTGCCCAAAACAAACATGTACCTTGGGTTTGTGGACTATATTTCTTTCAGGGTTTTCTGGCTGCCATCACCTATTGATATTATTTGATTTGCAGCCGCTATTCAAAGCAAACAAACAAAATCTCACATCTTCTTAAACCTTCCTCCATGTAAGCCACTGGTATTTACTGGGGGCAAAAGCGACAGGTAAAGTTCTGTCACACCCGCGCTCACTCGCCTTTAGAAAGAAAAGCAAATTTTTAGCAATTTATTTCCTCTCAAGTTTTCAGCCTGCCGCTCCAATTTTCCTGGCATGCCTCCCTGACACGCCTGATGTTTCCTCCTATGGCCTTGAGCATCAGCTGGGATGGATGGACCCTTAGCAGAACCCTGGTGGTCCCCACAGCAGTATCTTTTCCACCAACGCCACTGCCCAAGAAGGGCATGGGTGGCTCAGCCGCTTGCAGACCATCCAGCTACCAACCTGCTTGAAATAAGCTCCAGCCAGCAGATGTTTAAGGTGTTACTTGTGTGGGCCTGTGTTGGGGGCATCCCAGAGTAATGCCCTAAAAACCCCTTTCCAGACTCTTGCTTGGCTGGTCCCTGGAGCCTCTGTCCTCCCCAGTACCATATTGAGCAACCCATCAAGAATGGGCTTCTGGGCTGCTGTCCCCAGGATCTAATGACATCTTCCTCCAGCCCTGGCGACATCGATGTTTCCTTTAGCTGAGAGCCAAACCCCAGGTCCACAACAGTATTTCAGCATGAAACACCAGTTCAGATATCCACTTTCTGCTTATTGTCCATTGGATATTTCTGGATGCTTCCACCTTCTGCAGGAGGCTCTCCTCTTCCCAGCAAGCCCACAAGCTGCCCCTCATTTCATCTGCATGTAACAACTTCCCGCACATTAACGTCAGGTGAATCTTGACCTCCAGGCATTAATGGCAATTCTCCTTATGGCTTCAATAGAGACGGATTTTCCCCATAGGACTTGCTTTATCATGCCACCAGAGTTATTCAAATGCCATTTTCACTGAGCAGCTGCAACAGGTATTATTATTTGTTTGCATTTTGTGTCAAAAAGAAGCTGCTCAGTGTCTCTTTGCAGCAAGTTGCTGTCACAAAATTGTTGGGTTTAAAAAACAATGCTTTAAGTCTAGTGAAGCAACCAAATCCTTATGTCTTAGTAACAACTCCTTGCCTATATCGAGGGTGGTGGTGGTTCAAGAAGAAATTGTTTGCAGGAGACTAAAGCATTGGTTACTGTACAACATTTAACTCCAACACCACTCTGGACCGAGAGCAACAAAAGCTCACTGCAGGGTTTAGTTTCTTCCTGAAGGAAATCTGAATGGTCATAATGAGGACGAGCACTCAGCTCCCTGAAAAGCCAGCATTTTTTTCATAAGCCGTTTTAATGCAATTATAGGCATAAAGCTGGGTGATTAAGTTAAATATATAGGTTTCTTGTATTTAAAGGGATAAATATTTCCTTTTAAAGGCAACCTAGCCTGCACACCAGAGAGTAACAGCAACCCCATACAAGACATGGACGTGGACTTTTGTTGTCCCCCACAACAGGGGGAGCAATTGTGATATTGAGCACTTCATCACTGTACACAAGCTTGACATCTGCGTCTGACTTTGTCATGAATTAAAAATGAAGAGGAAGGGTTCATGCGATTAGAGTGTAGCTGCAGTCACCACAAGGTACAGGCGGGCATCCCTCAGGTGAACGTGCAACAGCGCTCACCTGTACCTTCTTGGATTTTTTTAAAATAACATTACCATAACATAGTCTGATTACAGTGATGCCTTTATTTATTTATTTCTGCAGGAAAGACAGTAGTAATTAACTTGTACCATGGCCTGCAATTTCCATGTTAAATTTTACAATGATTCTGTCGTAAGGCCATAATAAGCAGCATTTTGCAAGGGAAACTCGATAGCTGAGGGATTGTTTTGCTCATGTCTTGCTGCAAAACCTAGGCGAGCTTTTGCTTGTGCTCCCTCCTGCTCCGTGCCGGCGCACTGCCATCGACTCCGGTGCGGTTCGGTCTGATCTGCATCAGGGTGAGAACAAAATCCGTCAGTCTGGCTCCAGGGGAGCTGACAGCAGATCAATTTGCCTTGCCGCCTCCTCGATGACAGCCTGCCAGCATAACTAAGCCCAGTCACAGGTACCTAAACATATTCTGGCATTGAACACCGAATAACATACACCTTCAGAGGCGGTGGCTGCTTGAGCCAGGGCTTCACATATATGCTTTTTATGGAGTGAACACAAGGCTTTTTGTCCCAAATACCATTAAATTTAATGGGTGAACATCCCTCTCCTTACTGACCTTGCATGCCTCCCTGCGTGCTCCTCCGAGTCCCTCCCTGCCCTCTGCAAGTCCCGTCCCCAGCATTCAGCTCCTCTAACGTTAATATGCGAAACAGCATTTTCTAAACTACTGCAAACAAAACTATGCAAAGGATGAAAAATAATTAGCCGTGTCACAGTGTCTAACATATTTGCATTGTTTAGACAGAGTAGTTAATCATTGGTAAGACCACAACATGTTGTGTAAATTTGGATTATAACTACTACGTATTGAGCAGAAGGTTATTAATTACATTTAAAGGGAGTATTTGATATTATTATTATTGAGAAAGTGAATGCAATTAATTATATTACAGTGCTCTTGCAGGATTCCTGTTGCAATACTGTGCAAAGAGCTGTTTATTTTTAGACTCTTTTGCTCAGAAAGGAGGTACTTAGGGCAAGCAGAAGGCACCATGAGCCGAAGTCCAGCTCCCATTAACACTCCTGAAGCACTGAGTGATATTGAAGGGGTCAATGAGGGTCTGCATTTTTTAACGGTTTTTAAATATAAGGTAAACTTTTCATTTGCTGAAATTAGTTGGTCTGCTGAAATGTCACCTGTTCCCTTGGGTTGGGAGTTGGCAAAGGACAGTCTCCATGTGGTCCTCACTGCTGGGCCCAATTCCCCAGAAAGGACATCTGAGGGAGGAAATCGGATCCCAGATTTAATTAGAGGTGCAGTATTTCCAAATGTTCGCTCTCTAAAATGGCTCTTACCTGTAGAAAAGAAAAGCTTAGGGCATTCCTTTTTTATTCAAAAAGGCGATTGTATTAATTCAGCTGAGTTTTGCATTGGAATTGCACTAGCACTTTGACAGTTCAGTTCCCTGAAAACTGCAATAAAGGCTCTGTTACGCTACATTTTGTCCCCATTTGTCTTGTATACCATTGCCTTGCCTTTGGCACAATAAAAATAATCTTTAAAAATAGTACCATAAGTGGATTGACTTTGACCTTCTGAGTATCTTGTCAATAAAATAAAAATGATAAATCTGTTTCAGAGTGCCACTGGCGTAATATTAAAGCAGAGTTATAATCTGAAAAGTGACATTTGGAAAACGATATTATGGGGAGGGGTCTTATTCTCTGTCAACGGTGTCACATAAATAAGCTCTATTTAGAGTGCAAAGAGATGATTTTGCCAACTGCCAGGCTCACTCCTGAAACCAGGTTGTGCAATTCCTCGATGTGCTCTCTCTTACATCATCATTAGCAATTAAAGATTACTGCAGCAAGAAATTAGCTGAGCCTTCTGTTGCTGATACATAAAACAGAGCAGCTCCACCTCGGTCTCCTCCGGTGACCCACTCTGCTGTGCCAACGCAGCAAAAATGGACTTTGCCTCATAGTGAAATGGCTAAGATAACCAAGAAAAGGCCCCTTTTTCTACATGATCAGCTTTTTGAAAATAAACAACTTCTAAAAGAAGCAAGGCTTCTTTTTATTAGGTGATAAGAAAATATTAAGTATCTTGTAAAAAATCAAGAGATGTATGAAAATAAACAGGGCAGGTGTGTGAACAAACATATGTCGAAAGGCAGCAGTTTAGTTTCAAACTTTGCGATGCATGCACTGATGAATTTGGCTTTATGGGTACATGTTCCCAGGAAAGTCTGACCTGCAGCTTGAATATTTGCAAGCCTAACCTGAGCTTATTTCAAAAACCCTTGTTGTACTGTTGTTTTTGCACCATTTCTTTTTCTCTTTTTAGCATTTCTTGTTCTCATTATTCTACATATGTATTTAAAAGTATATATAAATATATTTGAGCATCAGTTTATGTGGTGATTAAAATGCTCATGCATATAGTAAACTAAATTAAAAAACCCACACATTTTCAAAGATCATGAGGCTTTAGAACCTCAAAACATTATTTGATTTCTGGGGAGGAACAATTTAGATGTTAATCCCTAAAACTAGACTGAGATCACGTTAAAGGGTTAAGGCTTCTGGTTCTGATTCAGATATGATGAAAATCTAGATAACTAAAATCTTTATGTTACCAAGCTTCCAATTTTATATATGTAATTCCAAATTTGATCTTTTCCTGGTATTTGCCTTGAAAATTAGCCCAATCCTAAACTGAATCTGAGCATAAGATGTACCTCTCTTCAAGTGGTTATTAACAGTATCCAATTGAATTAACTTGACTTAACTTATTTAATCATTGCCCTTTTTCACCCTTTCCAGCTCTCGAGTGCTTGCCAGAGGGACACCGCATCCTCCGCAATCCCTACCGCAGCACCAGGTTTGACTCACTGGAGTTGCAGCGAACGGCAATTCAGGACCTGGTTTGTGACCACTCCTTGCCACCAGCATGGTACCGTTTCATGATCGACAACAGACCTGCTGAAATGCCAACGAGATGTGTCGAAGTCAGTAAAATTTAAGCTCTAACCCTGGTGAACTTGAATAAATCCTTTGATGTGATTTTCCTTTCCAGCCACCTCTATACTCTCATAGCCAGTAAACTGCAATGGGGATAGGTGAGTGGTAACGGGAAACCCACTTTTCTAATAATAATAATAATAATAATAATAATAATAATAATAATAATAATAATAATAATAGTGTCATATCCAAGGACAGTAGTCAGAGGCCAGGATCCCTATGGACTGGGCATTATTCAAACATAAAACAAGGTGTCTTCCAACTCTAAAGAGAGATCCTTAGTAATCTACATACATCACCGTAAGTTATACTTTTTCCAAGCAATTCTATTGCTTTAAAAATGGATTTTGGAACCTGAATCTTTCCCCATATAATTTATTGTGAATTAGGAATATGTCCTTATTATGAAGTCAGAAGGGAAAAATTAGAAAAATTAATCTGAAAAGAGATTCTCTAGTGATACAGAAAGAAAAGTTAAATTTGAGTCTTTTTCCGCCATTACCATTTCTTGTATTTTTCAGTTTCATAAGCATGCTAATTACTTTCTAGAGCAAAGAAGCTCCAGCATATAAGAATACATTCTGAAAAAGACAGAATAATTATATGTTTTTATGTGTGTTTAATATGTATGACAATAACATTTAACTTGCAATCATTGCTGCCAGAG
Organism: Burhinus oedicnemus; assembly: GCA_008921705.1. Classification (NCBI taxonomy): domain Eukaryota; kingdom Metazoa; phylum Chordata; class Aves; order Charadriiformes; family Burhinidae; genus Burhinus; species Burhinus oedicnemus. The sequence continues at coordinate 520,119 of VFFE01007179.1, read as the reverse complement.
CAACTTGAGACCCTAACTAAAGTCATTGCCATCTCAAATAGCCCAGCTGCAGGAGGTTAGAATAATTTCAAACACACTGTTAAACAAAATTGTTCAGAAAATAATAAACTAATTACCATAAATGACTTTAAAGATGAAATATTCAACCTAGAGTGCCAGGAAGTTTGATATTAGGCGATGTTACCCTAGCTGGAGAACCTTCTCGAAAATAACAAATAACATTTCATATCCATTCAAAATGGACCTGTGAACTTGTCACAATAGAAGTATATCTTAATAAACTAATGTTAAATGAAATGTTAAGAGATAATTGTTATTTCTGTGGGATTTCTAACTCACTGCATACACAAACCATAAATCTAATTAACGTGAATAAATTAACATGACTATTATTGAAATATTCATTTCATGGCAGGTCATCCTTGAATATTCCAATGCATTATGAAGTTTATTTTTACGAGTTACTCTATAAGTGTATATATATTCTATAAAATTGTATAATTTGCCATTGTATTTCAGCAATTTTGAGTATGTAGTAATGCTTGACTGTATGAGATTTCTTTCCAACAATACATGCTTTGTTTCTTTTAATCTTTTCTCTGGAGTTTCTTATTCAGGTTTGTAGAGCTGTATTCATTAGTTTAGTTTCTTATCTTGTAATATAATTCTTGCCGTTGGTTTCTTCATTATCCTCTGAATGACAGTAAATCTCTGCTTCGCCATGCTGATGAAGGATTACATCTGTTAGATGTCACAACTGGAAGAATACACTTCTTTTAGATCTTCACCTTCTAAATCTGCCTCTACGTTCTATCTCTTCCACTTAATTAAATCATTGTTTAATTTGGTTTTCCATTTAATTTGAGCAAAACCTCTGGAACAAAATAATTTAAATTAATAACTGCACAGCTTCCACTACTTAATAAGCAGTTATTATTGGACATTCCACCCTGGCTGGAGTGAGCTGATTTTAATTAAACAAGTCAAAGACAAAATCCTGAACAGACAGAAGAGAAAAGAGACCAAATAAAGTCCTAAAATACAGGTGGGAAGTTAAAAAGTACATTACTCCAGCACCTTGTAAAATATATGACTGGCGGTATCCTGTTGATACTGGCCAGATACAATTAGCTGCTTATCAATGCATAAGATTAACTTCTTAACTCAAAGTAATAGTAGGTAAGGATTCTCGTCACCCAGTTGAGCTCTGAAAGGATTTAAACCGTAGTGGAGATTCAGCGATCCTGCCCAGCTGGGGAGGGAATTGAGCAGGACAAACGGCACGTGCCGGGTGGGCAGGAGGGAGATGAGCTCCAGAGCACCGGCTGCGGTGCCTGGGCAGGGGTAGCTGACTCCTTCAGACACACTCCCAAAACCTGTATTCCCAATCTTGCCCCAGAAAAGCTCCACAATAAAAATGTGGCCCTGTCTGAATATTGTTTCATAACCACAGAAAGTATTATATTCAGCAGAGAGGAGAACCAAGTCATACACAGAAGTTATGAGAGCCTCAGTCTACAACCACGTCACAGCTAAAAGGCACAGTGACTTTCGCAATGAAAAACAAATAACAGCTCTTAAGAAGCTGCTTCGCGTCCACTAATTTAACAAACAAGTGAAAAACAAAGTGAAAAAAGACAGAAGAAAACCCCAAAAGCTTTGATGTCAAAGACAGTGAAAATGTGAATTGTATTCCCGAATTCTCCATCCCTTGAATCCAACTGCTGTCCATAAACTTATTCCTCCAGTGGCAAAATACTTTTGATTGAAACAGCTTTCCAATTTAGGCTTTGCCTGCTGAATTTCTCTGGGGGTAACAAATGATCCTGACCTTCCTCCCTCTATTTCTTCCTCACCTCTCCCCCTGTGCTCCCAAAGGAGTCCCAGCAATTGCTGGATCCTGGGCATGCACTCATGGCCACAGCCACTTCCCCATCCAGCATCAGATCCTAGTAGGAAAGCAACACAAACTTGCAAATTTTGTATCCCCAGGTATTGAGGCTGCTGCCTACAGATCACAAACAATAGTCTGTTCTTCAAGAACTGCCAAATTCACTATGAAAGGCAAAAACAGTAAAGGAAGAAAGCACAGGGAAGCTTTTCCTAGGATTAAAGCACTGCACTAAGAGCAAGAAACAATGCACAGACATGGCCGGACCTAGTAGTAAAATGACCTTCAGAGTAAGAGCGAAAGTGACATAAAAACTAGAGCTCAACAGAAAATCTATTAAAAACACAGAGAAGTATTTAACAGTCAATACAGGAAAAATATACATCAGTTACAGAAATAACTATTATTTTAATTCCGGCTTCTGAATTGAAATAATATAGGGTGTATATATATACATCTGTATATATGTGCATATGGGCAAGCCCCAGGAAAGGAATGAATACTAAAAAGAAATGAGAAAGAACACAACCTGTTAATGTTATTGAAGATCTGCTCTACAGTCAGATAAAAGATCAATCTGTGGATTACAGGAAAGCAGTGCATGCTGCTAACCGTAATGCAAATCCAAATGCTGTGCCACGCTAACGGCAGGCAGGCCTTGCAAGGCTGGCTCACAGCTCACGGTGAAGCCAGAAATATGGCTGGAAATGTGCTGCTTCCCCTCATTTACATGGGGTAAAAAAGCAGAGATTATACTCTGCAACCTTAAGGAAAAACAACAATTAAGAATTTGATTATGCAAATAGTAAATGGTTCTGGAGCCGGCAATAATACTCATGATAGGGCATGCACGAGTCGAATTCATTACTTCTCAAAGCAATGTTAATATTTCCAGCTTTGAGCAGTCAATTGTAAACAGCAAATGATAAGCTAAAATAAAAGCTGTTAAAATCAGAATCACTACTAGAACAACTGTCACTATCAAACACTTGTCCTCTGAAACAGAGGATTCGTGGTACCATATTCCTTGAGCAGAGACATAAATACAGATGTTACCACACTGACCACAAAAATCACTGCACACTCACCGCCGAGGTGAGACACAGGTCTCGCCGGTCTCCAGATCTTCTGAAATGTCAGAGTACCTCATGAGCCAGCAGTTCTCCCACAACACCCATCAATACAGGTAGCCCAGATGTATGGTTCAGCATTTATTTATAGAATCATAGAATCGTTTAGGTTGGAAAAGACCTTTAAGGTCATCTAGTCCAATCATTGATCCTACTCTACCAGGTCTGCCACTAAACCATGTCTCTAAGCATCACATCTACACGACTTTTAAACACATCGAGGGATGGTGACTCAACCACCTCCCTGGGCAGCCTGTTCCAATGGTTGATAACTCTTTCAGTGAAAAATTTTTTCCTGATGTCCAACCTAAACCTCCCCTGGCGCAACTTGAACCTGTTTCCTCTTGTCCTATTGCTAGTTACTTGAGAGAAGAGACCAGCTCCCATCTCACTACAACCTCCTTTCAGGTAGTTGTAGAGAGCAATAAGGTCTCCCCTCAACCTTCTCTTCTCCAGACTAAACAACCCTAATTCCCTCAGCTGCTCCTCATAAGACATGTTCTCCAGACCCCTCACCAGCTTCGTTGCCCTTCTCTGGACACACTCCAGCACCTCAATGTCCCTCCTAGACTGTGGTGCCCAAAACTGAACACAGTACTCAAGCTGCTGTGTACTCACCAGTGTTGAGCACAGGGGCACGATCACTTCCCTACTCCTGCTGGCCACACTATTCTTGATACAGACCAAGAAGCTTTTGGCCTTCTTGGCTACCTGGGCACACTGCTGGCTCATGTTCAGCCAGCTGTCCACCAGGACCCCCAGATCCTTTTCTGCCAGGCAGCTTTCCAGCCGCTCCTCCCCAAGCCTGTAGCGTTGCCTGGGGTTGTTGTGTTTTGTATGTATGTTTTGGGGTTTTGTATGTATGCATACAAAAATATGCATACCACCTGGACTGACAGGCACATACCAGATGCGTACACAGATACACAGACCCATCAGCTCAAGTTCAAACTCCCAGAGCAGACACTGCTTCACTCTTGGTTTCCTCCCAGTCTTAAGCCAGCCCCTCACTCGGGCTCCCTTTATTTTCTGCAGTCCTGGTGGCATGCATGGCAGGAGCCTCCAAGTGACCTCGTGGACCACACGGGAGGTCCACCTGCCCCAGGTGCATACAACATGGGTTGTATGAGACTTTAAAGGGATTTCTCTCCCATGAGCCAGTGCAGTCACTGTAATTTCTTAACATCCAGAATCCTGCAGCAAGGATTTCTACAGGTTAGTTATAGATACATCACTCTGTTTTGGAAATGCCCAGTAGTAATATCTGCCTGTGATGTTGTATAAAGATTAGTTCCAATATACTTCTTCAGAAATTTCATTCTCTAAATGAGTAAAACTATCTCTAAATTTGTATGTAAATGTGGCATAAAAAGGACATGTTACGCAGTCAGGGCTGGTGTTTTCGCAACAGTTGCATTTTTAACAATATAAATTTACTTTTATATCTATACTAGGCTCAAACATAAGCTTAAATGCTAACCTTTGGTGTATAAAACAAGGTCATGCTAAAGTGTGCCAAACCTAACCTGCCTATGACGCTTAATATTGTAACCCCTGGAGAAGATTCACTTTTTCCCATACTCAGTTTAATTTCCTCCTCTACTTAACCTGTTGTAGAATATTTTATGCTCACAATCAAAATACAATATCTCGACAGCATACTATTAATTTTTTATTCTGTTTCAATTTTTATTTTGCTCTGAATCCAACCCTACTTGGATTTGCAATTGTTTTACGAACTTAAAAGCAAGTGACACTTTCAAGGTATTATTTCATGTTTTCATCTGTAATTCTCTTTCTCGCATGTATACGTGAATATGCCAAGATCATAATGGTAGGTATGAAGAGGGTTTGTTTTTCCTGTTTGTTTTTCAGGCATACAAAAAGCATTCTATAGAAATTACAATTACAGCCTCTATTGTTCAGAAGCATGTACTTAAAAGAAACACAAGGCAGGCACCAGTTTAATTGCTACTACAGATATTCCTGACGTAAACTGATTTCTGTGGAGTTCGGCCCCAGATTGAAATAGAAAATCTTATTTACTTCAACTTACCACAAAGAAATTCAAAAAACTAAGACAAAGTAAAGTTTTGAGTGGATAACATGCAAAATCACAGTGCTTTAACTGCCAACCAACAGTATACCGAAAAGCCTTCCATCTCCATCTAACTAAAACAATGCAGTTCTCACATATGGTGCTACTTATTTTTAACAGCATAATTTCAGTGCAATACCCAAGTGACAAGAACAATCAAGCTTGATTTCTTTGTGCAATTATAAAGAACCTTAGAGTGTTCCATCAATCAAACTAGTTGATTCTCCAAACCCCAACTAAATGGAAAGAGACATCATTGGATTAAACAATAATGGTTTGTCCCATTGTTTTGGCAAACGGGGAACAAATTTAATTTTTTTTCATTTAGGTTTTCTGAACTGAATTATTTAAAAGATTAGCTGGTGCCTAATTATGAATCAAAAATACTTAATGAATGCTTACCTGCCACATAGAGGTGTTGTGAAGATTAATTAGGTAAGGTTTATAAAACACTTTGAAGATTAAAAACACCACTTAATTATAATTGGATAAAGTATGAAGGAATATTGAGTGCTAAAGAAGCCTGGCAACAGCCTAAAAACTCCTTTTTGTGCTAGATAAGTTCTCCTTTGTGCAAGCTATGTCACTGGATACCTAATACAGACACAAGGAATGACCTAAATTTAGGATTTACAACAATATAGTTTACTTCACTAGCTTGCCATCACATTGACCAGTTGCAGGTCCAAGTAAAGACGTCAACTGAAGCAATCAAATGCTTTTGATCTCCTCTACGGAGTGTTAATCAGATGTCCACTGCAGCTCACCACCCAGGACACTGCCTAAAGACCTACAAGGGAGACAGGATCTGTAGGGAGAGTAGGGAGAGAGACTGTTTCTCACCAGACCTACCAATATACTCAGAAATAAATTAACAGACTGTGGGCACAGAGGTGTTTTCCAGTGTTGCTGGTGTTGTACCTTATTTTTCTTCCCGCTGTGTAGCTTCCATTTCGAGTGAGAAAGACTGATATTTGGCACGCCACAGCAATAGTGCTGCTGCCGTGCAGTCAACGTTCCGTAGTCACCTGGAGAACCTTAGCAAAGCCACGGTCTGATCCCCACCACCGGCTTCCCAGCAGACGAGCTCCTGCCTACCAGAGACTTGCGGAGTTTGCTCTTCTGTGGCGGCAGCTGTATAATTCCTCTTCTTCATTTTGGAAATACCGCTGAATCATGGTGTGAGATTCCCACAGCTTTGTGCTATTCCTAGAGCAGCAATGAGTGTAGTTACTGCAGGTAAATGCTGTATCTTAAATGCCAATCATTTACTATCTCTGTATTCAATTTTCTGGTTACTCTCCTAAATGACTGCTACAAAATTTAATGCTAATTATGCCACAGCTGGGACTTGAAAAATTTGGCATTTTGAAGTCTCTTCTCCTAGAGTTTTTTTTTTAAATATATTTTCTTTGTTTTTTTCTACTCTTATCTGTACCACTGGTTGAATACACAAATACACATTTGCCCTTGCCTTCCCAGGTCTGTTTTCTAATTCATAGGGGCCTCACACAGCAAATCCTTTTGGCTAGAAGGGGGCAACTTGCCTGACTCAGATGGACTGCATGCAGCTCAAAGCAGAAAATAAATGCATGTATGTCATAACACTGCCAGGAAAACAGAAATACTTGATTTATACCAAAATTCTTCCTTAGCCAGCCTGTAATACTGTATCATAGTTTGTTACAATAACTTCCTTTCTCACAGTCTGACTTTTCCTGGGTGCAAAGTCAGTCAAAAGAGTTCATTATTGCTTGTAATTTGTGCACATTACATAGTGAACTATGTCGCTCAAACGGTTTGAGTGCAAGATTCGCCAGAACAAATCCAGGGTGCCGCAGATCACAGTGGGGGTTTATCAGAAAGCCTGCACACGATGCCGGTGGCTGACGTCAGCGGTGCTAATCCCTACTGTCTCCAGCACGGAAATGGCTCACAAACTTGTGGTGAGGATAAATACAAAGAGGGAGAAAATCACCTTCCTCTTATTTCAGTGTTTTATTTTTTTTCCTTTATGTGTTAACAGGGGATGCAGACCCGTTTTTATGTACATTTACTTTGTCTTTTTTCTTTTTTTTCCTTTTTTTTCTTTTTTTCTTTTTTTTTCTTTTTCTTTCTTTTACTTTGTCTTTTTTATTTTATCTTTTTTCACTGCCAGAATGCACTTGCATCTGTCTATTTATCTACAAGGCCCACAGCACAGCAGATAGATGGGTGTCTCATTAGTGAATTTATCTTTCCAGCACTGCTGCAAGGCAGGGAAGTGCTATTACCACCTCAGCCACCTCTACCTCTGGTTTAGAGATAAGGGAGTGAGGCACAGAAAGAGTAAGTGATTTGCCCAAGGTCAGGGGCAGCAGCCAGGGAAGCTGAGGCACCGCGTGTGCCTGGCCAGGGGCAGTCCAGTAACCGCATGCCCAACGGAGCGGCGCTGACATGTTGGGGCCAGTTATACTGGTTAAGGCAGAAGCGAATGGATACAACGGCCCCTTTTGAACAGCAAAAGGACTTCTACAGAAAATTGTTAGAGTATTTTTTCAGTTTGTTCAGCCGTGGGTGCAAATGTTCCTTGAGACGCAGCTATTTGCAGGAGATCACGTCACCTCAAAGCAATGAAGGTCACATTTCAGCAACCTAATGTCAGTAAATAGTGACAACAGCCCTTTGCAGCAGGTGTTAGCCGTACTGGGAACGCTTCCCATGCAATTGGCTGAGGCCTATGATATGAGATTCAACAAGGCCAAATGCTGGTTCCTGCATGTGGGTCGCAGCAACCCCATGCAGCGCTACAGGCTTGGGGAACAGTGGCTGGAAAGCTGCATGGTGAAACCTGGGGGTGTTGGGAGCCAGTCGGCTGAAGACGAGCCAGCAGTGTACCCAGGTGGCCAAGAAGACCAATCCTGGCTTGTATAAGGAATTCTGTGGCCCTCAGGACTAGGGCAGTGATAGTGCCCCTGTACTCAGCACTGGTGAGGTCCCACCTCAAATACGGGGTTCAGTTTTGGGCCCCTCACTACAAGAAAGACATTGAGGTGCTGGAGCGTGTCCAGAAAAGGACAATGAAGCTGGTGAAGGGTCTAGATCACAAGTCTTATAAGGAGCGGCTGATGGAGCTGAGGTTGTTTAGCCTGGAGAAAAGGAGGCTCAGGGGAGACCTTATCGCTCTCTACAACTACCTGAAAGGAGGTTGTAGCAAGGGGGCTGTCGGTCTCTTCTCCCACATAACAAGTGATAGGATGAGAGGAAATGGTCTCAAGTTGCACCAGGAGAGGTTTAGACTGGATATTGGAAAAATTTCTTCACCCAAAGGGTTGTCAAGCATTGGAACAGGCTGCCCAGGGAAGTGGTGGAATTGCCATCCCTGGAGGTATTTAAAAGACGGGTAGACGTGGTGTTGAGGGACATGGTTTAGTGGTGGTTTTGGCAGTGCTAGGTTGGACTCGATGATCTTAAAGGTCCCTTCCAACCTAGACTATTCTATGATTCATGAGTGGCGTTGGTATCCCTCCTCCTCCTACTCAGGCAGTGAGCGCCAGTACCAGCCATGGGGTCAGGTCTGCAGGGGAGTGCCTGAGGAGGGATGGGCATGTTGAGCTGTGTCTCCTTACCAAAACATTTTCCTTCCAGGTTTTCCACAGCTTGCACACACCCAATTGAGCTCCAGCACTCATTCATCAATTCTGCTCTGCACCCCTCTAATCTAATTCTTCCTGGCTTATGGGGTTCAAAACACCTGCGAGGTACACTCACAATTATATGTATTTTAATATGATTTGAAAAATAATGATCCAGTCCAACCATCTTTGCTCACACATGTAAAGGCACTGAAGTCAGCAGTTAGCTGGAGTAAGAGGAAATTCAAGGTGCAAGTATCTCATCAAGAAGATACATGAGTATGAATCCCATGCACAAATACAGGCTGGGTGAAGAATGGAGCAAGAGCAGCCCTGAGGAGAAGGACTTGGGGGTGTCAGTGGATGAGAAGCTCAACATGAGCTGGCAATGTGTGTTCGCAGCCCAGAAGGCCAACCGCATCCTGGGCTGCACCAAAAGAAGAGTGGCCAGCAGGGCAAGTGACATGATTCTGCCCCTCTACTCTGCTCTCTTGAGACCCCACCTGGGATACTGTGTCCAGCTCTGGAGTCCCCAACATAAGAAGGACACGGACCTGTTGGAGCAGGTCCAGATGAGGGCCACAAAGATGATCAGAGGGTTAGAGAACCTCTGCTACGAGGACAGGCTGAGAGAGTTGGAGTTGTTCAGCCTGGAGAAGAGAAGGCGCTAGGGAGACATTAGAGTGCCTTTCAGTATCTGAAAGGGGCCTACAAGAAAGCTGGAAGAGGGACTTTTTACAAGGGCATGTAGTGATAGGATGAGAAGTAATGGCTTCAAACTGGAAGAGAGGAGATTTAGATTAGATATTAGGAAGAAATTTTTCACTCTGAGGGTGGTGAGACACTGGGACAGGTTGTCCAGGGAAGCTGTGGATGCCCCATCCCTGGAAGTGTTCAAGGCCAGGTTGGATGAGGCTTTGAGCAACCAGGTCTAGTGGGAGGTGTCCTTACCCATGGCAGGGGGGTTGGAACTAGATGATCTTTAAGGTCCCTTCCAACCTAAACCATTCTGTGATTCTGTGAAACAGAAACCATTCAGGTCCAGTTGCTGTCCTCTGCACCCGTCCTTCTTCCTCTGCATACAGTACCTCTTCTGTGGAGGATGTTTGCTCCACTCTTCTGTGTCATTACAAGTGTATGCTCATAAAGATGCTTTGGAAACATGTTAGCTTACATCAGATCTTGTTCTCTAGGTCAGAAGTTCACCAGGATACAAGAAATTCCTGACATCTGCATTTTGCCCAGCACAGAAAACACCGGTGTCCCTTAAAGCTGTAAATAAACAGAACAAATCCCTTAAAAAGTTACACACAACATGGCTTTTAAATAAAGGAAGGGAAGGGATTAATCCAAAATTCCACGTAAAATCATTTTTATGCTGATCTCTTCTCCTTCGCTAGCACACTGCCAGCATGCTGTTCCTCCCCAGGGACCTGCTGCGCTGGGTGAGCTCCAGTGCTTTCCACACGGACACCGGGAACACGGGCACCTGAACGGGAGGGCAGGGTCAGCCCCTCTGCTTGGCTGCTGCTGCATTTCTGAGGGAAAAAAAGGCTTTGGATAATTTTAATGGTGTCTCTCTGGAATCCTTGTTTTTAGAAGCCTGACAATAACTAGCTCCAAATGGAAATCAGACCGTGTCATGCCATACTCTTTTTTTTTTTTCAAATATTCTTCTTTTACTGGGTGTGCAGCCCCCACTCCCCTGTCCCTGCTTTCCGGCTTGTACAGCTCCCAGGTAAAATTCAAACTACAGGAGGGCACTGGTGCGTGACTTCATAAATTTATCCTTTGACTTTCACTGCTTCTCCTGCTGTCACAAACAACTTTTGATCTTAAAGAGTGAAGCAGCAAACCTGGGCCAATGGGAAAAAATGTTGGGGTATTTTTTATTCCACGTGATATATAGCCAAATGTATATAGCACCAGGAGGAAGCGTGTCCCCAGAGTGGGACTATTAGAGATAGTTCACTATCGCTGGCTGAAGAAATGCAAAGCAACAGCAGCAGTCACGCTCTGCAGAATATGACTGATATCTGAGAGTAAATTATTGTCAGTATTTGGTAATATTTTTCAAACTTTACCTCAAATATCTGTATGCTTTGCATACTGGCAAATGATAGGTAACGGTGCAGAATAACGAGTTACCTTTGTAATTCGCTGTATATATTTTATTAGGCTCTGATTATACCTCATCTCCTCACTGAGGTACTGAAACTAAAGACAGGTTTGGATAATCACGTCCCTTTAGTCAGTGGAAAGAGCTTGGCATATAGAGAGGGCAATTCAGATCTGAAATGCCTGAACATCCATCTCTAGGTTGGGAAAGGTAAATCTGGTGCATACCCTCCCAGCCATGCCTCAAAATGCCATAGTTTAAACCATTTTAGGACCAACTTCTTCTGCTTTGGGATTTCCTTTATTCAGAGGATTCAGGGATTTAGTGGAAGCTGTTAATAGGTAGAAGTCTGAAGTTCAAAAACCCCCCAAAATTTGATCAAATCATAGAATTGTCTAGGTTGGAAGGGACCTTTAAGATCATCGAGTCCAACCATGAATCTAACACTGCCAAAACCACCACTAAGCCATGTCCCTCAGCACCACGTCTAACTGCTTTTAAATATCTCCAGGGATGGCAATTCCACCACTTCCCTGGGCAGCCTGTTCCAATGCTTGACAACCCTTTGGGTGAAGAAATTTCTCCCAATAGAATCGGTGTATATTATGCATACCCTGCACATGTTTTGTATATCCTGCATATGTTTTCCCTTGAAGAATGAGGGATAGGCTCAAGCCCCAAAGAAGCGTGCAGAACATGCTGGAGATGTAGGGCAGAAGCTGTCAGGACAACGGCAGCTGAAGCTGTAGCTGTTTTGGAGGAAGGTGCTGGTGTGTGATGCTCTGAGCATAGCGATGTCCTGCTTTGGGATGGTCCTAATATCTTCTTGCTCCTTGTGCTCTATCAGCCTTTACTTTCTTCTGCCATGGATGAAGCATGGATGGGAATGGCCAGTTGATGTGGCCCAAAGTGTGCTTCCCAGAGAGAGGAGCTAGCCTGTTTACATGCTTTCATTTTTTTCATACAAACCAACAAAAAATAAAGTACTTTGGAATCCACTTATTGTGTTCTTTGAGAATTTTATCTGTGTAAAGTCACCTCTCTAAACTGAGCAAGACATTTTCATCCCCACCTACACAGCTTTTTCACTGACCTTCCAGGTTCACCACACTCAAATTCTTGGGTTTTACTGATTCTCCACAAAGTCCTACCGCATTTTCTATAAGTGGTTTCTTTTGTATGCATCCTCAGATGAATAAATGCGGGACCCAAGCTCCGGTATGGCTGTCACTGAAATCTGAATCCCTGCCAATTCCCGGTGAAAGCAAGCGGCTCACGGCCTGTGCTACCTGGCAGGTCTTCTTCGGGGGCACCAAGGACTGCTGCTTGTTTCGGATACCCATCGCCGTCAGGAACTGCGGTGAATTCTTTGTGTATCTCCTGCAGCCTACTCAAGGATGCATGGGCTACTGCGCAGAAGGTGAGGATCAGTAAAGTATTTATCAATGAGATTGCATGTGCCTCTCTGGCTGTGTGTTCAAAGGTCCTGGTATTGCAATGCACATCTCGGTGACCTTGCGAGTCAAGCTTCGCTCCCAGTAAGATGCAGACCATGTAGAAAATAAATCAGCGGTGGTCCGAGGTGTTCCTGAGGAATAGCTGTTATTACCAGTGCAAAATGTAATCTGGTGTGTATTACTGAAGTGTTCTTTGCTTGGTTACAGTTCAGATGTAACCTTTCCTACTGTCTTTGGCTCCACTTTGGCTTGAAGTTGCACAGCGAGTGAGCGGAGGCGTCTCGGTTTTATTGAGGCACTGTATCCAGGATACTGTATCTAAGGTCTGTTCTTATCTTCAGTAATCCAGTTTCCCCCCCAAAAAGATAATTCTGAAACTCTAGAAGGAAAAAAACCCCAAACTGATAACATCTTTTTCATGACATTTATATAATTACTCTCGTCAGAAATAATTTTCAGCCTACTACAAGAGATCTAACCTCTGTTCGGTAGCTAGGAAACAAAGGAATAGCAGAAAGCAATTGCTCGCTCAGTTAAACCTTCTGAACTTCGGAGCATGTTCAGGTGCATATAGATTTAGTCAGAAAAGACAGTTCTTTCTCAAAAGGAAAGAATTACGTTTATACTTTCAGCATTTTTGGACAGAGACACGACACACTGAGAAACTAGGGTTATCACCTTTCAATCAGGCAAAATTCAAGCTTAAATAAATTTGAGAGAGAGAGATATGTATTTTCTTATCTTTATCAATATTTTAACATTCCCATATGAAGAAGAGAGAGGAAAAAAGGCTCAAAGACAGTGAGATTAATTCACTATTTGAAATACAAAATATCCATTAAAATAAATGAAACTGCTCTTTAATTTCCATGATTCTTTCTCAGAAATGACTTTTTAACTGAATACAGTCATTTTCCAGTTTAAGCTTGTCTTTTTTAAAACTACAGATTTCCACTATCCTTGTTTGAAGAATTTTTTACCTATACCTTTTGGGTGATTAGTTTTGGCCTTTCTTTTGATCCACACTTCTTCAGGAATGTAAATCTGCCTGCATTTTTCATAAAATAAAGTTTATCCCTTCCCATCTATCCCAAACCAATGACTTTCTGCCTTTTCCTTACCACTGCTGTTGAAGCCTTCACCTTTTTCCTAGGCATTTCTGTGAGGTCCAGCTCTCCCGAGTCTTTAATTCCTGTCTTCAGGATGTTTTTGCGATATCACATATTGGATGGAAAACACCCAAAGCTGAAGTGTTTTATTGGGGGTTGTTAATTCACTGTCTTAAATTCAGCTGTGAACATTGCACCATAGGAGCCCCTACACAGCCCCAGAGCTGGGTCCAGCTGGAACCATCACGGCTACTTGCCGGGGTCGATCCCCCAGCCCCATCCTCTAGAGGCTCAGGAACAAGACACCCGTCAGCACTTCTTAGCTGCAAAAGAAAATGAATTTAAGGCTTCATAGCTTGGCAGAAAGGACACGGCTGGGAAAAGCGGTATACGTGCTTGCCATTCTGCTCACATCTTCCCATGAGCTGATCACCTAACTTTGTCCTTCTGGAATAATTTCCTGCAGAAAGTCATGATGTGAGCCACAGTTTGAGGCAGCTTCCCTTAGCAACAAAAGAGAAACAGATATAAACAACTGGTCCTTATTCATATTTAACATAACTGGTCTCTTTTTCTTAACTCTTGTTATTTGCCCTGGGCACCTGTTAACACATTGGTTCTTCATTCTGCTATAACAGCCTCATACCATGTTCTCTTGGGCTTCCATAATATTTTCTATACTCCTCCAAAAAAGTTACTTAATTTATCCTTTCAAAGCATCTGAACCAGCTTCGTGTTCCGTTTGAGTTCAGGTCTCTGGAGATGAAAGAACATCACCCTACAGTATTACAGATCTTTTTGTTTCTACTTTCTAGGTGAGTTTAACAGGAAGAAAAGTTTCAGACTTCATTACTTGTTGAAGCCTATAGAAAGCAGGCTGTATTTTTAGAGCGGTGGCATTATTCTGGGCAGAGGGAAGCTATATTGAGCAGGCTCAGCCTATGTACATCCCAGAACAGCCTGGAAAGGATTTTCACAGCATGGCAACATGGGCTGGGTGCTCTCTGAGAGTCAGTTTACCTCTGCAATGTAATTATTTCTCATAACTTTTCTGTACTTATTGCAAAACTTGGATCAAAAGGCTGTGTTCCAGGGGAATGCAAAGCTGATGGCCTTTGCCAGAGTAATTAATTTATATTAATCTGAGTGCTTCATTTCAATAACATTTCTCTTACTGCAAAATAAAAAAAAAACCACCACAAAAAATAGGTCAAATATTACAACAATGGGTAGTCCGTACACAATTAGCAATTTTTGCATTTAGTATGAAATACATTTTCTTGCTTACATAATTAATAATCAAATCACAAGAATGTAAAACGTAGTGTTTCTCCCTTGTTTAGTTATGTTGAAATCTTCTTGTTGAGTGAACAACTGTGATATTAAAAGAACATTCTCTGTTACATCCTTCTTTTGTTTCCTTCTTCCAGACAAACTCCCAAGGCTGGCTTTGCAACCAGTGATAACCCCCGAGCTTGTGCACGGCCGTGTCCACCTGAAGTGCTCTTACAGCCACCCTTCCTCAAAGCCGCCGCTGCAATACACGGTGGTCTGGTCGCGCCTGTCTACCCCTGGCAAGAAAGAGCAGATTCAGCGTGATACCACCCTGCAGTCATTTTCCTACGTCGAGATGAACGGCATAAATCTCAGATTGGGAGATACGGTAATGTCAGCCCGCCTTCAGCCAAAAAGGTCAAACACTCAGGGGATCAAATCCTTTCCTTAAATCTTTGTTGTGTTTTTATTAGTGCTGCTCCTCACTCATTATACAACAGCCACAGAAAAAAAATACTGAAACTGTTTCGCAACAGGATTATTAAATAGCATTTGCCAGATTCAGGATCTGTAACATTTCTTTGAATCGCAGTGAGTTCACAGAAGCTATCAATTTTACTGTTTTCTAAAGGCGACTTGAATCTTTGCACTTACATTACAGCTTGAATGCTATGAAATAGGTATGAGTAGTAGGTACATGTACCTGAGCCGATTTTTGCTTAGTATTTTTTGTATCTTGCAGCAGCGAGAATTTGCAGTAGAGGCAGGCTCGGCTATATGCACTCAGTAATTTTTATACTCATGGACCAGAGACACAATAACATCTTTTCACAGAAAAGAAGGACGGTACATTTTAAAATAGAGGGAGGTTTATTTTATGGTCTTTTTCATGGTATTCTGCCTCTCTGATTCCAAGTTCTTGGTTCAATAGCATACTGAAAGATAGAGTTCATTACAAAACAATCTTTAAGAAGTATATTTGATGGCTTACATAGCAACACAGATCTACTTTCAAGAACAACAACAAAACAGAAGCCAATACAAGATGTGAAAAAAATTGACTTGTGTATGAATTCATGGACTTTCATGGTACAGAAACAAGGCTTTTAAAGTTAAATTAGGTTCATAACTTTTATAGGCAGAGCGCCATTAGCGATGCTACAACGAACTGAAAGAATAAACAGGGATAATGTCTTTGTGTTAAAAGTAGGTTGGAAATAGTCTTGGCATTTTGCAGCTCTTCTTTGAGATATTTAAGATATATAAGAAATGTGAATAAGCTTTTTCCAGTTCTTGAAAGGATGAGTCATTTATAACAGTAGCACAATCTAGATAGTTTTTTTCTCATTTCTCCTCATAATTATGCCTCCTGAGTTCAGACTCTGACTGATGTTGCCCTCACTTATATTATAACATGAGGCAGACAATTCTGCCAGTTTAAGACAAGTTTGTGTTATGTGGAGATATTTGCATCAAAATAATTTCACTTACAATCACTTCAAATCTAGTTTTAACAGTCCTGAAGGAGTCAGAGAAAATATAGTTCTGTTAACTAGTAACATCACCAAATCTTTATAGGACCGTTTTTATTATATTAAGCCCTTCCTTGTCCTCTGCTGAAACTACATGTTTAACTTAGTGGGTTTAGTGAGGCTAAAATCTTCTCTTCCTTGCTAGATTTTTTCCAAGGTCTTCATGGCCTATTTGACTAATTATAACGATCCATAAATCATCACTGGTGAAAACTAAGCAATGAAGCCTCAGCTGTAACTGGGAATCCAGTTTTACATAATAAAGATTAAAAAAAGCATTTCACCGTGTTTATCATCCCACTCCGGTGTCTAAGAAGTGTCACAAAGGGGCAGATTCTCCTTTCACCCCAGTGGTGTAAGCCTGAAGCAACTTAGGATGCGTTGGTAGGGCCACCACAAAGGAAAGGTGATGCCACTAAAGGCAGAGTCAGACCCTGGAGACCAAACTCTGCCGCAGAGGTAGTTTGTAACTTCCACCTGCCCAGGAAAGATGCAGGTGGAAGGTTTTTTTCTCAGGCAGCTTTAAAGGAAAGCTAGATCCTCAGTGATAAAAGCCATAGTAGAGAGGAGACAATGAACTGGGGGCACTTTCCTGTTCCCTTTCCCCTTCTCCGTGCACAGCCCAGTGGTAACATCCCCACAGCTGCGCACTGCCAGGGTGAATGGCTGGTGTTCAGAGCAGAATTTGTCCCCCAAGGATGCAGAATTTACAGGATTTTGAAAACTGATTGCTTTTGTTTAATCTACTCTTTGTCTACCTGCACTTTGCCTGAATTTGGCCTCAATGCTTTCATGGTCTGAAATCAGCATCTTCTCTGTTCATTCCTTGATAAAAAACTACAGCCAAGCAAAAAGATTTTTTTTTTTTTAATCACATCTTAGGTGATTGATATCTATGCTATTTTTTATCTGTCAGAAAGTCTCCAGGTAATAGGCTAGTCACATAATAGAATATCTATTGATATATTTTAATACGCAGTCAAACTTTAGAGAAGAGTTGAGATTTATCGGCCAACATTTCTGAACTTGTATTGACTAAACAGCCAGTTATTTTTTAATAGCCTTCATGTGTGCTTTTCTTCCCCATCTTTGGGCTCCAATTTTGTTATTTCAGACAGTAATGTTGGCAGCATAATGTTTGCAAAACTATTGCAGCCTTAAATAAATCTATAACATGTCCCTATTTCTTTATGAATGCTGAAAGAAGCCTACTCCATCTTATATGAAAATTCTGGCATTCCTAAGCCTTATTTATTCAGTAGTGACAGAGGTCATTTCATTCCTCGAGGCACAGCCATCTATAAATTATAGCAGCACACTGAGAGTAATGAGTTACGCTAAGAAAGAAAGGTGTTTAGAAGAACACCATGCAGTTTTCGCTCAGCACAGCAATCCAAAAGTTCATACGGCAAGGAGCAATTGTCACCGTACATAAGCTATGGTGCGCATTGTCAAATAAAAAAGTTTAAGTAAAACTGGCCTTTCTGAGCTCTGTGTTAGAAATGACTGTTTCACGTGGCACTCTGCAACAGCAGAAGAACATGCCCCAGCCAAAAAGACTGCAAATTAGTGCCTCGGTATAGAAAATAACTAATTTTCACTCACAAGGGAAGAGGAATGAACTTTCCCCCTGCTTAAATACTAATCCCATCCCAACCACTGGACTCGACAAAATCAATAGCAGAAGAGGAAGACCTGTCTATTTGTAGGTCACACCTGAGTTTACAATTGCTTTCTCAACCTTCAGGTAGAAAATGAGGAGCATCCCTGCAGAAACAGAGCTCTGGGTGGACTTGGAGAGAGATTTTAAAGCAGAAAGGGTCAGAGAAACGATGAGCAAAACTCTGCAGCTGATAAGACACCTCACTACTACCCTGAGAAAACATCTTTCCTTAGTAGATGAATGACATACAGTCAGTCTCCACATACTGTCTGGCCATTTGGCAACTGGAAAGAGCTGCCTTCTTTAGATATAGCAAGCAGCAGAGTGACTGGAGCTGGGCTTCCCACAGCGCCAGGTCACGCTGCTGCACCGGCTCCCTCCCTTCGGCAGCCAACAGCCCATCACAGGGAGCGATTTCTGTTCAAAAGCTTTAAGGTTTAGTTTATTAATTAACTCAAAGTCAGAGTCTCCCTGCTTTCCCCTTCCCGCTAATCCTTCCAGAAAGCCTTTCCAGAGATTTTGTTCCTACCCCTTTCTGCAAATACCTACAGCTAGATCATTTCTTCGAGCTAATGAGAGCTATTTTTTTTTTCTTCCTCCGGCTTCCCTAGAAATGCCATCCTCCAGCTCTGCTCATCCTTTGCTCTTTTCATCAAGGCTGTAAACCACATCTCCCTCTCTCCGTCCCTGCCTCCCACACTCCCCAGCTCCCAGCAGAGTGACTCCTGGAGGCTTTTCTAACCCCAGCCCATTAGCGTTTAATAGAGCAGACAACAGCAGCTCGGAGGCTTTGATAGCCATCACCACACACCCTTTTCCCTGGCATGATCGATTCCCTGCCCAGCCCTTCACCTGCAAGCCATGAGGGTGGCTGAGTGACTCTTACCCTTGCAGCCCCAGCCTGCCTTTTGACATGGGTGATGTAGCTAGGAGGGTAGATCCAGTCCTGGAGTTAATAGAGTTAATCACCCACAGCTTAGACACCCGTGCCTTATGAGCAGCATGCTGACTTCCCTGCCCAGTGAATGGGAAGAAGTGGGTATTCCTAAATGGCATCTGATGTTGAGAAGGGAACTTCCCACTGGTGGGCAGCGTAAATTACAGAGCAGCATCCCTGAATTTCCACGCCTCTCAGGAGATTGGATGTCCAGGTCAGGAAAGTGCCTCCATCTCCTTTTTAATCCAGACCTTCAAATCCAGCTCAGATGTACCTGGCTGTATGTAGTCTTTGAAAGATCACTACCCGTAAAAGTAAATGTTTCAACTTTAAACCATCACTGTTGCCACTGTGGGGCCTCTGGCACTACAATACAGCTCAAGTGCTTGCAGGAGAGATGGGAAAAGGGTGGCTGATCCTCCCAACTGAGCTTGGTGAATGTCGCCCTTCCCAAGGGAACATCCCACCCCCAGGGCATAGGCTGTACTAGGATAAGAAGCGGGGAGTGCAGCCAGGGACCACCACATGCGTTTGCTTTTTTCTCTGGTGACTATTTAGCTAAAACACACCAGTGGTCCTGATGGGCAGAACCAAACCCAGTACCACCATCTGCCAGCTCGCCCTGTTTTGAGGACAAGTGCCGTTGCCCCTGCGATGCTGTTGAGATGGGTGGTGACACCATTTCTGCCAGGGCTTTGAGAAGCGTGCAGCTGAGATTGGCCGTTCTGAGAGCTCCCGAAATTACCTGGCAAACCTAGCAGCCTTCGCAGGTGCCTGACTTCAGAGCACGGATGGATTTTGATCAGAAAACAAGTATTTTCTGTTTTGCCTTCGGGAACCCAACCCCTTATCTGAGCATGGCTGGGAGAGGCTGATGAAACTGGTAGCATGGCCATGCTGGATGTGCCAGCCAGCATCCCCCTCCGCGCCCCCACCTCTGCACATGCCGGCTTTGAAGGTGGCAAAAATGTGAATGTGACTTTCTTTGAGCTTTTCTGTCTCTGCCCTTGGTCCCACGTCTCTCACTACATGTTCAAACTACTGCAGATGATCCCTGCCCTACATTCAGAAGTAATTAGGGGCACGGAAAAGGGTGAAACTGGAGGTGGTTTTATGTTCGAAATGAGTATAAACAACTGATTTGGGGGAGCTTTGGATTCTGAGACCTCTGAAAAAACCCCACATTTTGATGTGCAAGTTGCTAGAGGGAAATTTTCCAGAAATGGTGACAGGTCCTGGGATCAAAACACTCTCACAGATTGTTTCCCAGAGCTACCCGACCCCCACCAAATTAATGACTGAATTCTGCTTTTAGCTAAATATGCTGCTCACAAGGTTCACAGCAAAATGGGAAGGAATCTGCTCAATTCTACTTAAGGGTGGAAATCTGCTCCAACACACAGGAAAGGAGAAACTTTTTAGGTACTGGGGCCTTTTTCTATCAGGATTTTGTGCCTAAAAGCAGTTTTCTGCCCTGTAGGAAGATCTGCTGGAGCACAGGGGAAAGGGAGCAGCCCACACCCAGAAGCAATCCGGTCATCCTGTCCGAGGGCACCCTTACATTTCTGTCCCTTTAAAAGGGACGATGAAAAATTATAATTTGATTTTTAACAGATCCGATGAGTTTGTGGAAAAATACTGCCTAACCTGTCACGGCCATCAGCATACTGCTGTCAGTGATGCTTTTATCTCTTTGCTTTAAAAAGGCTGCATCCTGAGATGGGGGAGGGGGGAGAAGAAGAGAAAGAAAAAGTTGATTACTGAACTGCAGAAAAAGAGATAGTATTTAGCTGAAGGCAAAAAAAACCTCCTCGGAGTGACTATCATAATAATTATGTGACAAACTGTCAACCTGTAGCTCAGTAGCCGATGAACATATCTGCTGATTGTGAAGTGAAGTGTGCACCTAACAAGGTAAAGGCACTACAAGGGGAAGAATGACATAAAAGACAGAAATAAAATGTAACTCATGACGGCTGCCTGTACATTTCGAATTTGCAAAGTTTGTGCTCATGTCCTAGAAGTGCTGAAGATAGAACTGGAACGGACTGATAGTCTAAGAATATCTCAGTGTATCATTACAGAGTAAATTTTGATTTTAGTGTTCAGTGCTTTATCAATAAAATATACCTCTAAAATATATATATGAGAAAAGACAATGCTTGCAGGGAATGAGGCTGGGTACTGACGTTTCCCAGGATGTCACTTTGGGGAAGATCACCAGGAGATGCCTCTGTCAGCACCAGGCATCCTCGTGCGCAACCCTGCTGCCTCTCATTACAGCTCCCTCCTCGGCAGGAACACTCCATGTGGCGTGCTCAGAGGGATGTCTCCCTCTGAATATTTTTGGTAAAAAGCATCAAAGCCAAAAGCATAAACAGCCCGGCAAGTGTAAATACAGTATGTGCAATACAGGCGCATCGAGTTTGCTCAATGAGCTCTGCAAGGAGGTTGTTGGTTTGGGTTTTTTTTTCACTAGGGGGAATATATGTTATCTGAACTCTTTCTCTGTTGTCACCGCCTTGTCAGATCCCGATTTTGCAGACTGTCCCCACGGCAGCTGTAGGAGAAGCTCACCTTCTCCCTCCCACCCAGCAGAAGAACTTCTTTGAAAACTTTGCAAAGGCTGAACATGAGCCTTTAGGGAATGCTTGGAGATAATAAATATCTAATGATGACAGGGGTTTATTACCTGGGGAAACAATAACTTGTTCTCCTTTGGAGAACTATGAAGTATCTGAGGAATTTTAACTGTAAAGTATCTCTGTGAAGCCTGTGTCATTTTTTTGTCCCAGTACACCCAGTACAACCTCAAGGCTTCCATCTAGTTAACGGAACAAATAACACCACTTTCACTGGGCCAAAGTGGTGGGAGCTGTTAGCAAAAGAGTGAGAAACTTCATGAAGGTAAAAATGACCCAAAAGGCACATAAACCTGGGACTGAGCTGGACTGGAAGTGATACACCTAAAGAGCACAGAAAACACTTGATTTTTCCCATAGCCATACAAACGACACCGTATTGCCATTGGGGCATTTTTGTTGTGTTCAAATGAGTTAGGAAAGAGGATTCTTCAGTTTGGAGGAAACTCAGGACTTGATCGTAATGAAGTGAGATTTTCAGGGTGGTAAAAGAAATATTCCAGAGTGCTATGCAACTCATGTCCATGTGCCCATATGAATCTGGGAATATCTTGGGTTTGAGCCTGTTTCGTTGCCACTGGTCATGAGAGTCGTGCCTGAGCCGGCAGGTGAGAGCTACCGAGAGCAGCACGGCCGGTGAGTGGTGCCGGAAACTCCATCCAAAGGAGTTTATCACAATGGAAAATAAACTACGTTGATCCAACTCCTCCTCATGGGTTACGCGAGGCTTAAAAAAGGCAGTAGCTATAAATATGCCATCTGACTACTTGGAATTGATTTAGTATGTCACAATCTGTTACTCCATTTCCGAGAAGAGGCCAAAAAAAAAAAAATGCAGAAGTACAGTTTCAGAGCCTATTGTCATTTGCTTTAAGGAAAATTTCTGTAGTTTAATCTTATGATCCTAGAAATGATGTTAGCAGTTCGGGTTTTCTGAAACCAATGAAACATTAAGATGGCAGATGGTGTGCAGGCTCAGCAGAGATAAAGGTTACGTGACTGTGCTAGGAATAAAACATAAATGGCCCAGTACATTGTGTTTGGTGGGTTTTTTCGTTTTGGGGGAATTTTTATTTTATTTTATTTTTTACAATATAAACCCTGTAGGCACATCTGCATCATCTTTTATAATGCAATAAGAAAAAAAAAGGAGCTTCTCATATTGCTGACACAGTTTCTGAGACCGCATAACTGTCAAACTAATTAAAATTAAAAAAACTGCTTACAAACATGGTACGGAGAGAGGATATTTGATTCAGTGGGCGAACTGAAGTCTGGGATCCCAAGGGCTAATGTCCTAATCCTGACAGTAACATCTATGAATGATGTAATTCTCCCTAATTAAAATGAGTTCATATCACTAACCAAGGTGCTGGAAAAACTGCAGAAGAAAACACACTGTAAGCATTCAATGTTATTAATTGCTGAGATAGAAGCCATGTTTCTTTGCTTATTAAATGCATCAAAACTTTTTCCAAATCTCAAGATTTATGCAAAAACATTTTTAAAGCCTAAACACCAAAACTAGTTTCAACAGTAGGAAAAAAGCTTCACAACTCTGATCAAGAGGAAGATGCATAGTTATAGGAATTTTCTTCAAGAAAAGCAATAGCATATGCTGTTTATTTCTTACAGGTCTCTTGCACTGTCACTGCTTTTACGAGGGACACTCATGAGCAGCAGTCGTTGCCCGAAGAGAGCAAAGGTTTCTATGCCGGGATTAAGGTAATGCCGATGGCCCTGATTTACTGACTTGGCATATCCTTAGGGAATATTTATACGTTATCTGGTACGCTCTGAAAAACAAGTCACGGAAACATAAGCCTTGATCATCATAACCAGTGCTGCTTTTATGTTCACTTTGAGAAAATGTCTTAATAAATTATATGGCTTTCAGTCTGTTTGTAAAACGTCCTAAAGCACCCATCAGCACCTTGTGCAGGTGTTGACACTAATGCACCATAAAGAATGTGCAAAACTACATGTTCTAGTAAATAGACCCCAAAGTACTCTGGTGGTTATGTATAATGGGAAGACACACCTACAAGGATGCAGAATTTCATTGTACCTCAATCAGAAGAAAGTGAAGAGAAGAACTAGTTCTTATCCATCATCTTCTTATGGTCAGGCACTGCAAAAACCAAATTGCTGAAGATAAATTCACACTGAGTGCAAAAAACAGGTCTAGTCCCACTCGAGGATTAGACTGTTTGTCTGGCAGTCCAGGAGAATTTGAGATCTTCTGAGTATCTAAACTTCAGGCCTCCATGAATGATGTTTGAAAAATCTTGCAACCCGTTCTGTGTGGCGTTTGAAGAACAGTTTCGTTTTTTTTGGAAATATCAGATTTTCCCAGGGAATGGAAATTCCCATTTCTGACTAGCCCTGAGTGATCTTCTGCTCTTGCCCCAGAAGAACAGACAGACAGAAGTGGCACAACCCAAGCTGTCTCCCCAGCACAGGAGCCACCAAAGTTGTAATATATTTTGTACGGAGAAATCCTTTTTCCTGCCATAGCAGAGAAGAGGAATCAGGCAGAAATTGCTCTCACTTTGCACCTGGGGCAGCGTACAAACATGGAGTCCATGACCATGAGGTAACGCCATACTTCAGGCCATGAATATTGCTGGCATTTCTCCTAGAGCTCCTAGGAATAGGAGCTCCGTTTAACCAGAGATATTAAAAATTAATAATTTCTATGGTATCACGCTATTTTCAGGCTTAATAAAATCTTGTTTTGAGATTAGGAGATGAGAAGCAATTAGACACTGTATCTGACATCTGCAAACATTTTCTTAATTGCCAAGAATGTTAAAGTATTTTAACAACAATTTCACCTTACAAAGTTGAAGATCATTACTATGAAGATTATTATTATGCGAATTATTATGAAGATTATTATTATTTTACAAGCAATTATATCTTTTCATAATTGATTAAAAACACTCAAAGTTTCATAAATATCAGTATTGTCTAATTAATCTGTCAAAATGATTTTCTTATTTCCAGTTTTTACCAGAATCGTTACAAATTGCAGAGGATGGCAAAGAGCATGTTTTGACCATCCTGAGCACTGTACCCATTTCCTGTCCTGGGCAAGATGACTCCTGTAAAATTACTTTACAGCTAAGTACTGAGGATTTGGGTAAGAGTTTTGCATATCGGCTTGGAATCAATGTGATCATTTTTTCTTGTATTTATGTTACGATAAATTCCAATAGAAATTGTAAGACTTAAATAACAACAAGGGCAGAAGCCATAAGATCAACAAACTAGGCCATATATTTGTTTGCAATGTAAAATAAGTGATAGTATCACTCAGGTTTTTGAGAAAAAAATTTAAAAAATCAGACTTGCAATAACCTGAATGGTGATCCTTTGAGGTTTATGGATGAAATAACTATGATTATAACTTCTTTTAAATTCCAGGAGTATAAAATTCCATTTTAAGTTTTTATAGCAGCAATGATCTTAGGTAGAATAATTTCATTAATTATCAGTAAGAAGCTCACCTGCAGATTTAGTATTCAGTAAACGTGTACTGAAGCCTTTTCTCATTCTTTTGCTGGTTTACAGGTTTTGTCTAACTTAATATAGAAGAAAAAATTTATGCTTATGCATATAGATTATTCTCTTTCTTAAGTTTGTTTTTTTTTTTTTTTACATGAAAACACTGAGAATGTCACTTAGAAAATTCTTGCTCCTTTTAATCAGTAAATACTTTCCTCAGGTTAATCTAATGGAATATCATGCCTAACCAAAGGGGACGTATATATATTTACTTTCCATTTGCTCTAAATAAAACACCCAACCCTTTTTCTAACAAGGCATTTATTTCTCTTCCATAGGTGACTCAGAGAGAAAAATGTTCAGACATAGGATTATAGTCACCGTTTCTCTACCCACAGAAAGCCAGCTCAAAAAAATAAAAATAAAAATTGGCAGAACCCAGATAGTCCCTGATATTTTTCCCTGTCTAAATCTCTCTCCTTTCTCTCCCCATTATCAGCCAAGTGCTTAGACAGAAGTAAAAAATAATTCAAATGGTATCATAACACAATGATCTTAAACTGAACGGCACCTTATGGTTCCAGCAGCTGTGTTGGCTCTTGTACATGGAGTACTTTACATTTCTCCATGGCTCAGTGCTGCTCTGTTCTACATATTGCTCTTGGCTTAGAGTCTCTGCCGGTCCATCAGGCAAACATCCGCTGAGCTCATGGGAACAGATTTTCTTAGATACTGAAGTAGCTAAGAACGCAGGCTGGTGTGTGGTGGGATGTTCCACAGCCTCCAAGCAACTTAGACACCTACCTTTTATGGGGATCAAATGAGAATTAGACACATAAGCTGTCAAGGTAATTTTTTTAACTCCCATTTTCTTAGGCATTGATAAAGCCTTTCAACACCTCAGTGAGAATTAACGCGTGGTCCAGGAGCTCTCAAGTGGGGAAGGCTGAGTTCGACAGATCAGATTGAGGTTGACCTCTTGCCAGGGTCTTCTCCAGTCCCACAACATGCATTTGACTGGAAGAAAGAGGGGAGGCAAGATTTGCAGAAGCAGCTTTATTTTCAAGCTGTCAATGGGCTTGACGGGTTGGTGCCAAGAGGTCCCAGGATGGAGGCACAACTCAACCAACTAACTAGTCTTTGAAGGAACTTGTCACCGAAGTGGAAAATTTCCATTAGTTTTAATCAACTCCTTTCTGCAGTTTAGACTAATAACCAGCTCTAGCCCTTGATTGCTCCATCCTGAGGCTATTTCTTTGCATGACACTTGGGCCATTTATGATCAATTGAGATGTCTGTATACACTTAAGTCTGACGATCTGCCGCTGTGTGTTAGCATAACTGCATGTCTGTTTGTGCCTTTATTGCCTGTAGGGTCCGTTAGTTTATCTGAAGGAACACTGTGGGCTTCTGAAAAACGTAGTGTCGGCCACAGTGCTACAAACTGAAAATAAAAACAACGTTAGCTGAGATTCGTTTATACCGAATAAATTAACTGACAAGCTCCTTGTCTGACTGAATCAATATAACAACACTGTTGTGCTAATTATGTAGGGGATAAGTGATAAGAAAGCTAATTACAAGCACAGAAATATCTCTCTAAGTTCAGACAATATCATAATGAATGCCAAGGCACAGCAGAGCCACTGGAGTTCGGCTGCTGTTAAGTTTATCATTACTATTTTGACAAGATGATTTTCTTTGATTTTAAACTTTTGTTCTGGGTTGTGAGCACAGCTCATGGGGCTGTAATGGCAATAACTATTCCTCATGGAAACCTCCAATTTAATTGCATCAAGAACCTTGAAAATGAGCCAGGACTTTTCTATAAGAAGTGAGGCAGCCTTTAAGGATTTGGTATGAGAAATAATATGCTATTAATATTTGTAGGTTTTTAGTTCAGTTCCTATAGAACTTTACATGGTTAATTTAAATTACATTTTATGAGTCTTTTCCATAAGGAATAAAACATTGATTATTTGATCGTGTTAGAAATACCATCTTAAAATACTTGAATGCCGTCTCCTATAAATTATTAAGCAATTCTAAAAATGGGAAAAATTATATGAAAATTTGATGTTGATGAATTCCATCAACACCATTTCTAGAACTGTGTTCTTTTCAGATGATAATTATTGGTCTAGGACAGAAAACTAAATACTCAGCACAAACAAGATGAGTGGACACTACTAGTCTTGCACCGAGAAAAGGTCCCTATAGGAGAGACACGATGTGCAGAGGCAGAGCTGAATGAATGACTTAGGTTGCCATTGTGCTATTGATTTTATTACCACCCGTCACTTCCCTACCCATCACAGATACTCACACAGCCGGTACCACCATGGCTTGTTACTTTTCTGCATTCTTTTAGTGAATTTATCCTCACAATGCCTCTGAAAGATAGAAATATAACTACCATCATTTTACAGGGTGGAAAGTAAAGCACAACAACCTGGCTAAGCCAAAAATAAAAATACAAATCTGCTGCATTTTCCTTCCTGTCATGGATCTGAAGTTCACTATAAACTGACTCGAGAACCCTCCCTTTCCAGATCAAAAGTTCTGTTTATTTTAAATTAAATAACTCCCAGCAGATACCTCCTTATAATAAAGCTGGTGAAAGATAAATGTTTTCCAGAAACACAGACTCATCTCTTTCTTTGTCATGAGAACTACTTGTCTTCATTCCCTGGGCACGGACCCGTAAAGATAAGACTGTCATTCCAGAAATATTAGCACCTGTGGAAAGAAAAGCACCACTGGGTTTTAGTAAACTGTCTACTGCAGGGGGAAAAAATTAAAAAATAAAAAAAAAAGCCCAGTAAAATGTGCAGAGGGATGCCAGATTGAGTCAGTCACAACTGTCTCCATGCAAACCCCATCTGGTTTCAAGGCATGTGTGTCCTGGAATGTGAAACGTTTGTGTTGGACGGTAAACAGGGTATGGGCAACTGTCTGGATAACTCTTGTCAGACTCGGTGTTCGTGTTCATTTTAGATAACCAATTACCGGGGCCCCCAAACATCGCCCTTTCGGCATGCCAGGTGGATCTGCTGCGGGCGCCCTGCTCGGAAAGCAGCTGTGCAGCAGCCGCGCTGACAGTGACAGCCGTGACAGACTTTGCTCAGGATGGGAACCGCATCAGCCGCATCCGAGCCCAGCCAGTCGGACGGAGGGATTTGCTTTGGAGGGCTTACACACCAAAGGATGTGAAGGTCGGCTCCTAAATTAATGTGGAAAATGTGTCAAATTTAGATGGGAGGTTTAATACTGCAGAAAACAACAATAAACCTTAACCATATAAACATTTGGGGACTGCTGTCAGCAGAGTAAACCAAAGCAGCCTCTTTATACATCAAGAAAATTAACATTTAAAGGCTTTTGCTTTAACAGATTTAGGTTTGATTATTAGTCAGCACATCAGTAAGGCCAAACGTTGGATTATAGATGTAACCAGGCGAGTTTGCGTATGCTGGAGGAGGAGAGAAGGAGAACTCGGGTGAGGGAATTAGCACCTTTTCGAGAAGGAGGGAGAGGGAAAACAGTTTCTGAAAAAGCAGAGGAAAAGCAGTGCCTTGGTAATGAGAAAGGAGGACCTGGACTAGGCAGTACTGTGTTCAATTTGTGACTGTGCCAGGAATCACCAGGATACCTCTGATGACACAGGCGGCTGCTCCATCCCTTCATTTATCCCTGTACAAAATGTCCAAAATAAAAATAATAAGAATCAATCAAGGAGGCAAGCCATGCTTTCCCTGCCTAGAAAGGAGCGCGGCGAGCAGGGACCAGCCATTGTCTGTGGAGTTGTTTCAGGACCTCGGCTGGGAGGTTTGAGAGCTGTAATCCCACCGCCCGAGAGAATAAACCAGAACATGGATTTGACTCAGCTAAATTTCTCAGAGCAGTGGCACATCCAAGCTGGTATATTTTAAGTAACCGAAAACAAACCCCCAGTGAAATCTATAATTTCACTGTACTGATTTTTGTGGATTTGCTCATGAGAGAAGGAGATTAAACTGGACCAAAAGAATTTTTGTCTTCAAAGGTAAAATGCCTAGCGTATGACTATATCCTTTCCTCTCCAGCATAGGCTTCTTTTAAACTTTTTAAGATTCTTAAATCAAAAATTGCAGCTAATTCCATGTAGTACACTCACAGATCCATATTTTTTCTTGAAGTTACAAATGCTTCCATTAAAATATGAAAATGTAGCAAGTGTGAAATGGAATTAATGAATTTTAATAATAAATTCTACCTATCTCAGTTAAAACTCGATCTATGGAAACATAATAGACATTACCTTCCCTCCCCATCATTTCCCCATTGCTGCTTTGCAGTTAATTAGAGGCATTAATGTAACATGGTTCCTGCAACATATCAAGGAAAAATCCGTGTATTAAAATTCACATAATCTTTAGTCCTTCAGACTTGTTCAAATATTTTTGATTTATCTGAAAATTGAATGGAAATGGTGGGCAGAACATCCTGATACATTCAGACACCCAATAAAGTGGATTTCTTCAGAAAACTAAGACTGACCAACAATTAGGACCGGCATTTTTTGTTGGTGTCAAGCAAGAAAAGAGCAAAGCAAAAAGGGCCACGTGGATTTGTTTGTGCAAAGGTTTTACTTAGGAAGGTTGCGGCTGTGGAGAAAATGAGAAAATTCTGAGACTCTTCTTTATATCACACTGTAGATGCAAATGATACAATTGACCTCAGACCAGAACTCTGTTCAGAGAGGTGCTCAGTTTTTCAGTCCTCGAGACCATCACTCTAATAGTTTGGTATGCCGGACACCAGTGGGTGTCTAAGCGATGTCTCTGTGAGATGGTTAAGGGGCATTTTGAAATACAGATGGTGTATCGCCGCAGGGAGTGTGGTTCTGTCTTCACCCTTTTATTCATTTATTTAATTTCACCACTGTTCCTAAAAGCTAAGTTCTGCTTTGTCACCAAAAGACCTCACAAAGATGCAGTGGCCATTCTTCTTCCTTGCTTGGCGGATTGTGGCAGAACTAACTGAATTGCACCTCTGGATTTCTTATGGGCAAAGAGCGAGCAAAGAATTAACAGCCCTGGCCAAGAAATCAGCCTGGCAGGCTGGATATGGGAAAACAACAATTCTTCATCACTCCCACCAGTATGACTGGGAGCTCTCCATGTCGCGACTCTCTACACAACCCTGAGTTGCATTTCTGAGAACTGGATAGCAGAGTGTGAAAAAACACCATCGTGAGCAGACGTGGCCCACCAGTGCCCCAGATTCCGGTATTGCAGCTTCAAAGGGAGTTGCCCTACCTCTGGCTTCCACAGGCATATCTGCTCCTTGCAGGGCACCAGGACCTTCAGACCTTGGGTCCAAGTAACCAAGGGCTAATGCAGCTGAAGATCTCTGTTGCTGCAATAGATCCTTTCCTCTTATCCACACGCCCAAAGAACACAGCTCCAGCAGCCTGATTTGGGCCCTTGTTGCCAGTATCCGATCAATAACCTGCACATGAAATACAAAAATCAGCCATTCAGATGCTGTATCAGGAAATTTAAGGTCAAATTAGGGGACAGGCAGTGACTACTACTAAAATATGCTAATGCTACTTAATTACAGCATACCTCATACCATACTTCAGGCTTTAAAATTAGTACAATTTAATGAGCACTCTACTCTCTTGATAATTTCAGTGAATGATCTACTTCTTAGCCAAAAAGTTTAATAAAAAAAGCTTCACTTTTTACCAGATAAAGAAAGACAGTGCATTACATCAGGTGGAATAGAAGCACTTTGAACTCCCTTATTGCATGTGATTAAACTCCGTTGTTTGAAAGGAAAGCCTATTTTGTCCCCGTTCGCAATCATGTTTTAGAAGTCAGATTTTAGTTTGTACTTGACACATGAATCCTGCCCCTAATGTTTGGTGAGGAACAGTAATGAAGAAAAACTGCTGTGTAGACTGTATTCATTACACATTTCATTTTAACTAGGTCACAGTTCGAGACCTCCCAACAGGGAACTGCTACTCTTTCACTGATCCACACATTATCACATTTGATGGATGGTGAGTATTCTCCTTTGAAATAATTTGGCTCAATTACTGTAGTTTTCAGTTTCTGGATGTAGGATGCATTTGGTTCTACATTAGAATATCAAAAGAGCATTGTACTAGTTTGCTTATAGTGATTAATGTAGTGCTTCAATAACATACATGGTTTCCTTCCAGCTGTTTGTGCTCCTTTTAACAAAAGGACTAGGAATGGATTAATCTTGAAGTGGCAATGGTTTTGATTCTGAATCATTTTTACAAGACAAAGATCTGATTCCAAAATGTTCTTCAAACAGAACCATCATTATTGACTTTGAGAGGGTGTCTACACCACATGGCATCGTGTTGGTGACACTCCAGTTCCACCCAAGTGAGCCATTATGTCCCCATAGCAGCACGGTGCATGAGGACAACCTGTGTCCTTCACAGCAGTTTAGTAACACCTGATGCAAATTTACTCTGCCCAAGGATGCTCTTGCATTCTTCTATCTACTTCCAGAGCTGGTTTATGCACAGCTGCATTTCTGCACAGACCTGACAGTCATAATCACAACCAAAAAGCCATAAAGATGGCCATACTGTCTCGAATAAAAGAACTCCAGAAATGATAAACGGCAAATATCAGGGAAAGAGTGCAAAAATAAAGTTGTACATCCTCCTGTATTGTCCAGATGTCCTCCTATATTATCCAGCAATAAATTGCTTAGAGACTTAGTTCACCAAAGGTGGTATCTTTGTGTTTGACAAACCTGTACTGTACAGACATTTTCTTCAGTTAGCTTCCCTAATCATTCATGAATCTATTTACCTCAGTTATTTAACATAACAGAAAGTTTTTAAAGTTTGCATCTGGCGCGTTTGATCAGAAGTTGTTAATATTTCAGATCGCATTCCAGGTTTGCCATTCCGCCATTAACCTCCTAATGGCACAGATAATGACTTTAGGTGCGCAGCATCCACAGGGGCTCAGCAGGCATGATATTCTAATTTTGATATCCTAATGTCCCAATTTCAGTCCATCATGATCTGGAGGTAACATGTGAAATGACATCAAAGCTGGAGAAATCCGTCGACGAAATCCGGGTGAGAAAGGCAGTGGCTCCATTAAAGGTTGTACATCTGCCTCAAGTAAAGGTTTCACCTAAACTGAGTAGTCTCAGCTAGGAGATTAGCTCTGTACATCTAGGGCTTTCCAGTTTCCCTCCTGCTCTGCTGAATAATGTCTATAACGTGGTCAGGCACTTGTTTCATGCAAGTTTGGCTGCTCAATACATAGAAGCTGCAGAAGAGCTGCAAGAGGTGCAAAGACATTCCCATGTCTCATGGTATCTGAAATTATTTCAACTCTGGGATATTAAACTAGATTACAATATTATTTCAAAACTCTTTATACATTTATATTCTAAAATATTCCCTTCTGATTTAAGACTAAGAACGGACAGTGATCTGCCAGGTTCTAGTGTTTAGGAAGTCATAAATTACTGAAAAGTGCCTCTTGGAATAGGGAACACTCTCAGCCACGTAACACATTTTTACCTAGCTTCCATGGGAAAAAATATCTAAAATAAAATAAAGCAATTTTATTTAAATAAATCATTTTGCAACCCTGTTATTGATAGCACACAGAAATGCTTTTAAGCAATTTATGATTCTCTTTGAGCACAGCACGTTTGGAAAAGTCCATCCTTCTGTGGCACCCTGCCTCTGAGTCACAGAGCCTTGAAATGGAAAAATCCCAGGATTAGCTCGCCCCCTCGATAACTGCATGTTTCTTCCTTGTGGACAGACGTTCGTAACTGCTCTGTCCAGTGTAGCTTTAAATGAGCCAAGTTGATGGGGTTTCTGCCATCTCAATAACTAAGTTATTTCACTAAGATATATCACTTCTTGATATTCAGCCAAGTTTCTTACCCATCATTTCACAGTCTCATTACTCCTACTTACATTCCCATTTATTATTGTAAATAATTTCTCTTTCAATTATTGTAATGATTATGCCACCCTATTACACATCAGTTAAGCAACTTCTCCATCTGCCTATCCAAAAAAATGTTAACACATTACCAAATGATTTTAAAGCTCTGTATTTAAGGAGTGGGCAACGCAATTCCTGCTTCTGTCCTGATACAAACCTATAACCTAAAGACAAAGGCTGACACAGAGGTATGGAACTGAAGCATTCTCCTTTGGCCATGAATGGGAACGTGGTGGGAAATTGTGTTTGAAATGAGGTGTGCGTTAAATATTGTGAATGGAAGAATTGTACAAAAAGCTCGTGGGCTCAAGTAAGAAACCATATGAGCGTCCCTCAATAACAAAAACATATCAGAAAGAGACCGATCTGCAGATTGTAAACAGCAAAGCAAGAGGGGAGAAAGCTAAGAGAAACTTCTCCTAGGGACTATGAAGCAATACGCTGAGAGGATGAGTGGAGCATCAGCTCTTGGGCACCAGGAGCTACGTTAGCTGTAAGTGATCAGTAGACGCAGGCTCAGGTAAGAACAGTACACAGGGTGGAAAAGAAACATCCAAAACTAGTCAGGAGAATTGAAGGAAATCGTAGCCTTTACCCACCTTTACGTGGCTACAAAGATGGCAGCAAACAAAGCTTAAAAAAGAAACTATCAAAACTCATTCTGAGATCAACAGCAGAGCATCCTTCAAACAATATAACCCAAGGAAAAACATTTGTTCCACCACAAAGCCTGTAGGTCAGCTTGCCAGGAGACAGCAGACTCTAGGGTCAAAATGTTGTAGGCAGAGCTGCTGTGGAGGGGTGGTGAGCAGTTGTCTCTTTGGCACCCCTTCCACCCACTCAGGTCCTGGGGATCTCTCACTGAAGGACTGTCACACGAAAAGCAAGGGAAAGTCTGAAGATGGGGAACATTGCCAACAGCACAATGGTAGGAGTGCTTTCTACGCAAATGGGCGTGCGCGCAAACATACTGCTGCCTTTCACAGAGCTGCTCGCCTTTTTGGACTTTCCCATTAGCAACGGCAAAGAGAAGGAAAAATGCACAATGGAGAAAAGCAAGGATGAAAGCAGACACAAAACCAGAAGTTGCAACCTTTTTGATTTCTAAAATTTAAATGAAAAGCAAAGCTCATCAAAATTTAACTTAATTCCAATGATTTCTTTAAAGGATTTGTTGGAAATTTGAAAAATTGTATGAAAATCAAAAGACTGGAAGATATTCCTTTTTTGGTAGTAAAATTTTCCTACTGAAATGGTCACTTCCAATGTAGAGGCTGACTCATACGATTTAACAGTAATATTTCATTTTGTAACTTCTACACTGATGTTTCCGATGATTTTTAATCTGGCATAGTGAGCTTG
Organism: Burhinus oedicnemus; assembly: GCA_008921705.1. NCBI lineage: Eukaryota > Metazoa > Chordata > Aves > Charadriiformes > Burhinidae > Burhinus > Burhinus oedicnemus. The sequence continues at coordinate 485,765 of VFFE01007179.1, read as the reverse complement.
CAATGCATCTGAGGCAGTTAGCTATTCATTAGATAACTGAAATACCTAACTCCCACTTCTAGTGATAACACTTCTCTTTGGTATGCCTCTTGCTTATATATTGCTGTAGAAATATTTATCTTGTAATCTTTTGATTCTTTTGACCAAAGGAAGTGACTGAAAATCAAAGAAGAATGTGTCATATTTTACAGTGTAAGCACAATCAATTTGTGTACATTGAAGCGTAGATGTGAAATAGCGTTAATTATACTAGCTAAAATCCAGAGAGAGCACTTCCTTTTATAGCAAAGTACCTTCTAAATTAAACAAATGTGAAAGCCTGGTAAAGCAAAAGTATAGCCCTCATTACTAGTTATGGCGCATTATAAATATAAAAGCTTTTCATGCCATAAATTGTAGATTCTTAAACATGAAGTACTAGCTTAAAACTAAATATGCAGAAAATCCTTTTAAGGCAAAATATAAAAAGGGAAATATTTCTTGATTGGTGAACTATATACATCATTCCTATTATTTTGCATTTTAACTTAAAAAAAAGAAAAAATATTTTTGAGATTTCTCAAACATTTACACTAATCTATCCATCAGTATTACCCCAGGGGCAATGTCACCATTTCCTGCACAATGACAAAATCCCTCAGCTTGCACAGCTTCACGCTTGTGGATGGTTTTAATGGCATCCATCATAGTAGCCCACAACGAAGTGCTGGGCGTGAGTAGCCCTCCCAGAGATGCTGTTCTTTTTGATGGTCTGTAGAAGTTTATACATCTCTAAGCATCCAGTGACTGCTGAACATAACCTAACAGCTTAGGTCCCTGAGAACATGGTCAGTCCCTAGCGATGAGCGCTCTGAAACCAGAGGACATCCTCAAGCATCACCCACCATTTCCTAGGGTCAAAACTAGCATAAAATAGTTCTTACTAGCAGGGAAAGAGGGAGCCCGGAGGGCTATGTCACCGTTATTTGGTGGTGAAATTGTGCTGGAAAAGCTTCAGGAGCAGCCACAATAATAACGGAATTAATAAAAAGATGAAGTGCAGCTTGGTGAACAGTAAGTATATTGTGTTAGTTAATATAAAGGTACTAGTAGTAAGTGTTTACATACATTTTTATCCCTTTCTGTCCCTCTGTTATTGTGAACCAACAGGAATTATTTCTATAGCATCTCACTGTCATAACCAGAGACTTAGGAGCATTTTATAATTCTTAGATCAAGCGCACAACTTGAGCCATGACTTCATGCTGGGACAAGGACTTGATGCATTCCTTGAAAAACAACCCAAACACATGAATGGGGAGGGAGGGAACCACTTTCCACCCAGTGTGTCCATTGCTACAGACTATTAGGGCAGCAGGACGGGGAAATGCACTGGGGAGTGCAAATTTAGACACAAGCAGTGGCGTCCGGTTCACAAAGAGCATGCAGAGCTCCCTCATGCAAGAGCTCCAGAAACTCTACTTCATGCTTTTAGCACCACAGGCCTGCAATTTGATTTCTCAAATGTTGTCCAAAGAATCATTATCACAATTACAGTTGTATAAACACTACAAAAGTTTACCTGACTACATTCAATTATCCATTCAAGCAATTCAAAGGCAGCTGAACACTTCAGTTTAGACACATTGCAGATTTGTTATGTGCTATGCAATCTATGCCATGACTTAATTGAAGGACTCCAAGTGTCTTCCAGGAGAGCTGGATTGGATCCACTGCCAATGCTTATTAAGCAGTAAATGGCTCCCATAACTGCAATGATATTTATATGCATATGCTAATACAGTCTTATTTACTGGATACAGCTGATTAGTCTGGGTACAGCCATTAACATCAAGCTCTCTTTCCTTCCTTCATCACCCTTCCTTCTAAGCTCCACCTGTTGAAGGAAACTGTGGAAGGCGATTCTCATAAAATATCCTGTCTCCTCTGTCTCTCCTGTGAAGATGTCCAAACGGAGCTAGTACTTGATGTTAAAAGAAATTATCTGTTTTTTAAGTTCTCCTTAGTTCTAATCAATCTTAGCAACAGCATCTGTGCAGTGCATTTAGGATTTATGTACCTGATTAGAAAATAAGATGAGACAGAGCCATTCAAAATCTTATCGGTTTATGGCCAACTTCACTAAGACTTTCAAGATGAAAGATAAAGTCAGATATGTTTTCTAGCAGAGAAAGCAGTTGGAGTTTAAATTCTTACTGTGTTTTAAGCCTCATACCGTTCTATGGCTTTCATTCTGAAGGGAAAAAAATGCAGATACATACATGCTAAAAAGACGTGGTACTTTAGCCATTTGTTCCTCTGTATAGGAAACATTAACAGACTGAAAAAATACTGATGTTTGTAGGACAGTGCTTAAACATAATCCTTTTAATTACATGAGATATTTTATACATTCCTTCTTACATTCTCTTTTTTTATTGTAGAATAGAATAATGCTTATTATTATAAGTTCATAGCTTAGTTTCCATATAAAAATGGATTGATAAAAATCGTGTTTAAAACTAAGTGCCAGCCGTCAAAGGAGGCAGGAGCAGCCATCGCTTTTAAAGATGGCAGCTGTTGTCTTGTGTGAAGGTAACTCCAGCAAGACATAGAAAGTATGCAGCTAGCGTTTTCTTTATTTGATACATCATGTTAGAAAAAAATAGAATAAGAATGAGACAAGTTTATGGAGTGAGAAAACAAAGGCCAAGTAGAGGAGGATCCTCTTGCAGATCCCTGTTGTGGAAATCCAAGGGGCTGCAGCCAGGAAGAGTTTTACCTGGCTCGTGCCGAGGGCAAACACCAGCAAAGTTATTCGAGTTATTCTGTTCGTGGCCTCACTGAGATGGAGGAAGGACTTTTTGTACAGAGAAGAATGAAAGTCCCAAATCGTTCAACACGCCGCGTGTGCTGGCTGCCAATCCGTTTAGAGTGAAAGTTGTGCTTACAGTAAAGTTCTTGAGGGGGGGGAACCAACTTCATTTTCACAGGTTTTCAGTAGAATCCCCATTTTTCACATGAAGTATTCACCTAGCCACAGTCAGTCTTGTAAAAGTTAGTGATTAGTCACAGAAGAGGTTATTTAAGCACTGATTTTGCTTTGAAGAATATCATGCTGTAAAGCATCCGGTTAGAACCAAAACATATTTATTAAAGCCTGGAGGCAGGGACTTTTTCCCATTTGCTTTTTATCAAATGTTTATCCTTTTTATCCATGCCCGTTGCCATAGCAGCAGCTGGGAGACAGCTACCCGCTTTTCACATGAATTCTTATGCACTTCCAGCTAATAACTGCCACGACGTTCCCTTGCTCACGGTGCCGGGGAAACGCTTCCCCGCGTGTTGATTTTTCCCTCCTTCAAGGCGAGCCACCATGCTGGCCTAATTAAGGAGCGCTGTTGTACGGGTACCAACAAACAGCCGTCGCAGGTGGATGCTCGGGGTCCCTAAATCCTCTTTTTTGTTTGTTGCTGTTTAGGCGCTACGATAACTATAAAATCGGCACCTTCCTTTTGTGCCGGAGCATGTCGCGGGCGTTTGAAGTGCACGTTCGGCAGTGGGACTGCGGAGGCCACCGCTCCGCCACCGCCTGCAATTGCGGCGTAGCTGCGCGAGAAGGGGGTGACACCGTGGTGCTGGACACCTGCAATGGTCATTTTCGGGAGAGCAGACCCCAGCTAGCCGTTAAAAGCACTGAGGCATCGCCACATGTCAAAATCCTAAAGTCCTACGGAGGGAGAAAAATAACAGTATGTGGATATTTGAGGACTCTTGTTGTTGTTGTTCTTTAAAAATGTGAGTTTAATATTTCTGAATTATTAATGAAGTTGCTACAAAAATATCTGAAGCTATAAGAATGCCCGCAGCAAAATGTACCGAAAAACAAGATGCAGGGAAGAAGCTGGTTAAAGTGTTAGTTTAACAAACTGTAAAACAAAACAAAACAAATATCTCTGGAAATTTCTTGGAGACATAGCGGAGTGCCAATATTGTCACTTACTCTCCGCAGTACAGCACTCCTCTCTCGGTTTGTTTATGCTAGGCACTACCCAACCGCATCCCATAAAGCAAATGTCTTTGCAGAGCTTACCATATAAATATTCAAGGAAAGATCACAGGTAGCAGAATAATGTAGTTTTAGATTGGAACAGTAAGGCAATATGAGTCAGATCCAGATAGCACCCAAAAGCCATGAAAATGGTCTGCAAATGTGCAACATTTGGTATAATTTAAAGTATTTGCCTAAAAAATACATGGCCACAACATACTTTGCATGAGCATCACTTACCCACACTAATCCAGTGAAATCACTCGAAGAATAAGAGCAAGCTGCACTGGGAGCTTTGGTGAGAAGAGCCACAAATGACGGCCAAGAAGATAATTTTATCCTAGAGTCGTATCATTGAGATTTGTTGCCAGGAAATGTTTTGGGTGAAGACAGGTCCACAATAGAGCCAGAACAACGCAGGGAGTGCCTGTGCTTGGCTCTCCCCATGATCTCACTTGGAATAGATCTTGGTAAGTTAGTAATTGAAAGTCTGTTAATTATAGAATAGAAAAAAAGCAGGAAGCAAGCTGTCATTTCATTTTGCAACTGAATGCGATATAATTACTGTTTTACGACTAGAATAATCTTAGCAAGGAATCTCTGTTCTCATTTACACCTCGTGTAAGTCTCAGTGAAACAGATCAGGATGTCCTCGGGACACGAACGTGAATCCTCCCCTGATGTGAACGGGAATCTGTAGGAACTGTGCAGCAGCGGATACGGTCCCTGATCGGGCCGCTGTGCATGGTGCATCCCAGTTTGCTCAGCAGGTGCCCGTCGCCAACCTCATGCAGTGCAGGAGCTGGCTCCCCCACGGCTCCCGCGCCGTTCAAGGCTGATGCTTTGAATGGGGTGAAGTGACTCTCTTTTCTGTGCAAGGTAGCAGCTTCCGGCAGCCAGTCACGATATATCGCTGTAAACTGAGGTCTCAAAAAAGCTTCTCCAAAACCTCAACCAGCAGCGTTACCTCCAGGTGGGTTACAGAAAACCTGGGCGGTTGTTTAGTTCTCAGTGGCAGATGGGACGCCTTGCCCAGGGCAGCAGGAGAAGAAAGGGTTACAGCCCTCCGAATTCCTGATATAAATCCACACCTGGAAATATTAATCCGGGCAGTACAGGAGACTGAAGCAGCTCATGCAGACCTGACTGCAAGGATTTTATACGCAGCCTTGTAGGAAATGTTCCTCTCTGTAGTAAAGCATGTAATTAGAGGGCATGTGTTTACCTGAAGAAGGAAATCAAATCTTACCCAGCACTGTGTCACCTGCAGTTCTCCTGCTCTACCTATTAAAATACTAAAAAAAAAATTAACTCACCAGGCCATTTGAGCTTTCTGTTAGGGAATCTTCTTTTTTTTTTTTAAACTTACCTTGGGAAGTGAGACATACAGCCAAGGTGGAGGTACAGCCAAGCCTTCTGACGTATTCGAAGAACTGATTTTATGTGATGACTTCTAGTATTCCAGTTTCAAACTGAAAAAGTGTAGATTTAGGTTAGATATCAGGAAGACACTCTTTACCCTGAGGGTGGTAAGGCACTGGGACAGGTTGCCCAGGGAAGTGGTGGATGCCCCATCCCTGGAGATGTTCAAGGCCAGGTTGGATGGGGCTTTGAGCAACCTGGTCTACTGGGAGGTGTCCCTGTCCATGGCAGAGGGGTTGTAACTAGATGATCTTTAAGGTCCCTTCGAACCCAAACCATTCTATGATTCTGTGATTCACCAAGACCAATAATTTTTTAAAAGATGATGCTTAAATGGCCCTGATGAAAACACAGAGGGCCTGAATTCAAAACATAGTGTCCCTGGCTGCTATTGCAATCAATGGCACTTTGCTGCTCCAATCAGCTGGATGAGGAGATCGCTCACAGAGAGCTCCTCAAAAAGTATTCTCATGCCTGAAATGTTGACTGGGAAGCTAGAATGGGCAAGATTATTATTTAGTGCAGCCAAAATGTAAACTCTGGATTCCAGCACAGAAATACAAATATAAGCTAGTTGGTTCTTCACAGGTATGAATAGATTTGGTGGGGAAGAACTTATAAGGAACCAAAAAATCCCCACTGAAAGAATGAAAAGCAATGGACATTATTGGGCTAAATAGATTATACTTAGCCAGGAGTAACTTAAAAAAGAGAAAATAGTTATTTTGAAATTATTGTAATGAGGTGTTTCCAACTATTTAATGTACTTTTTAAGATTAACTGAAAACATGTACTTTTAAGTACAAAAAAAATTAAGGTTATTTATCAGGATAGAGTGGTCCTGATCCCACTCCTGTCACAGATCAGTTTCAAAATAATTTTCTTTTTAGCTGTAAAAATAAAGCAAACAAAAGAAATACATTTCAGTTGAACAGATTTTTTCTTTCTTTTTTTTTTTTTTTTTTTTTTTGTTGGGACACA
>VFFE01007179.1:252720-470915 GCA_008921705.1 Burhinus oedicnemus | reverse complement strand
GTTTTTTTTTTTTTCCTTTCAAATAGTAAGTCACTGGGCTTAATTCTCCTCTTTACTATAATAATTCCACTGACTTTGGTGGATGTAGTATTAACAAAGTCACAGTTACTATTACTTTGATGAAGTTTACATTATCAAGAAAAAATTGTCTCTTTTTACAAATGCTTTTTTCTTTCTCCTTTTTTCTCATGTAAATTATTGCTTTTTCCATCCCACAATGCTGAGTTTTCCTATCCAGCCAACTGACGGAGATTGGAAAATTTCCTATCCTTATGCCCCTCACATTCCCTCGAGTGCGTACTTGTTCACTTGACAACTGATGGACAGTAAATGAGGCAGTGTTATTGTATTATAGTTTAGAAGTTAATTCAACTATTTCTATCAAATACATTTTGCTTCAGTAATAATTTCTGTAAAGCAGGGAACACCATGCAGATCTCCATATACTGTTGTGACATAAAACACACTTCAATATGCTGCATCCATTCCACTGGGATTGCGTTCTTTACAGAGAGCTTAAAGATATTAAGAATATATTCTTATTTCCTTCAAGCTGACATTAAAGAAGTTTCACTAAGATATCAATACTGTGTAAAAGAGGTTCTATATAACTTGAAAATGAAAATGTTTCTTTTGAGACCTGTTATCTCCACTTAATATCAAATTTTTCCTCAGCTTACTGGATAATATTGGAAAACAGTTAAAGAATAAATATGAAAATACATATTATGCAATTCAAGATATTATTGGTTTCAGTTATTCCACTTTTTTCTAGTTAAACCAAATTATGATTTAATACTGAATGCAAACTGGAAAAAAAAAATTCTTTTAAATGTTTAGTTACAAAACACACTTTCTTTCTCCCAAACACCTACAGAGAAGTGGTCCTCATCTGAGTGAGCTATGAATGCTAACAAGAATGGCATCCTGTATGGATAAAATTCTTCTACAGTAGCTACGGATCTGAACCATAAAGATTTACATCAGTATATTCTTTTCAGACTAAAAACAAAGGTGGCTTTATTGGTCATAATTACAAAAGACATCATGAGTACACATAGTGCGTAAATATCAAGATTTTGAGATTACTTGTGAAAATAAATATTTGAATAGAGGACTTAACTGCTTTTGAAAATATCACTCTCGCACTTTTAGAATGAATGAATGCCTCCAACCACAAAAATTTTGGTAAGAAATACAGAATTTACAAAACAAACATAGTTCAGAATCAAAAGAAGAAAAAAACTGGGAACCGAACCTACCATTGATGCATCCTGACTGACACCTGTGTACTCTGTTTTGTATTGACGGAGACAGATCTTTCCCAGTCACATAAAACATATTTGTGAGTAATTCTCAGGGACTGACAAGCTTCATGCTAGTTTTGAAGCTTTTGTTCTTTTCATAGCAATTTTAGTTTACTTTTTGATGGTGCAGATGTAATAAACACACATCTGAAAAGGCAAACATCGATACCAGCCTTAATCTACTGGTTTAGCTCCCAGTTCTTTCCATTCAAAGCACAGACCTGGCTGAGCGGGAAGCGTGCTATTAGCTTGATAGTTACAAAGTCAATAGAAACCGAATTTTAAAAGGATATCAAATCCTCATGATAAGGGACATGGAAGGTTGCATGCTCAGTGATCCATACCGTTCCCAGCAAATCAGATCAGGGAGATTAGTCTTTTCTGGCGATTAGTTTATTTGCTTTAATGCAAAGCAATGAAAGCATTTCGGTGAAACATGTAGCAAAACAAAACAACTTTCTGAAGTATATGGAATTAAATGCTAGAAAAGTTTACAAAATTATATGTCTGATTTAAACTGACCAAAGCCAGACGCTCCAGATGTATGCCTATAACTTCTTTACATCAGGCTGTTTGCAGGCACCGCAGGAAATTTCAGCCTTAAATCTTATTAAATCCAAAACAAAACAAAAAGCCCTGAACAAATAACCTCCTTCCCCAAACTCTCACACACATCTGATAAATAACAAATTCATGGCAGTTTATAAGCTATAGAATTAAAACCTGCAAAACAGTAAAAGGTCTGATTTAAACTGACGAAAGCCAAAAATTCAGAGCAAACCTATAACGCCTTTGCATCACGCTTTATATTGCGTAAAGAACCCATAATCTGCCAGTACAGAACGTTCAACCAATTGTGAATAAAAACCCAAGCATAATAACCAGATCTTATTCTAATCCAGTAACTGTAAAGATGGGAAAATTACTAAAACCAACTAACTGGATCCTAGTGTGGACGTAAGGACCGTGATGAGACCCACGAGCAGCCTCGTGCCCAAATCCCTTTGAGTGGTGTCACTGCAGTCATTTGTGGGGAGCCACGAGGTGCTGCCCCGAAGTGCCTTCGAGGGACTGAACCTGAGACCTACTTTGATATGCCAGAAACCGCCATGAATGTGCAACCAGATCTTACATTTTGCCGCCTGTCAAGGCCATCTAAGAAAGAGGCAATATTCTATAGTTAACAGTGTACTCTTCTTCCTTTTTATTGCTAAAGTAAATCGTTATCAAGCCTTTTAAAAACAGAAGGATCAAATAAAGATAAATCTCACATGTCATAGTGAGATTTCTAAAGCAAAAATGAGGTACCATATTGTTGCAGCACATGCATGTTTTCAGTGTGAAATTGAGCCAGTCCGTTTCTCGCATGCAGTGAGTACTTGCAAAATGCCTTTCCCAGACTCTCCCAGGGCTCGCTTCTGCAATCCATCCTACGTACCAGAGACCCTCAAAGCAGAAAACCAGATTTACTCCGTGTCAGCTAAAGATCGTGGTTCTATATTTTGCTACTATGACAAACTCTGGTTCTTTGAGAACTGGTTTTGGAAATGGGGACAAACACAGTCTTCATTTAGAAGCCAGAGAGGTCACTGCTGCACGAAACTCCTGGCAAACAGCATATAGCTGCCAATGCTTTTTCTTAGGGAGGATTTTCAAAAGAGCTTTGGGTTATGGACAGTGTGAGTTCCAGAATAACGCATTCAATAATTGTGTATACGATTGCTGTAATAACCCTGCATACAGAAGAAAGAAATCCAGTATTTGTGCATATATTTGAACGGTGGCAGATTCAGACTTGCTCTGTCCATGCTGTGAGATAACTAAGCATCAGTCTGCTCTGATCCAGAACCCTCACAGCTGCAATAGCTGGATGTCCCCAGCAACGCCACCAAGCTCTGGCACCGCAGCTTGCTCAACCAGCTGTATGATTTCAAGGATAGGGCAACTGGACAACATGGGCAATTTTCTTTTGCACTTCAGCAAAGCTGTGACCATACCCAGTGCTTATGATCTGGTTCTTGACTTGCTTTTCATGACTTAGGTTGCTTATTTATCATCCTGATCAAGAAAAGCGGGGCAGCCCATTTCCATCTCTTTCTTTGAACAAAGTTCTTGCCAGTTTTAATTTCAGGTCTGTTGCTCCAGCCCAGTGTTGCATGTCTAGCTTTCAAACACTGCAGAAGAATGTTTATTTGTGCTAGGATACTTTTCTAATCAAAAGTGGAAACCCAACATGAACCGTACCTACCCGTCAGTAAGACTTCAATATGCGTAGTTTTACAAGATCCTTGATTTTGTGTCGACTGTCTCCATTTTACTTCTACATCTGTGCATACTTATTATTTACATAATTCACTACAACAAATATCTATAAAGCCAATCATGTATTTATGCAGGGGTTTTTAAGTCTATTATGTAGCCTGTGCTCCTTGTCAGGTTTGACTCATGGAAATGCTTACAGAAAGAAACCGCAATGTCAGCGCTGCCAGCAGCGTTGCACTTGCTATTCTTTCCTCCAAACTCCTCCTGGGGGTAAAGCAGAGGGACCAGGAGGGTCCCCGCCTCTGGAGGGAGGCGCAACGCAAGCGTTGCACACAAACAGGACAGATCCCTTACTTCTCTCTAAACACCTGAGGTCTGGAGGCCTTTTAGATGCAACCGTCAAGTCCAGAGTCCTCTCTCCATTTTATTCCAAGACAGTTTTAATAAAACCTGAGATTTTTTTACTTTTTTCCACAACATCTCCTGCTGTTCATCAGTGTCCCGATGTGATGCTCTAGCAGGTGACAGGCACATTTCAGGTGCGTCTACTCGGTGTGTGTGCAGACCAGGCACTAGAAATGCATCGAGATGCCCATGTCTGAGCCAGCGGGTGTGAACACACAGCTCCTTAAATCCTCCTTGTTATGGTTTGAGAAACCCACAACAATTTATTGTCAGGTGCCAGCCTGAGCTTCAGTTTTTAATCTTCCAGTAAAAGTCAAAGTACATTTCTGGCCTATAGGCCACACAGAGAAAAGGAGGAGTATGTTCTGTCCTGGATTTTGTTATATTTTGGTACTCGCACTCCTAAATATATATTATTAATGTTAAAACAGATCACACTTTTCACAAGCTTGTTTTGCGCACTGCCAGATTTACCACAGATTTCTCTCCTGCCTCTGACTTGCCCCTCCACAGACATCAGACATCCATCCCAGGTCTCCACGACCTCTGCTTTTTCTGGATAAATGCCCTTTTGCCCTTACTCTTACCTTGGTGGTATTTCCCAGCTCTTTCCTTTGCTCCTTCTCCCCTCCAGTCTTCCGGGGAAATACTTGCAGCTCTTTTGCTAAGGTTTTTCAGGCTCTCCAATACTTCCTTCTCACGTCTCCACCTCTCCGGCCCATGAGCATATGCCATGTGCAGGCTTATTAACGAACTATTATCCACTAACATGGGGAGGGATGAAAAACAGCCGAACCTTGATTGTGTTTTTTCCCCCAGCAAAAGCAGGATCTGTACGGCTGAGTACCCAGCTACCGACTGTCATGAGACTTCCGAAGCTAATGTCTTTGAGGTTTCACCTTCCATGTTAGGCTGAAACTGGTTAGCACGTGTCAAAAATAGAAGGCAGAGGGAAAGACAAACAGAAAACCACATTAAAAATAAATGCCTTAAATTCTTATGTCCGAGAAATGTCGTGTCTCAATTTAAAGAATAATTAGATAAAAATAACGACCACTTTCAAAAGTGATGTACTGGCTATACTGAGGTCTAAGGTCTAAACTCTAGTATCCATTTGTTTATAAATGAGTCATTATAATTATTTTCATTTTCCATCCTACTTTGTCCCTCTTCTTCCTCTCCTCCCAACACCCCCTGCAAAAGGCCTTGGTAAAAATCTGCATGGGAGTTGCACCACCTCCTCAGTACCACCTCTTCATCCGGCCAGAAATAAAGGAATAGAGCGTTAAATTACATATGGTGTCCCACACAACCGTGCCGTGTATTCCTCCCGTTAGAGCACTCCCAGCTGAAGATGGCTCGACACGGCCAGCTGAGGTAACAGAAAAAACCTACTCAAAAAACAGCTCAGTCCCCTCTTTCTTCCCCACCTTCATCAAACTACAGAAAACACAAAGTGCATTTTTGTTCCACAAAACTTTCACCCCTTTCACCAGAAAAAGCAAAAGCAATCTCATTTTCATCTTGATTAACCCACAACATGGCAAATCTTGAGAGAAGATATCCAAAGCATATATGAGGACATACTTCCTCCAGATTCAGATCAATCGAAAGTTGTTGTACAAAAGTGTGTACGGAATGGTTTGAGAGAAATAAATATGAAATGCTGTGCTGATACTGTAAGTCGTTTCAAAAAGCATTGAGGCTGGATAATCTTGCCCTGGCCCTGACACAGGGGTGTCGCGGTAATATCAGGATGCTCAGAAGGACGTAAGGAAACCCTCGGGGAAACACACAGGGCTCATGGACAACCAACCCACCTGAGAGTGCCTTCCTGGATGAGGAACGGCTGCAAGGAGCACGCTCCTGTGCCTCACTCCTTCCCAGGCTATGAGATTTTACTTCACCCACGGAAGCCTGAAAATCTGCAATGATAATGAAAATGTTAATGCTACCTCAGTACTAGGGGGACTAACTATTAAAATATCATGAAAAACATAATGAAGCTTTTTTTTTTTTAATTTTTATGCACTAACCACAGAAGAAGACAATTTATCAAAACCATTCACTACATCTGACTAATAGTTTTGTACATTACAGGAATCCACAACTAACTGATGAATGCTGATAAGCTGTAAACCATTTCTTTTCTTGTAAATATTGCAAAGGATCCAACAGCGCTGCTAATAGTGCTGTAATAAAATCAATAAAAAAAAAAAAAGGCAAGAAAAGCTAAAAGCATTTCAGAAGTACAGAAGTTTTTTCACTATTTTTCACATTTATGTTGCTTCCCTTCCTTTCTCTGGAAAAACGAGTCATACAGCTATGTTATTATGGGCTGCAATCTGGCGGGATTGCAGTGTTTAAACTGCGTTCATCCTAGTTACAGCCTAAATGGCAGAGCCCTAGAGGAACGGCGAGGTACTGGGGAAAGTTATCAACTCAGCTCAGGGCATGTTGCCCCTTGAATCAGAGCTGAACCAACGTACCATTAAAATATTAGGCGACACAGAGCTTCTGTTTTAGATAAGCTACAGCCCAGCGAAAATTGTTGGGCAATATTGCTTTGCCAGAGCAGTGGTGATGGGGCGGGGAAGAGGAAGAGCTGAGCAGCCTCTTGCCACCACGTGAGAGGGAAAACAGCTTGCACTACACTGTGCTGGTGCGCGACGTGCCTCCCAGGGCTCCCCGGTCATGCTCCTGCCATTAAGTGTTGTTCAGGAAACAAGAAACAAATTTTCTGCTTTGTGTCATTTGTCATCATAGTGGCTTCTCCTGACCATTAGAACTACAAACATTACCAATAAAAATACAAAACCATGATCCTGACTGACTGCTGCTATTGGCATAGGATGAGTGTCGTGCTATCCAAGTGTCGATGCAAATATCTGCCCAGTTATAATTTTTTCTAAAGTAAAGATGTGAATTCTGCCGTCCAATGAATTTGCATTTTGACTTCGTAAAAATAATCCCAATAAGAAAGCAATGAGCAATTTCAAGTGGTGAATACCCTAAAGTACAACAGAACACAAATGAACCTTTACCTGAGAATCATAAAACATTTTAAAAACAGTAATGGGTGAAATTCAACCTTGTAAGGGGCGCAGCACAGGCTGTACATCACTTAAGCCCTACTTAAGACCTCAAAATAGGATTTAGGTGAAACTTAGCTGGTGCATGACATTTGTACTGACACTGTGCAGAGCTGAGTGCCACCCATTAACGACTTAACCCTCACAAGCAAGCATTCCTTTGAGGATCATTACTTTTATTGCCTCCATAGCTTTTGAGAAAAAAAGGACTGTTTTTTGCACTGCTGTTTCACGTTATGAGGAACCTGGTGGCACGGTCATCTTCTATGGCATGACGCCCTGTCCTCTCAGCTGTGCTCCCATCCTGTTACCCGGGTCAGCAGGAGTATTACCACTGAAGACCTTTTACCATGAAGCCGTGGCTTCAATTAATTGATTCCATGAGCCGTACAACAGTCACTGATACATCTTGCAGTGCTGGGTGCGCAGAGCAATTATTCAGTGGAGGTTTGCTGCTTCCCGTCTCGACAACCGCTGCTCCTCTTTTCAAGAGAAATTCACAGGGGAGCAAGGAAGACCCCAAGGAAAAAACCAAACCCAACCAGGAACAACAACAAAATCTCTGATAAACCAGAACAGAACAGCATGTAAGTGTTTTTCTCTAAAGTTTTATATCTATCTCACCCTTTCAGAGCAAGCTTTGGAAATCACAGCCTTGGAGAATGGGGGTCTCTGTGACGTCCGGGCCTCCGACTGCACCAGGATCAGAGTGTTTGGCCTCGGCTTCAAAGAGTCGCCCAACCTGCGCTGCGAGGTCACCAGGTTAATTGTAAGAAACTTCCTATGGGCTCATAAAGGATTGATGATACAGTCAAACTTTGACATGTTTATATTAAAGTCTCTTACCCTGAACCGTGCCAAGTGCCATCATCTCTCACTGCCACAGCCGGTTGCAAATACCTTCCAAATCCATTGCTGTTACATTTGCCGTGAGCGAGGGGAGCTAAAGAGGTTCAGCCCTTTCCAGGACCGGTTCCCTGGGAATGCACAGCTATGCATTCTTGCTAATTTTCTCTGTGGGGTTTCGTTTAACTCATGTTTGGTTCAGCTGCACTGTAGTCCAGTGAAGCCTGAAATCACAATATTATTTCTCATTTTGTGCATCTGGAATCTGGTACGCTTGGTGGTTTACCTAAACACATTTGAATGCTAAGTTTTGTGGTTTGATATGAAGTTTCTTCAACATAGTTACAGAGGCTCTTATTTGAATTTTCTTAGTCACAGTTCAATACCAAGTCAGAAGTTTTAATGACTGTTAAACTCATCTCTTCTGCTAACACTGTAATTTTGTTATAAACAACTGTAAACGGGCAATGCTAGGACTGAATTATTTGGTGCATCAGCATACTCAGATATGAAGAGTTTGATTCATCTCATAAATCCACCTCATAAAAGGCATTCAGCCTGATTCCCATTCAGTGCTAACATGCTAATGAGGCACAGCTGAGATTTGCCTACCATGCCCGCTTCGGGCTCGGTAGGCTCTTAACAAGCAGTGATATCTTGTGCAGCTGATCTAGCTAAGTAGCAGACATCACCTTGAAGGAGCTGGCTGCTGAGCTCCAGGAGTAAACACAAAGTTGCTCCACCATGTTACCCTTAAATAAACCATCTGGAAATGCCTTATATTATTAATTATAGATATAAACATATGTCGACAACTGGAATTTCTTTATATGAGCCTTCAGTTTCTGCCCTCTCCTTCTGTTTTACTGTAGCATCTCAATGGCGAATGGATATCAAGAGAACAAGAAAGCACAAAAGCAGATTTTCTCAGCTCTGAGGCTGTTGACTGCCAGATTCCTCTCCTGAACCTTACAGAGACAGAGGCTGTGCGCTTTGTGGCTGGTGACGAGCCGTTCGCAAGATGGCAAGTGAAAGTAGGAATTTCTTATGTTTCTAAGAAATGATTTAGAAGGAGAAAATCAGTTGTCATGGTAAATTAAAATGCAAAGCACAATTTGCTTCCCTTCAGAAATGAAAATGCCTGTAGAAATACTCACATTAATGTCATGTAGGGGAAAAAAACCAACCCACCAACTAAAACAATATGAGTTAAAATCAGGTGTCTTTGTAGGCAATCCAAAAGTGCAAATTACAATCACTTCTCCAGGTAATCACCTGAGATTGATGCAGTTGGGCTAATCAATTGTTAATCATTAGTATTTCATTTCTGGAAACCCCAGCTCAAATTCCTGATTCTGCAGCAAGTATAAGACAGCTTTGACTCACTGGTTGCAAGACTGATGCTTGCAGCAGAGTACTGGCTAGCTCCTGGGCAGCAGGAGAGGACAGGCACGGGGTGAGCAGGGGGGTCTTGGTCTTGGTCTTGGTCTTGAATGACTGCAGAAAAAAACACGTGTGATACCTGCTCATCCCAGGTTCTCTGCTGTGGTTTTATCCCCTTTTGTTTACAAAATGATACCCATTTTCTAAATATTTCCAGAAAAGCAGTGCCTTACTGACCCTACACCTGCTACCCTTGGTCTTGCTCTCAGCCTGGATGGTTATTTTCTGCATATTGGTTGTGGGTTTTTTAAGACTGAGATCATTTAAAGGCTCCATAGCTGAGAAAAATATATTGCCATTGCGGGGAGACTGCAGATGTGCTTTGAAAATTGCAGTATGTAAAAATTAAATGCGTAAAACACTCGCTTCACTGCGGTGTTACTGCCTGTCCTGCACCCACAGCTGTCTGTACCCCAGATCAGACTGGGGACATGTGCTGCCATGTGGCTTAGGGGAAACAAAGATGTTTGGCAGTACATGTTTTCTATCCAGTCATTTATTTTAAACAGATAAGGATTTATGTTTTGAGATTAGTGTAAGATTTCTGTGGGAGCAGAGCCTGACCGTTGGCTGCTGGTGTGGACCTCGTACCTTCCTTCTGGAGAAGGAGCCATCAGAGCGGGCAAACACCGGGGCTGAATCACAAGGGCAATTCCTGTGCTTAGGGCTCCAAAATTTCTCTAAGGAGATACTGAACTCTGCCAACAGTGAGACAAAATGCCGTCTCATGATGGAAGGATCTGAGAGGGAGAAACGTTTGCATTTCCTGGCCCAAGAGGACAGCTAACATTTTTGCATGTGCAGAGGACTGTTTCCCCAGTGTAACTAGGAGAAGGCTGAAGAGAAGGCTCAGAGGGGATCTCATCAATGCTTATAAATAGTTCAAGGGAGGGTGCCGGGAGGATGGCACCAGTCTTTCTGCAGTGGTGCCCAGTGATAGGACAAGAGGTAATGGGCACAAACTTGAACATGGGAAGTTCCATCTGAACATGAGGAGGAACTTCTTTCCTTTGAGGGTGCCAGAGCACTGGAACAGGCTGCCCAGAGAGGTGGTGGAGTCTCCAACTTTGGAGACATTCAAAACCCACCTGGACGCCATCCTGTGCAACCTGCTCTAGGTGAACCTGCTCTGGCAGGGGGTTTGGACTAGATGGTCTCCAGAGGTCCCTTCCAACCCCGGTGATTCTGTGATTCCTCACAGCTTAGGCATATTATGATGCAGTTTGCTTTCAAGTGCTGCCTTTCAGCCCTAAGGAGGTCTGTACAATTTTTCTCATCTTTTCCCCTCAAAACACATACAGAATATCTCTTTCCTTGCACTCAAGTTCAAGAAAACCCCTGCACCTGTAAGCTTTCTGCCCTTTCCCTCTCCTTCAAACTCTGCAGAAAAACCAGGTTTATGGCTACGCAGTGAATGCACAATCAAATCGACTCGGTCCATACATGAATCCTAGTTTTCTAGTATATTTTTTATCTGAAGAAATTGGGAAGGCAGAGCTCAGCACTCAGTTTCAAAGGCAGCCAGCCTTACACAGAAACACAGAGAACAAAACGATGAAGCTTCTCAAGACAAAAAATTATTTGAAATGGATTCCATGGATGTTCAAAAAATTGTGCTCCTGAAAATTCCTGATGAAATTTACTGCAACATTGATCTTCTGGGCTATTTTAACAGATATTTTTTGGAATGTAGGTAAAAGATTTTTCAGAACCCAAAATCAAAACAATTCTTTCTGGAAATGTCACTGTTCAATATTTTCCAAATCTCTCCCCTTCCAAATTCAAATTTCAGAGGAATCGGCAAAGTTTCACATAAGCTTTTTTCACCACCAACGCTGGGGGAATGGAGGTTTGACAAGCTCTTCTCAGTGCTCTTTCATTTTATCTGCTCTTGCATTCATGTTTCAGATTTTGCTCATTCTTTCCATGCCGTGCTGCCGAATGCAGATAAGAAAGTACATGGGGCTACACCAGAGCGTTTGGTATAATTAGTTTAGATATCAAAATACAAACTCCTACTTGGGGAGCAGATGACTTGGGCTGTCCCCACAGATGCCTGGGTGAAGAGGTGAAAGAGCTTGGCAGACAACTATATAATTTAGGAAGCAGGTCTCTCGCTTATCCTCAGTTTGTTATTGTTGCCTGTATTTGTCAAGAGCAGGAAAAATATTTGTTAAAAAGGCAGTGAGGCAGAAACTGAATTTCAATTCAGCAAGTTTTTGCAGCTTTCATTTTTTCATTTGCAAGCATTCGCACAAGTCAAATTGTATGTAGATTATGAGTGATACAAATAGCCGAGATTGTTTCATGATGAATGAAATACTTCAGGAGGAAGTGACAGACTTCCTGATTGTCCTGACTGCTTATCCAGAAGAAATGGCTTTCTTTCCATGAACACATGCTCAAGCAATCAAAGCACAACTCTAAGTGCGTTTTTGGCTTTTGAGGGCCAACTGAATTTGAAGAGAGGTTTGCTCAGCTTAGATCTCATTGAAGTATTTGTTCCACATCACTAAGGTGACTAATGGAAAAGCAATTAAAATAGCTATAAAACAACCCGATTCTAAAAAGACACCAAAATGGATGTTTATAATAGAATGTAGAAAAAAATACAGATTAAAAAAAAAAATCAAATTGGTAAGAGTTACATTTCACTCACAATGCTCACTTCAGACAGAACAATTAGTGCAATTTTATAGCTTTTTGTATTTTTCCCTGTCTACCCATTTCTTCACCCATTATTAGTGCACTGGTATTGAGACAACATTGGAGGCTCTGGTAAAAGAATGAAATGAAATGTAAATAGCATTAGGAATAATATATTCTTAATGGAAATCTTGCTGCCAATAAGCACTGTCTTTCAGTGAAGTGCAGGTCTTAAGGGGGGTTGCCTGTTTTATTATTTTCTCCTCTCAAACTGCAGCATAAGTTCTTTACTTCTGTTAAAAGAGTTTTTTACCTTTAGTATAACACACAATAGTCTAATATTTCAACTAAGTAGGATGCCCAGGAAAAAATTATGCTTTTTCTTAAAGCTATACCAATGAATTTTACTGGACCAATGAATTTAATGGAATTTTTGGACCAATTTAAGTTAGTCCAAAGAAGTTGTTTCTCTCCCACAATTTCAGATGGTGAATATCCGTGAATACTGTCTGTTCATCTCTTCATGTTGTTGGATTCTGCAGAAACACAGGCTCTTAGCTTGCAGTGCATTTTGAGCTGAGAACATGTGATATCGTGGGAGTATCTACTACGTTATGTTCCATGAGCTTTCAAATAATTCTTAGTGAACTTGTAATTGATGCTTTTTATGAAACTTATTTAAGTAATTTTTACTCTGTGCACTTCCACTCATCTTTGTTCAATTTAACATACATTCTTTCTGTGAACCGAGATTAATTGATCAAAAAACTTTATACTCTTGACCTTGTAAAAGTCCTTCGTAAAGGGGGTGAGGATGTTTCAGCTTCGGGGTCACAGGAGAGATGGAGGAGAGCTTGGGGGTTGCTTTTATAGCAAGAGGACAGAAGGGGCACCTGACTGATCCAAAGTAAGGGCCTTGTTAGATCTGCTAAACAGTGACATTAGTTTCACTGTGAGAAGCTGAAACCTAAAAAAATACCTGACAGAAAGAGCTTTGCTTTCTTGCTGGTGTTCATCAGTGCTTACAGCGTGGCTTTCAGCAGTGTTTTGGGGTGCTCTTTAACGTTTGCACGTCTCAAGAACCTAACCCTTTCCACACTGGTCTGGTATCTTTTCATTTTTATTGTAGAAAAATTAAAATATAAAGTCACTTAACCCTTTCTTATTGTGTAAGTATTCGTATATGAAAAATGCCATGCTAACTTCAGGCTTTCTAAATTACCTACACATACAGGAAACTCTGAGCTGGAACAGGAGGTGACTGTTTTTCTAATGTATCTTCCTACGGAAATGGGGCTGTTGCTGTCTGGTATTATCCCCTATAGCTTTTTTTTAAGATTAATTTAAAATCACCTAAATAATATGCATTCTCTTTTTTTTTTTTTTTACCCCAAGGACTTGACTTCCTGATTTGCCATTAGTAAGAAAGTAGTCCTGAATTTCAGCCAAAAACCATCCTTTCATTTCACAACTCCTTGTAGCACTTGAGTACCTATGCAGTTTCCATAAGGGTATAGAAAAAACCCTCAGAAAAACAAAACGTAACAGCAATCAGAAAAGTTGAATGCCAGCTGAGCCAAGAGATCTTTTGGTTATTAATGAATAGTTTCCAGTTTGGAGCATTATGCAATTTGTTAGTTTGCAGTAAAGCCACTCACAAGTGGTTTAATTTATCTTGCTGGCAAGGCTCCAGTTCAAGGGGGCAATGGTATATGCTCCAAAATGAGCAGACAGTCTCCATATGGAACATTATTACTTATAAGGATGATTTTTGTATCATTTAGATCACTAATGATGGCTTCCAGTACAGTAATTCCAGAGCGCTGACCCTGTACGATGCAGTCTGCCAGGCCTGCCAATTCCATCCAACCGGACTTTGTAAATTAAAGGTAATTTAAAGAGCATAAAGGTTTAATATGGATTGTTCATCCATTCCTTAGCCCTTTCCCTCCCTTTGATGAACTGTGTGTAATAACTGCTTTAGAAGAGGAAAATCTATTTCATAGGTCAGCTGCACAGCCTCACACTTTTCTTTTCTCTCTCACAATCTCCTGTCTGTGATTTTTTACTTTTTTTTTCATATTCACACGGGGTATGAATACCTGATAGAACACGCTTTATGATGGACCTTTCACGGCCAGACACTTTCAGAAAGACCGTGGTTGACAATATTTATACTTTGCAGCTGTTAATGGAAGTAAATAAGACTGAAGAGTCTCCCCCAAAAAGCAGCTTAACTCCACTTTTGAAGTGTCGCTGCCAGTAAGTTATTACACCTCTCCTAGCCTGTTTGGCGAGGGCACTGTAGCTGTGAGGTATATCATTTCCAGACTCATTTTCTGCCTTCGCAAGAGGTAAACTAAGACGCATGTTATACAGTTTTGGTCATGTGAAAACACCCTTAAGAGAACACAAAACATTCTTGCTTATATTAAATATTGGTAAGTGCAAACATACAGTACTGCGACAGTTTCAAAACCGTAATCAAAAGTCTCGTGCTACGTTTTAAATTGCCAACATGCCAGAAACTGCCTGGAGAGCACCATAACACTCTGTTTTCCTGTGGACTTATTAGTGTAACGTCCCCCATCCCTTAAAAAAGAGCTTTCCTGCTCTTATTTTCCAGGGGATTGCGTTAGACAACTTTTTTGTTTTTCAGTGGGGATATGAAGAAACTTTTGGAGGGTTTGGGGATATTTCAATGTGCTGATCCTGCTTTCCTACCCTGAGGCAGGTTTGAATGAATAAGAGACCAGCAGTCTGCATTTTTATAAAATGAAGATTAATCAGGTATATCTTAACTCATTTGCCTCACTGTTCTCATTAACACTAATGGGAAAATACAGATTTCAAACTTGCATGGACTGCAATAATGTACCAGTTACCAAAATAAAACAAAAGGTCACATTTTTTTCAAATAAATCAGTGAATAGAAATTATTTTATAGGTCCAAATGAGGTAAAACCACTTAAATTTCAGATTAAAATAATTGTGTCAGAACCATTTCAATTAAAGCTAGGTTGGTTTTTTTTGTCAATGACTTTCCTTATTCTTACGTTTTTGAAATATATATGTTTTCTCAATATGCTGCTGTTCTCTAGGGATTATACTAATTTCTATCTGAAGATGCTTCAAGGGACTATTTGAACTAGGCTTGCAATTGCATCAGCCCACATTCTAATTACCTCTCTTATAACATTCCTTTGTAATACCTAAATTGCTTCCCGAAAAGGTGTTTCAATTAGGGGACATTTTATATCAGGCCATTTCCCGTTCTGTGTTGCTCTTTTATGGAGCCTATTCTGTACCACACTATCACATCACAAAAAGCATCTTTTTCATCAGAACATCAAGCCTTTGAAAGCAACAATGTAATAAAATATAATTAACATCCAGATTTTAATGCTGAAGGTCTGTCCTGTTCTGTCACGTCAGGGCAATTATAAAAGTCCTTTTTGTTTCTCTACCTCACCCATTACTCTTAAACTGCTACTATTTAAAGCATTGACTAATATACTTTGCGAAAGAAGTTTGGGAAACTAATAAAGCAGTAGATAGAAACCACAAGGCCGGTCACAGGACACACACCAGTCTCAGAAGAGCAATGCGTATTCAAAGGAGGAAGGAGGAAAAATGTATTTGGGCCCTGGTAGCTTCTCCTTCCTGCTGTCCCACTGTAGCGGGGACATCCCCTGTGTTCCCAACAGAGCCCCATGTGTTCCTGGGAGTTTGCAATGTCAGATAACATCCCATCTGCAGGTGTGCCCCAACACAGGCTACAAGCGAAAAGCATAACTCTGCCATAGGACCTCTCCGTGGCGTAGATGTTTAATTACATCCATTAACTATGTCCCTGTGTTCGCTCTTCAGACAGCCCAAGTGTCTTCAGCCCACCCAGCAGCCACAGAGCCTCCTTGGCCCTGGTGGCCACCCTAACTAGGAGAGGACCAGGTCAGCTTCAGAGGCTGCTGTACCCACAGTGCACTGCACAAAGTTCTGCCAGGCTGTTCTGCCCAACCTAGGCACCATCGATGTGTTCGGCTGTTGTTTACAACTATCTCATGGAAGCCTAAAATCTAATGCAGTTCTTTATTCTGCTTTTATATCATTGCCTTTTCGTATTTTTGTGAAAAACCTCCAGAAATAATTAAATTGCCAGAACAGGGTTCCAAAATTTCAAATGGAGCTTTTTGTTAATCTCGGTTTTTGTTAACCTCATGGAGCTCGCTTTTGAACATTACCTAATAGTCATCATATTAGTAGTCACAGCTGGCAATAATGATCACATACACAAAGAATCCCACTCTGTCACATTCATCTATAGCAAGCAACATCACACGTAGGCTACGTTACAGCTTTCACAGCTCCAAGGATCTCACACTGGAAAACTGGAAAACTTACATCTTGTTTTCTCCCGGTAGGGAGAAAGTACCAGCATTTTAAACACTGCTATTTTATTGTTTCAAGAGACAAGTGAGTTTCTGCTTATCTCCAGAAATTATTAACTGCTAATTTCTTATCTTTCTTATTTCCTTTTTTTACTTACCTCCACCTCCCACCCATTTTTTATTTCCTTTTTTGGCAGGAAAATACTTGTAATATAGATGGATTTTGCTATGGTGAAGGAGAGTCAAGCCCTACCAGTCCCTGTCTTCTCTGTGAACCTGACATTTCTAAGTTCACCTGGTCTATTAATGAAAGTAAGACATTTTTTCTAAGATTTAGAAGCACTTAGCTGGGAGTTCATGACTCGGTCTATGAAATACATGGTTCCTTCTTTTGGCTAATATGAATCTATCCTGCACAATAGTGCGTGTGGACTCTTTGTAATGGGGAAAACTGGGTGCATCAGAACTGCAGACTGACCAGAAGCAGACAGTAGCCAACTGTGTGCACTATGCGTCTGGGCACGTATCTTGTTCTGGCTGAAACCTGACAAAACTCAAATTAATAAAACCAAAATAACACCTGAAAATTAAATTGTTGATATGCCAGTGCCCCATGCAGTGCCCAAGTCTGTCAGCTAGAGGTGATGGACCCTAAATACATCTGTCGTCCTCTCGCAGGTACAAATCTTTAAGGGAACAATTTGGGGAAAACACTGCTTTTAAAACACTAATGTATATTTTTGCTATCTGGAAGAATTGTTTTCTTTCCCTGAGCCAAATCCTATGAAATGCCACACAAAAGACCTTGGCTTGGCAGGGAGTCTAAGTGATAGGGATCAGCCATTCATTACCTTCACTGCCACAGAACCTAAAGGCTCATCCTGCAGCCCATCATGGCAGGGGTCATGGAGAAGGCTGCCTTTTGAAGCACCTCCTGAATGCTAAGGACATAATCATAGTTTTTTCATGTACATCCCCAGTGTAAACAACAACCACTACTTACCACATGCTTTACAGATAATCCGTGTTTCTAGCAGCATTATCTTCATAGCGCATCTCCCCACTTACATGAGCCCATTTGCATCTGATCAATATAAAGATTATGTTACCACTTTTATGCAGATTCATGTGTTGGTTCTAGAAAGAGTTTCTCTGCACTCTTAGGTTCTGTAAACACAAGAAAATTACAGAGAGGTATGTGAGTGACAGGACCAGTTTGCTTTGTTTGTTTGCAGTTTTATATTCCTTTAAGGTGACTAGGTTAGCAGGACCCTTCTGGAAGGAGAGGAAGATTGCTCTTGTCCTTAGGGAACAGCTGGGGATGCTCAGGGATAGAGGCTCCTAGAGAGTGCAAGGTATGGCAGCAGAAACAGCCAGAACTGTGACACAACGGCTGGAGTCCATGGCTCCAGCAGACACACTGCCAAGGAGAGAAGCGAGCAGACACAACTCTCCTCAGAGGTGATAGGAATGCCTTTGAGAAGGACCAGAAAGGTTCCAACAGTTTCCAGCAACACAAGAAGCCATAAGTCGTCTGAAATCAATTTTTGGAAGCAAGAACACAATAAGAAGGGAGAGAGTTGTCCATGAGTCCTTTTAATTCCTGTTCCAGGTTCTCCACTTTGAATTTTCTCTATTTAAAAACATACACCTCTAGTTTACATCCCAAAAAATCCAGCTTTAGGAATTCAAAACTCTCTCTCAAGAAAAAGTGTAGGCAAATCCATCCCAAGTGTTGGCCAACTAAAAATCCCATAGGATGTTACTTGTATAAGAAATGAAAACGCCTACAGGTAAGCCAGACCTGAAGAAGAGCTTGTACACCTGAAAGCAGGTGTTTTGTCCCCCAAGGATATAGTTTAGTCTAATGAAAGATATTATTTGTGGCTCACAAACCTTGCTTTCTTGCTGTCCTTCCATTGTATTGGCCACAGCAGTATCATCTCTAGGGATGAGCTGATCCTGACTGTTGTATCGACAGACTCATTACTAACACCGAGACAGTTCAATTTTAAAATTCAGAAAATGGCTTAAAAGGGAAAAACTGCATTTGTTTTGGAATTTATAAAGCTAGAAGTGATTTGGGAAATCTGAAACAGATCATGGTTCACTTTTCACTGATTTCAAAATTTAAAAATATTGAAAAGAAAAGGTTTGTCAGAGTTGTTTTCAAAATCGCAAAAACCGTTTTAAAAGTTTTGCAATAATTGGAGTGTATATATATTCACTGGATGGCAAGGAGATCTCTGTGGAATTAGAAACACATATTCACAGACTACTTTTGCAACATCTGATTTCATGTTATTTTGTGCCTACAATTTCCCATTACTCTCCATCCAGTTAAAACCTTTGTGTTTATCTGTAAATGCATACCCAGCATCAATATTTCATTGATTACTTTGGGCACAACTTTTATGGTTTAAGTGTTTGGGAAATAAAAAGTAAATTAATAGATGGAAGCTTTCAACAGTTGTGCCAGGACAATCTGCTGGACAAGCAGTTTAGAAAGCTCTGATAGCACAGCAGCAATGAGTGGAGAGACACATTTAAATAATTGCATAATGTGAGACATCTTATGGAAAGCAAAGCTTGATAAAAGGATATGCACCACAAAAACCTGCTAATGATGACTTCCCACAGGCATAATGCAAGGACACGTGCAGTCCTTACGAGAACACATATATAGTTCATAGTTTTAGATTGTGACTTGAAATTAATCCTCAGTATTAGAAATGTTTTTTAAGTTAAACATAACTATGGTCAAATTACATTGTGAGAAGATTCCTTTAAATACCAATATATGTCAATTTGTACTGCTGGCTAAAGATGTTTTGAGACTGAGGAGGCTTTGGACACGGAGACGAAATCCCCAGCCCCGCAGAGAGAGCTGCTGTCACCTCGGGGTAGTCATACAATCTCACTTTTCCTTGGTTTCCAATTATAAAATGTAATACTTTCCTCTACCTTGTCCTCCTTATCTATTTATATTGTCAGTATCTTCAGGTAGCGTTTGTCCTCTACTGTAAAACAGCCTTGTACAATTAGGCTTTTATCTTCATTAAGGAAATACTAAATGTGAACAGCAACACTAGAAATAACAATGCCAATGGTGACATGATATGCACTACTGTCGCTGGGGACAGAATCTCAGCATCACTGATGTACCTCTGCTGGCACTGCGAAGACCTTTATTTCTGATGAAATGTCCAACTGAATTCAGTCAAACTGCTCAGGCTTAATTACTACTCAAGTGTAAAGGCAGGAGAGTCTACTCAATGGAAGGGTTACACAATTACTTTTTTTTCCCCTGAGTTGCCCACCCAATTTATTTCTCATTCATCATTTTGAGATTCAGTTTATCCATTTAAATAGAGAGAGAGAGAGCGGTAAATAGAATAAATACATATATGTAAGTATTAGAAATACAATTAATTAAAGTTTTAGTAAGAACTGGGGGACTAGTGGGAGGTTATAGAAGTCATGTCTGATCTCCTCCCATCTGTCAGATAACATATCAAAAGTAACCAAAGTTCAGTATGGGAGAAAAGTTCAGTATGAGGCATGAAAAACCCAGGAGGAAAAAGGTACCCTTTTTGGTAAAGCCATTTGCTGCCTCTAGCATCTGAATTGTTTCCTCCATCCGTCTCAGGGTACGTTCTGTACCTTTCTCTTTGAGAGCGCTCCTACAAAGACCCGCGCTGTGAATCTTTACGTGGGAGAAACTGGATTTTATGTAATCATGGTTTCATTTTTGCTGTTTAGACAACCTGCCTCCTGTGTTCCAGGCCCCCTCCAGCCAGCTGCTGACATTTATTGGTGAGAATTTTGTTTACCAGTTAATAGCAGTGGATCCGGAAGGGTCAGCTGTGCTATTCATCTTAGAGGCTGGGCCACAGGATGCCAGGCTCTCTCCTGCTGGCCTTCTAATCTGGAAAGTTGATTCAGAAGAAATGCGGACCTTTGAATTCACTGTGTCGGACGAATGCAATGCGCAGAGCAGATACTCTGTTGAGGTAAGGAAATGAACACTTTAAAGGAAAAACAAAACAAACCTGTTTATCATGTCAGTGCTTTGGTGCAATTGTCATTATAGCTAATAATTTGTTACTGTCTTGAAAACTAAGACTTCAGCTATTTCCTCATAACTGTATATTATCCAGCACAGCAATAATGATCAATTAATGGAATAAATATCTCAGAGAACATAGAAACTATATATACAAGGAACAAGAAAGAGTGCTATTGATTGCTGTTTGAAAGAACACTCTTGCAGAGCCTTTTAATGGTTCATTAATCTGCTTTAAAATTCACATTCTGCATTTGGATTGCAGAAAAAAAGCATATAACGTAAAAGACCAAGTTTTAGCTATAAAAGGGAGATTATAACTCATTCTCAATGATATTTTTAGAGGGTGTCTTGCTCTTATGTCATTACTCCACACTTTAAGTTTCTTGGCAGAGCTTGTGCATTGCTTTGTCTTTATTGTATAACTTAACATTAATCCTGTGATAGGTTGAGCTAATAAAGTGGGATGCAGACTCTTGACATAAGAACAGTTTTGTGAAGAAAAGGAAAGATTTTTTTTCCCTAAAGATTCTGATTTTTACTCATTCAAACCACTACCATCAAAAATACCAATCTGCTGAACCCACACATCGAAGGGGAAACTGGAGTCTAGATATGATTTTAAATGGAAACATTTCAAACTAGACCTATGTTTAACTAGGTAGAGATAATACAGAGGTTTGAATCTGTTGAAATGCTGTTCTTGTGCATAGCTAAAATAAAACTTGGACCTCTCTTCCCTGAAGACCAGCTAAGGAATTCCACAATCATGTTCCTGCCTGGGAGCCATTTGTAATGTGAAACAGTAAGGAGGGCAGGCAGGCAAAGAGAAAAGATTTTTCATTTCTTCTTTGAAGAATAAGGAAAAAATTCTGCCCTCAGATAGTATGTAAAAACTGCTGTTATAGTAAATAGGATTTTTTTTTTCTTATAAGATGTTAGAATGTACCCCTAAATGATGAAAAAAAAAATCCTTTTAAAGTCAAGCTTTCAGTCAAATAAATAAGTATGCTGAGTATGAGACCATGCAGCTAGACAAAGGAAATTGGTTAGAAATAAGTTTTCATAATACTAGATAACATGTTTGCACTGCAAATCTGTCCCTTCCTAAAAGGTAACAATATACTTCTCAGCTGTGATTATTTGGAGGAATCTTACCACAGCTCCCTGTTGCCTTCCCCAGGTTGGTGTGAAGCCCTGCGGCTGCCTCAACGGTGGAACATGTGTTACCAATGTTAAATTCCCTCCAGGCCTTGGGGAATACCTGTGCTTATGTCCAAATGGATTTGATGGAGAATTTTGCCAGGAAGATATTAATGACTGCAAATCCAACCCCTGCGGCAGCGGAACATGCGTGGACAGTGTGGATGGCTACTTTTGTAAATGTCCCCCTGGTTTGGGAGGTAACACCTCACTGTTTCCATCTCCGATTTAACTAGAGGTATATTGTGCTGCAGGATTTTTTGAGTGCAGCATGACCACAAGCATCTGTCAAAAGGACTACATAAGCCTCCTCTTCTGCTCCCATGACTTAGCTTTAGACAGATAGAAAGTGTGCAAAACCAGCTAAGTATCCACGCTTAAGGAAGGAAGAATGACCTGTGATCCCAAAATGATCACTCAAGGAGGATGTGAGCTTCCTTGATCTCAGTTTCCACCTACTTATTTCCCATGCATTTTGCATCCATGAGATGAGCTAGGAGAAGCCTTAGTGGGAGAGAGAAAAGGCAAAGATCCAGGACCCTTTGGCACTCCACAGGATTTTACTAAATTAAGCCAATGAAAGAACTGGGAATGAATGATCCTTTTAGGTCTAGGAAGGAGAAGTAGATACTGACAACATGCAAAAATAAATTGTCTTTTAGTCCCATTTGAAGCTTCAATACATTTAAGCATTAGAAAACCACAAACCCATTAGGTTGTCAGACGTGCTGATGGAACAAATCTCATCTTTTAAACTGTTCAGGGCTGGTGACAATATGATTTTAAGAGGTGCAGGGGAGAGGAATGATCACTCCACCAAAAAAAGGTTCTTTTAGGAAAGCAGAATGAAAAGCATGAAGAGGAGGAGTTGGAGAATGAAAAGCGGTGAGGCCAAAGAGGTGGATGCAAGACATACAGTGCAAACAGGAAAACCTGAAATGTGAGGAGAAAGAGAAGCATCTGACCGATAACGTAAATGAGGATAGAACGTGTTGGTACCTAGCATGCAAGTTACAGTCAGCTTCACCGCATTCAGGATACCAGTGAATGATTCACACATGTGAAAAAGCACTTGTGATAGCATGCGGATGACTCCCCAGTGCTCTGCAGACTGGAACCAGCAGAGCCAGCCTCTCTGCTGCATTAAGCTTCTGGAGTTTGTGTGAGCTGAGTCACTGTTGGATCTCACAGAGTGCCTACCACCTCCTCCAAGCTGGGACGCGTGCTCCAGCTGTGTGTAACACCACTCGCTTCCAACATAACAGAGTTTCACATTGGCCTAAACACGCCTTCTCCTGGAGTTTCACGGAAGTTGAGGTCTTTTCATTTGCAGTTCAGCTCTTCAGGAGGTACAAAGCAAATCTGAACATACAGGACTTGAACAGGATTTCTAAACCTGGCGCTTGCTTAGCTTTGCAGACAAAGGGCCAGGGAAAATAACAGTCACAGGAGAGTAAAGACATTGTGTTGCTACCCATTCTTTTCAAATTAGTCTCCCGCAAATGAGAGGTGCTAACTGAAATTGCGTCAGAACATCTCTTGGATCAGAACCATTTCAAAAGCAGTGTAAGAAAGAAACACCTTAAGCTGAGCTCAGATTTCAGTCCTCGAACCTGTCAAAAACTCTACTCTGCTCATATATGAAAGCATAAATGAATTCATGAGACCCATAATATTGTCTGCTGTGCAGTGCTATAAGTTTGAAAAATCCAGTAGAAATAACATCAAATGCACATAATTATTACTGTGTATAGTATATAGTGTGTATATAAAGAAGAAACTTAATTATAAACAAAAGCAATGAACAGATTTTACTCCATGGGCGTATACAGGCAATAAGGTACCATTTCTGCCTTTCAGCAGTTCATGAAACCTTCTTTGTTTTGGTCATGTGGGACTGCAAGTCCAGATTTCATTAACTATAAAATTCCAGCAGAAATGAAAAATAAAAAAATATTCAGAAGTGGAAGGTCAGAAAAATGGCCTAAAAGATGTATGACACCTAGAAAATATTGACTCCAGATAATGCTATCAAATAGCCAAAGCCTGCTGCCATCCAAAGCGTTTGTGCCACCAAAGACTCTATTGATGCAAGAACACACAAGCCTAAGCATGCAGAATAAGGTTAGAAAATGAAAGTTTGATCAAAACATAAAAATCCCCAAACCAACCAAACATAGGCAGAATGCCTTGAATCCCCCTGGAAGAAATGTTCCTATGAGCACAGGGAAATTTGGGATCCTTTTCGGCTGTATTTGGTTAAATACTTGGAAATACACAATGAGAATAATTCTTCATTGCCTGTAAGGAGGTGGATTAAATGAATAAAAAGCAATATAATTCCATTAGTTAATAACTTCAGTGGATCTGCTCGTCTTGTTTGATCATCACCAGCTTTACACTGCTGCCCTTTTCACTTTGTGCAGAGTTGCACAGAGATGGGGTGAAATCAAGCTCTATTATTCCACATAAAATAGTCTGCTATAATTACAATGCATTGTTCATAAATTCACTTGGAGCATGTTCTGAAATGTGGTTCTCATTCTTACACAAACAGTAAAGAATGAAATATCTGACACTTCAAAATAACACACTTGAATCCAACATACAGTTTACTCTAGAGACAAGGGTACAGGACACCTTGGTGGCCAGAGAAACAGTTTTCCTGAACCCTTAATTCTTGCCAGGTTAAATAAACATCCATTGTTTTTGCTGTTGTTCCATCCCCAAAAATGCTAAAATACAAGCAACAACAGAAAAAAAAGATATGATTGAGTGAAACAGGAATATATCTCAAAGTTCTAATAGCAGGTGAAAAATTATAAGCAAGTGGAGCTGAAAGCCAGCTGGGAAGCAGATGATTTTACTTCAGGGCAGGTTCTGTGACAACAATAAAAGCTCATCCATGATGCTGTGTTTATGTCTCAATTCCCCAGAAAACCATCAATAATCTAATGAGAAAGCAATGCTATACTGCTCAAGTGACAGCACCACTTCACCGTCAAATCTTTACAAATGATAGTGAGCAGGTAGTAGAAACAAAAAGTTAACTCTTTTGAGAGCTTCCCAAACACTTTTACAAGAGAAGCAGCAGCCATAGAGGGAACACAGTGTGTTGCTAATTCAAGCAATTCAAGTGCATCCGCGTATCTCTGGCAATGCAAGGATATAATGTAGGAAGGGGAACAAGGCAGAGAGAGAAGTCATTGGAAAATCTGAGAGAAGGATTACTCCAGAATTATTACTACTTTAAATTTCTGCAGAGACTCATACACATTTATCTCATCGAGTGTTCAAAACTCATTCATTCTTCTTCAATGTTGTTAACAAGATAACAAGAATTCCTGCTGTTTCTTCTTTTGGCCACTGAAAGCAAGAACATCACCTGCATGAGAACAGAACTCAACCTTGGTAACTGTATCTCGATCACAAAACCATTCTTTCTTTCCCCATGGGAAATGGGACACCTGGTCACCCGGGACATGGACAAGGCTGAGGTACTCAACAACTTTTTTGCTTCGGTCTTCACTGGCAAGTGCTCTAACCACACTGTCCAAGTTGCAGAAGGCAAAGGCAGGGACTGGGAGAATGAGGAACAGCCCACTGTAGGAGCAGATCAGGTTCAAGATCAGCTGAGGAACATGAAGGTGCACAAGTCCATGCAACCTGATGAGATTCATCTGTCGGTCCTGAGGGAACTGACGGATGAAGTTGCTAAGCCA
The DNA here is from genome assembly GCA_008921705.1 of Burhinus oedicnemus. Taxonomy (NCBI): domain Eukaryota; kingdom Metazoa; phylum Chordata; class Aves; order Charadriiformes; family Burhinidae; genus Burhinus; species Burhinus oedicnemus. The sequence goes on along the minus strand of VFFE01007179.1, from coordinate 445,535 downwards.
CTATCCATCATATTTGAGAAGACGTGGCAGTCTGGTGAAGTTCCTGCTGACTGGAAAAGAGGAAACATAACCCTTATTTTTAAAAAGGGAAAAAAGGAAGACCTGGGGAACTACAGGCTGGTCAGTCTCACCTCTGTTCCCAGCAAGATCATGGAGCAGATCCTCCTGGAAACTCTGCTAAGGCACATGGAAAATAAGGAGGTGATTGGTGACAACCAACATGGCTTCACTAAAGGCAAATGGTGTCTGACAAATTTAGTGGCCTTCTATGACAAGGTTACAGCATTGGTGGATAAGGGAAGAGCAACTGACATCATCTGGCTGGACTTGTGCAAAACATTTGACGCTGGCCCGCACGACAACTTGGTCTCTAAATTCAAGAGACACAAATTTGATGGATGGACCGCTCAGTGGATAAGGAATTGGCTGGATGGTCACATTCAAGGAGTTGTTGTTCACAGCTTGATGTCTAAGTGGCGACCAGTGACAAGTGGGGTTCCTCAGGGGTCGGTACTGGGACCGGTCTTGTTTCATATATTTGTCAGCGACATGGACAGTGGGACTGAGTTCACCCTCAGCAAGTTTGCCGAATACACCAAGCTGTGTGGAGTGGTTGACATGCTGGAGAGAAGGGATGCCATCCAGAGGGATCTGGACAGGCTTGAGAAGTGGGCCTGTGCCAACCTCATGAAGCTCAACAAGGCCAAGTGCAAGGTCCTGCACGTGGGTTGGGGCAACCCCATACACAAATATAGCCTGGGCAGAGAAAGGATTGAGAGCAGCCCTGAGGAGAAGGACTTGGGGGTGTTGGTAGATGACAAGCTCAACATGAGCCAGCAACGTGTGCTCACAGCCCAGAAAGCCAACCATATCCTGGGCTGCATCAAAAGCAGCATGGCCAGAAGGTCGAGGGAGGTGATTCTGCCCCTCTACTCTGCTCTCGTGAGACCTCACCTGGAGTACTGCGTCCAGCTCTGGAGCCCCCAGCACAAGAAGGACATGGAGCTGTTGGAACAAGTCCAGAGAAGGGCCACAAAGATGATCAGAGGGCTGGAGCACCTCTGCTATGAGGACAAGTTGAGCCTGGAGAAGAGAAGGCTCCAAGGAGACCTTATAGCAGCCTTCCAGTCCCTAAAGGAGGCCTACAGGAAAGATGAGGAGGGATTCTTTATCAGGGAGTGTAGTGATAGGGTGAGGGGTAACAGTTTTAAACTGGAAGAGGGTAGATTAGATTAGATTAGATTAGATTAGATATTAGGAAGAAATTCTTTACTGTGAGGGTGGTGAGACACTGGGACAGGTTGCCCAGGGAAGTTGTGGTTGCCCCATCCCTGGAAGTGTTCAAGGCCAGGTGGGGCTTTGAGTAGCCTGGTCTAGTGGGAGGTGTCCCTGCCCATGGCAGGGGGGTTGGAACTAGATAATGAAGGTCCCTTCCTACTCTAATCGTTCTATCATTCTACGTACCATTGATTGGTATAAAATTGGGCAGGGGGAAGATAGAATTATAATTTCATTTTACTTCTCAGGAAACTGAAAAAAAACTCCAAGATTTTGTCATGCTGTATTATAACCATAGAGTCCCTAAATGAGATTGCCTGTTCCTTTACAGGCAACAATGTGAACAGAGTCAAAAGTCTTTCTCTGCATCTCTAGGTGGTCAGCTACTCTTGAGGCATAAGAGAACTTTATCTTCTCAGGCAATTTCCCATGCAGGGATGGAGAAACAGATATTTCAACCTTGCAACCTGAAGATCTTTTATTTCTATTATTTTTATTTGTACTGTAACAGTGCCAGGAGAATTGAGACTCCCTTCTGTTGCAGTGCACTGGAGGTCGTGCAAACAGAATAATTGTCACTTCTTGTTGCAGATAGTTTTCTGTCCATTTCTGCTGCTTCTTTAGCAATCTTCAGCCAAGTTTCAGGCTTTGCAACCATTTGTCCTCAGACTCAGCTGGATTATCATTATGCCCGAATTGATGAGATACTGTTTAAAATCAAATCTCTCTGAGTGAAATGAAGTGCTTGCATAGTTTCACCTTTATGTTACAAAAATGAGTCAAATGCCTGAATTTTAAAATTTAGTTTGCTACTTATGGTGTTACTTTGCTTTTTGTAATTCTCTCATCTTTGAGATTTTAAAGGCAGCCCTTTGCCATAAAAACAGAATATGTAGGAGGGAGGAGAGGGGACAGGGGGAGAAGTGGCTGTTGTTGCTGAAACTGGGAACTTCATTCCTACTTTCATTGTCTATGGTATCATGTTTAGTCTTTATATGATGCTCAGAGAAAGAAAAAAAATTACTAATCTAACCAGAGGGTAACTCATTCAATATTCTCCAAAATATGATGTCTAATAATTTTCCAACACGTCATCTGAAAACAGTTTCAGAGAAAAGCAGCCTGATGCTATGAATGTGCTAATTAAATTATACAACAGAAACAGTAATCCAAAATATAACAAAGGTGGAAAAAAAATAAGTTAAGCCCTGCGATGCTATGTGATGTCCAACTTAAATGAAAGAATCAAGAAGTGTGCAAAACCAGAACAACTTCGCTTGAGATGGCACCAGAAAAGGGACATGGCTTTTGTGCTGATGTTCTTTTTTTTTCCACAAGACCAAGCAGGCATGAGAAGATGATGTCACTAGCTTTTTTAGGCAGCTCCATCAATAAGAGACTTCAATCAGAGACTTTTACATGGAGATGCTATTTTAACTTGAAAGGAGTAGTGGAAGCTATCTGAAATGCTGAAGCAATGAGAGATTGTGTTGTAGGAGATGAATAATAAAGCTCTGTTTTTATCATCCTGTAATTCATAGAATCATAGAATCATAAAATTGTTTAGGTTGGAAAAGACCTTTAAGATGATTGAGTCCAACATTAACCCAGCACTGCCAAGTTCACCACTACACCATGTCCCTAATTCATTCTACTGTGACAAATTTCATTTTTGAAGAAAAAAATATTCTTTTATCCTCAAATCTTCTTTTGTAATAAAGCTGAATATCTGATATGGAACAAGCCTTTCTGTACCTTGTGGTACGTCTTGAAGCAGGTACCTGGACTCTCCAGAAGGTGTCCCAGTCTCCTTGGGTATTCCTACAAGGGACAAAGGGCATGTCTTAATAGAAGGAATACGGGCTAGTTTACGACCTGTTATCAGGGCTGTATATTCTGGTAACCAGCAACAGCCAAGCAAGTTTTCTCAAGTGCACAGAGACAGCAGCACGCATACCTGAAGCCTGAGGGAGTTTTTAACAACATTATATGTGATTACTCTGCATCATTTGCTCTTCAGATAGTCATTTTAACTTTTGGGTCACCTTCCCCTATAGGTATCCATTAAATCATCCAGAGTTGTGAATCTGAATATCAATTACATCAAGGGATTTTTTAAAACCCTCTTTCCAAAATCAGCAATAGTCAAGACACATTGTTTTGGATTCAGATCCCATAGCAGCTTATCTCCTGTACACCAGCACTGTGGCTCAGGGACATTTTCAGAAAGTTTCTTCAAATTTTAACTTTAAATAGAAAAAACTGTTTCTTTAAAAAAAAATCTGATCATTTTGTAAGGTTCAGCCAGAGTCTGTCAGGCTGGTTCACAATAAGCTATTTAGTTATGTGAGGTTCGCATGGAAATGAAAAGCACAATAGGTCAGTACGCGGCTGTTCATATCCTAAAGCCAAAATGGTGACGTTCATTGACTTCTTCATATATGACAAAAATCTCACATAAACAAGACCACAAAAGCAGCAACAAAGATGTGAAATGCAGGGGAAATAATTTATCTAACATGCACGGTTTTCTACAAGCTGTAGTCTCAAGTTCAGCACTTCTGGTGCCAGTAACAACAGTAATAAACAGTGTGATAAAAGCAAGTTTAAGTGAGACAGTGGGGAATTTGGGTCTAACATGAGTGACGTACCCTGTAATGAGTTTACAGCTGAGAAGTAAGCCTTAGTCTGCTTCAACATTTGAGCTGAGGAATAAACAGGGAATCTTTTCTGATTATTAACCTCCCGTTTGTTTTGCCACAGGGCTTACTTGTCAGGAAGACAGGAATGAATGCGAAGAGAGTCTTTGTTTTCCTGGAGTGTCTTGTATGAATACTTTTGGATCATATGCATGTGGAATTTGCCCCAGTGGGATGGAGGGAAATGGTAAAACTTGCAAATGTAAGTGTTTTGCATCATTTATTTTAATAGATGGGGGGGGAAATGGGCTCAATTCTACTACTATTATCCTTAATTGAGTACTTTGCCACTTGCTTCAAGTATGGACCTTTAAATATACAAAGCAGACTATTGTCATGTTATATTAATATGGATAATTGCAAATTGCTCTCTGCTGTTTTTCACTGCAGTTTAGTTTCATTTTGATTAGAATGAACACCGTAGCATACAAAAAAGTATTTTCCAGACGCCAGCCAGATAATTTGCCAAGGACGTTCCCTGTGTTCTTCATGATTTCACTCCTAAATATGCCATCCACTAACAAGTACTTGGGGAGCACCCCCAGGATTACTTTTGTTTTGGGCGAATGCTGCATAAGCAGGATGTAGGGTAAGAGGAAGAACATCCATGTGCAAATCCTCCTCATCCTTCCACCTCTGTTTCCAAGGTGGGCTTTCATTAGAAGACACAGTCCACAGCAGATGAGCTAATGCTTGGTGTAAAGTCGTGCCACAGGTCCCTGCTAGTGAAGGAAATGGCTAGGAACAATTTTTACACCTGCTCAGTATTTGCTTTTGGGGCAACAGCCTCTTTAGTAGGGAGACTACACTGAATTTGCACTCCGCTGAGACCTTCCCAGTGCACGGGATGTGACCAGCTCACACAGTTTGTATCAGTCATATAGACACAGATCTTCTCTAAAAATAACGTTTGGCTGGCCAGAAGGAGAGAAATCAACACTTGAAGTGTTTCATGTTTGTTGGTTGGTTGGTTGGTTGGTATTTCCAAAGAAATCCAAGAAGATATAGATATTAGCTGTGAAGATATTAACTTTTCTTCATATTGACTACCAAAAAAAAAAAAAAAAATTCTGATGTAGGAAGACTCAGTTGTAACTGCAGGATCCTGGCACCAGCAGGACTGCCTTTGCCAGGTTTACCAAACATCCCTTCAATCATATTGCCAAATGTCTGTACAGAATGGGTGGGGGTTTGCTGTACTATTTGGCCACGTTGGTTATTTTAAAGTGATTTTGTATCTGTTTCACTAATGCATATTTTTTGTAACTAATTTGACCAATGAAGGAAGGATATACAAAATAATTCCCTTTTTTTGAAATAGATCAGAAAAGTATTTTTTTCCTTCACATTTTTTTAATTACAGAAAATTTTCTCTATTTCTGAAATGCACATTTATTAGAAGGAATAAACCTGAGGGCTTCCTCGTCCACCCAAAATAGGACAGAAATCATTCTTTGTGGTTCTGATAACACAGACTTAACATACCTACTCATACTTCCCTTACTGAAGCAAATATAAAGGCTTCTGGGCAGAAGAAGGAGAAAACTGAAGTAACTTTATAGCGGTTAGACTGGGCTACAGCTCATTGCATTATTTAATGTATATAAAAAGTCATAATCTCAGGCTTTATTAAGAGTACAGAATGTCCAGGAAACCCAGGGCAGGGTTGTTTAGCTCACAACATATATCCACATAGACTTTACAGCCCCTAATTCATTCAAGAAATTAGCTTAAAATTATGCAGGAATCCATATGTTTTTAGAGTCTCCACCAATCAATTTTCCTCTTTATATCCGTGTATACTTTGTACAGGTAATTTGACACGTCCAAAGTTTGCAGCTGAATTGCCAACAAACTGCCGACAAACACGCGTAAGAAGGAAGCTTTCAAGGAGAGGCAGGAATCGGGCAGAGCACAGGTCCCAGTAGCATCTTCAAGCAACAGTGCTGTCTAATTTATTGGGACCCGTGGCTGCCTTACTGCCCTTAGCTCAATAAAAGATCACTGTGCATATTAAGTATGTCTCTCAGATAAGCAAAGTTCAGTGAGTTTGGGCACAGTAATTTTTTCTGTGTTTGTGTTGAAGCTTAGCTGCGTGTCAGCAGCTGACTCACCTGATTTGCCTTTATTTGCTTGATGGTTGGCTTTCCGAATAAACTTATGTCAGGTTATCTGATTTGCTGTTACTGTTGCTTTTTATCATCAATCACAGCTAAGCTCTAACACCTTGTTTCCTTGTCTCTGTGCTTTCTTTTCACAGCCGTGTTTGCTGCTGACATTACAAAAGCTTTAAGCATTGAAAAAGGCAATGGCAAAGGTGATTTGAACAAGACCGAGGTTAAGCAGCAACTCCAACCCTTAGAGGCAAAGGATTCTCCTGTAATTAAGAATTCTAGCACAAGTCATAGACAGGGTAGGTATATAAGGATGTGAAATCTTCTTCAGTTGAAGCGGTTTACATATTCAGAAATCATACATTTTACCATCATAACAGCAAACATAAACTAGCGGTTTATAATACATCATAGAAAGACAGAGTTAAAAATCAAAAAAACCCTCAATACGTCAGGCTGGATTGCTGTTAAAAAAATATACATGGGAAGAGAGCCATTGCAGCAACGACAATCAGAGTGGTCAGGCTTAACTGGAAATCACATCACTTCTGAGCTAGAACAAAATCACTCCAAATCTCAGTGATCAACAGAAAGCAAGGTGATAAGAGTGACAGTTTACGCTGACTTGCCATCGCCAAGTGATGCTGACATTTTATTTCAGCGTTTACAGGCAGTCACTGAATTAAGACCGAGTTTTGAGCGTAAGCGAAGACCGAATCTTGAAGTATGATCTTCACTGTGCCAGCCGCTTTTCCCAGACATGGAACACCACAGCACTCTCCAACAGGGGTGCGCACTTGCATGCTGCTCGAGTTGGCCCAGTTCTAAAGGGTATCACAGAATCACTGGGGTTGGAAGGGACCTCTGGAGATCATCTAGTCCAACCCCCCTGCCAGAGCAGGGTCACCTTCAGCAGGTTGCACAGGATGGCGTCCAGGTGGGTTTGGAATGTCTCCAGAGTTGGAGACTCCACCACCTCTCTGGGCAGCCTCTTCCAGTGCTCTGTCACCCTCAAAGGAAAGAAGTTCCTCCTCATGTTTAGATGGAACTTCCCATGTTCAAGTGTGTGCCCATTACCTCTTGTCCTAAGTATTGCATTTTTAGTTGATTCTCTAGTGAAAGCGGGGAGCAGAAGAATGGAGACTGGACATGTCTGTTGTGTAGGGACAGATGTAAAAGAAAAGGGGTTTTTTTCTCACTTTCTTTTGTATATCTGTACCAGGCCAGCCCACACCTAACCAGAACACGCCTCTTACAGGTAACCAACCTTGCTGTAGGCAAGGTGCAAGAATAATGCTGAAAATACTTGAGAATCATGATGGAGACCTCACTGGAGGCAGTTAAAAAAAGATCTACAACCATCATTAAGATTTTATTCAGCATCAGTTCTCTATCTTGACACCATTAAATACTTCACAGGCAGTTCACATACACTGGCTATTCAGTGACATCATAATGGATAAAAATATTATATACTACAGGAGTGTTAAATTTTGCACATAGTTCCAAGATAATTAAAGTAGTCTCCTGTCATATAAGGTTTGACACATTAAGGAGGATTTCTAGATCAGAAACATATATACTTGACAGTGTATTTTTAAAGGTGGGGTATATGTGCTGTAAGGTTTGATGATTACCTTCCAATTATAAAAGACAAAAGGATGTCAAATAATACAGTTTCTTACTCAGTTAATCTTTCACTTATGCTGAAAATTACAGTTTCTATATTATCCATGATAAATGCCAAACAACTTTGAGTAATAAGCTTGAAAACATGTAATTAGAGGACTAATAAATCTTGCTTTAATGAGAAACAGCTGTTCTTTTACACTGTGCCTACAGGACATTCTCATGTTTGGCTCAAGCTTTGGGAACATCCTGCATTAATTAGATTTTAAAAGAATAAAAGCAGTTATAAAGCTTTAGTCGGGCTCAGGCAGTCACTGCTTAATTTTATATATGCATTTGATTTGAGAAATTATAAATAAACACGCTTGAAATCCCTTCTTTTTTAGGCCATGCAGCACCACTGTCACATATCACTACCTGTGCCAACAGGCCATGTTTTCCCGGAGTGTTATGTTTTGATCGGAAACCCCCTTACATTGGATATGTCTGCGGCCGATGTCCAGCAGGGTTTTTTGGAAACGGTCGAATCTGTAACAAAGTCCCCAGACCAGGTACTTTCTAATTTTTAGAATCTTAAAAAAGTTTTGCATACGAAAGCTGTAAGAAAATATGAACTAGTACGGCATTACAATACGATGTACTTTATGATCAAACACTGAAGGCTTTTCTCTTTCACTCTTACCTGATGAGCAGCTACCAGGTCTTATTTCAGGAATACCTGGCTCTATGAGTCGAAATTCAATAGATTAACCACCTCATTTGCCACTAGGGAGAATTCTTCACAATAGGCCTTAGTAGGTGGTATGAATCACCACATCTGTATTTCTGCCACAGCACCGGCATAGGACTTCAAAACATGTTTCCTCCTCAGTAAGATCCAAATATGACACATGCCAGTATCACTCTGCTTGCCTTCTTTCTTAATTCTTTTGCTGCAAGGCATCTGTTCTCCAAGGTGACCTGTGAAGATGATGATAGACAAAGTGTCATGTAAGAACAACTATACCAACAACTAAACGCAACAGATAATTAAAGCATTTCAATAGAATCCTTCGTGCCCTGAGCAATAATCTACCTTAGGGAACTCTGAAGCTCAGCTGGTCCCATTAATCTCTGAGGACTGATCATTAGAAGAGGTCTTTTGCTGTGATAAAAGACAAGTTGGGTCCTGACCTCAGGCAGAAAGTGGCAATAGCATAGCAACCACTCATCAGTCATCCGACCCTGCTTTCTCTCAATGAAATTCTCATAATTCAGTGTATGGTTCTCTAGGGGCAGTCTGGATGGTTGTCCCCTTTTTACCGCACAGAGTGATTTGCCAAGAGAACTCATGTTTATTCCTTAATAACAGTAGTTACTAGGTTAGATTCCCTGGTTTTCTTATAAATCTTTTTTCTTAAGTACTGAAGACAGAGCGGCTTGAAACCTGTCAAATTGTTCCCCAACCTCCTACACTTGACAAACCTGCCTTCACTCCCCGTTCTGTATCCAAATCAATGACTGTTACCTTAGTGTTGTATTTTAATGCACGCTATCAAAGCAGAAGCAATTTTACTGCTTAGTGTAGGTATCATCCAATCTTTTTGAACTATAAATGGATTTTAGCCAGTTTGCCAAATCCGAAGGTCACAAAAATAAACCCAACATTTTTCTTTCTCTAGCAATGAATATGTACAGTGTATTAGTTTGTCAGAGTCACTAAGTGAGCTATCGACTCCTCTATAACTTGGTGAAGCTGTAAAAGCAGCTGAGCAAAAAAAAAATAAATCATTGTGCATATAAATAAACTAACATTTCTGTTATTGCCCAAAGCTGCACCTTGTCGTTAATGGGATAATGGGATATACATTGTACACCCCAAAGGTCATTTAAATGCTCTTGAGCAGAACAGATAGTCTACAGCTGTAGATATTGGTACAGTAAATCAGGCACACTTACATTGTGCTTATATAAATATTAACCAATAAATTTGTGTATGTTCTAAAAAGGGAATTGTAGACAGTAGTTACCATTTACTGTGATTCATATCTGTCATACACAACTCCAGGCAAGACTGAAGAAATATCCCGAGTATCAGGATCTGAAACTAATACATGCTTCTTTCAAAACCAAGTTGTATATCAGAGGCAGGGGAGTTGTTTTTCTTCTTCCTCTCGAATACGTGAACTGAGTCTGGGTCTTCATGCTGCAAGTGTGGCCGTACAACCAGCTTGAGCGCTGTGGGGTGGGAACGAAGAGGAGTTATTTTGTGTTCCATCAGAACCTTATATTCACTCATGTGAATTATATCACAACATAAACAATGAGAATCTAGTGCCTCAAGGTTAAACGAGAGTAGTCATTTGTTTTAATATTTAGAAATGAAAGCAATTGCTGCAGCTGTATGAGTGTCCTAATTTATGACCAAAACAATCAGTTTAACTTTCTTTCCCATGTGCTTTGCTAGATCAAGCAGAAGTATTGTATAGCATTGATGATTAAAAGGTTTCAGACAAAAAAGAATGAACTTTCAATTAAATTTATGTACAGTTATGGATTATGATTATTGTGAAATCCTCCCTGTTAGAATAATAGCTTCTCTGCCTTGTAACTTGTGGTATCAGTCTTCAAATGACACAGAACAAATCCTCTTCAGCTTGATACGGTGCTTGTGAAGGTACTGAGATTATGTGCCACTTCTTTCCAACTCTAGTAATTTTAATCTAAAAATACTCTTGCTAATCCCTATTTTGTACTTTTATTGGTTGCTTTTGACATGAAGCTGTACTCAATTGTTGTGATTTAAGGATTAAAGGATAAGTATTTTTTCATATAGAAACCACAAAAATTACCCAGCTGCCTTTGCAAACCACTGAGGAAGAAAATTGCCAGAATAAAATGGTTTCCTAAGTCAGTGTTTGATGAGCTGTACCCAAAAATCCTTCAATTTTGATTCATAATCAGCAAAGTACCATTTCCTCAGCATTGATATGTGATTGGTATTCATCTTTTTATGTACTTGACTTACTGCAAACTATGTAACTCCACAAATTAGTTTCTGAGCGATGTTTACCTGCTCTGCCAGCAATGCAGGGCCTCATTCTCTTTTCACTTACGTGTTTTACCTGGTTTATATCAGTAGTTCATACTGATGTAAATCAACCAAACTTGGTTGCAATATTTTTTGAAGTACATCAGATTAATCTTAAGGAAAAACATCACCAGTAACATGGTTGGTATGGAGTTTCATATATGCACAGGGAAATTATTATTTTTAAAAATGCATTCTCATATCAGAAACAAAAAACTATTTCTTTCCCTTCAAAATCCATAAAGCAGGTATCCTATACTTTAAAAAAAAAATTACTAGTAAGATCAAAAGTCCTTTAATTTTGCTGGCATTGAATAAAGAGGAAAGTCTAGGGATTTTAAATCTGTTCAGGCCTCACTTGGCACATTTCACATTTGTATACATTATCTGTTACCTTTTTGTTAGAAGAGGCAGATCTCTTAAATCAAACCATGCAGTATCATTGGTCATATTCTTGGCACAAAGAAAATGAATATATCCTAACGGGGTGGTGTTGTTACTGCTGGTGATGTTACTGCATGTTGCAATATTAGTTCTCGTCAGACGCTACTGGTATTTCTCTGGACTGGTTTCATCACTCACAGTCACAGAGATACCCATCTGTTTGCACTTTCTTTAGCAGGTTAGAGAGGTTGGTGTAATCGCAAAAGATTTATTTTTTTCCTATTAGTAAATCAGCAATTTTACTGGACAAAGCAGAGCCACATCCATCACCGATAAAAGATTGTTTGTTCAGAGCCAGCGCTTACTGCCTCTCCTGGTTTAGGGCACCGAAGATCAAGGGAAAGGATTATTTTATGATCTCTGTAATCGAGTTCTCCTTCTCCATTCTCAAGACCACTGCTAGCTCTCCTGCCATAGCAGTTAATTTGCAGTATTGTAGACATTTGGCACTTGATATACTTTTATATGTGCCAGCTATTTGTTATGTTTATGTACTCTATATTTTACACTATTCCAGTATCTGCACTGTGCATCTGAATTCGCTTTGATTTTACATCAGAGAGACCTCTGTGACCTTCTCATTTGCACCACTGTCAGATCAACATCAAGGTGTGGATTTAAAAGCAGAATAAAAGGTTTTGAATTAAAAGAATGTGTGTGTTTAAATACCTAGTGCTCAGTCTAACACCAGAGGAACATATTAGTCTTAAGTTTTATGTTCTTAACTTTTAACTTTGAAATCACTGCTGTCATTATTAGCACTCATCATTGATCACTGTCCATGAAAAATAAATAACTCCAGTAAGAGCTTTGGTCACCAACCCAAGGTTTCACCTCTGGAGCTAACTGCAGGAGCAGGGACCTCTTACTGCCTGGAACCAATCAAATGATTTTGCTTCAAGAGGTGGCTGAAGAACATAATGGACTCCTTTCATCTCTTATCTAACAGAATTGATGAATTTGCTTTAAAAAGATCAAGGCTCAGATTCCAGTCTCTCTTACAGCAGCGTAAATCATAAGTGATTCCATTAAATGAACAGCATTACCCTAATGGACTGAGCTGAGCACTGTTCCTGGAAGACACATCTTAAAACCTGTTAAGGTAGGCATATCACACACAGAACTTTTAAATATGAAATCGGTATGTACCAATAGGCGTAGATAAAACATACAAGCTTTTCAGTATTCAGCGGGTTCTTTGTAATGAGTAATTAACCAGTCTTGACTTGGTTTATGCCATGAGTTACAAGGCTCGCTTGAAGGCAGGAATATTTTGATGCTGCAGTCCTTAACTGTGAAGTTGTCTGAGATCCTTGTGAAGAAGACATAACAGAAATACAAAATAAATAGTAAATAATACTCTGATTTGCTTCTGTGTGGTAATAGCCCTCAGCTATCCTTGTGGGCTCCAAAACTGGGAAGCATTGCAACTCAACGGCATGCCTTCCAGCTCCAAGCTCTGACTCAGGCCATTGAAACTCTGTCCGAAATTCATCTTTGGAATTTATGGTGGAAGTTACTGATCCCTTTCATAAACTATGTTTCAGTGTTTCTAGCTTTGTGTATTTCAGGAAAAAAGGTATATTTTTTCAGACTGACCAGTTATGATGTAATGATGTCTCCTTCAAGGGGTACCTGATGAAATGGCAGCTGAAGTGGGGTTAGAAACGCCACACAAAGACATTCCATGTACATTTGGATTCATGAAAGACATAGTTTTGCAAATGGTATACCAGTAATCTTCACACAAGGCCAGGATCAGCCTGGCACTTTGGACATAAGCTGTGACCCTTTGCTGCCCTCTGACTATGTAATTGCCACTGAAAATCCACTCCTGTGCTTGTCAAGATAGAAAGGGAATCTGAGAGTCTTTGTGATGGCTTTCTCCTCCATAGGGATACCTAATAAAATATTAAGCATTTTCAGAAAAATATCAACAGAGGGCTGTACGGTATATGCTATGACCCAAACACAACAACTAAAGTAGGCACGGTGGGAAGAATATGTTTAGATAATTTAAAAGATAAATGGTTTCCAGCTTCACTGATCCATATACTCTGTCAATCCAGAATTTGTTAAGTGCTTCCAATACAGATGATATATTTAGGAAATGATGTAGCTCAGCAATAGAAGACCAATGAAGCCCAAGCCATAAAACCACTAGGGAAGAGGACTCAACTATATACCATGAATAATATTTACATTCAATCAGAACATCAGGTACAGATTACATCTCTCTCCTACCAAGAATGTGCCACCTTTTGCTTAAGCAATCACTGTGCCATGATGACTTTTAAGTTATAATAACAACTCAGTTTCCAACAAATAGTCTATGGAGGATACAGGCCCTGTAGTTTTTTACACTGACAGAACAGAGAGTAAGATTATCTCCTCTTAAAATTCCCAAGCTCATTTAATCATCTAGCTATAATAGCACACAGCTTTTAAAGCGAGCCAACCTTGTTTCCACAAATTTGATAAGATTGCTGTTTCGTTAAAGGCGCTTAGAAGCCCTTTAAAACTGTAAGTAACTCATACTGGACCAATATCCTGGCCTCATTAAAGCAACACAAGAGTTTTGCCACTAACTGCAAAAGCAAAGCAGGAGTTGAAGAAAAAGGATCCATAAGCAATACAAAGCGCAGCAGGGTACAGGGGGTAGAAATAGGTGTGAAATACACAGACACACCATTGCTCGGGACAAATCTGGGACTAGTTCCTTAAGCACCTTGCTGTTGTTGATGAACAGGTACCTACAGACATAGTGGCACTCATTTCACTGAACTTGCTTGCAGAATCAGGTGATAGTCATGGCCAATCCATGTGAATTTTGTCCCAAATATTACACATCACATGTGTAGAGCTAGTTAATTTATGAAGGGACAGAGCAACTGTCCGTAGCTAACATGACATAACTAATCCTCTGGCGTGCAGGAGAGAACGATCGCTCATGCTGATCATTTTAAGAAATTTCATAAAACCATAGAACAGCTCAAGGTTGGAAGGAACCTCGAAAGATCATCTGGCCCAACCTTTGGTTTCTCAAAGAGAGTTTATCTCATATATTATGATGAAAATACAAAAGACTATTGTTTAAGTTTCTACAGGACACAGTGGTGTAGATCAGAACACTGGAGAGCATCACCAGAGCTCTCTGGTCTATACATGGTGTAACCGCTGATAAATCTTTTATATTACTGAAAAATAAGAGTTCTTACTAAGAGTTTCTCCATGCTAACACACGTTGCTTATGGTATTTATAGAATATTGTCTTTAAAATCTCTGATTTGAATCAAGCTATTGATTCATGAAATTTTAAATTCTTCTTAAGCTAATGTAATACCTCACAGGAAAGGTAATCCTTAAACTTTCTTCCTTCCTTCTCCCCCAAATGCCTCTGGTTAGTTCATAACTTCCTCTTTATATTTGTTTGAATGCAAAAACGGGGACCTGTTATCTTCTTCACAGCTATTTATATCACAGTGTTGAATTCCTGAGTGACCTTGGCTTACTTCAAAATCCTTGCTCCATTAAAAAAAAATAATTTCCATAATACATCCTCAGAGCCTAAGAGAGGAAAAGATTAAACACAACACTGTTGCTAGCTGAAGTGCAACTATCAAATGTCACTACTTGCTCATCCTAATACTCTTTCAAAGAGAAAAACACAAGCATTATAAAGGAAAGGCTTATGACATGACTGTCCCCAACATGCTACCATAGAATTCAAAGGGCAGAAGTAAGTTTTGCCGAGAGCTGATGATACCTACATTCAATAAAGCAGTGAGCTATAGCTAAATAACCATACTTCAGGAACAGTTGCATTAACAGCATGGGCTGTTCAGATGGAAGATAAGCTTCAAATTCTGTATTAATGTTGCTTAGCTTGCGCTTAGGGATGCCGACCCCTCTCCAAAACCGCAGCCTGAATTCAATGCACATTGTTCATGCTCTTTATGCACAGCTAAATGGACACACCGTTTATCATCGCTAGGCTGCTGGCAATAGTGAAAAACCCATTTGGTTAAACTAGACACAAATTAGGAGAATTGACTAAGAACTTTGGTGACATACCATCTGAAAACTTATTATCGAGATTCTCTGCTTTTCTTTTTCTATATTAGAAAGAAACTATACATAGCTGTCAACTTAATCAGTTGAAATTGTGAACAATTCCATAAAAGCATGATTTCACTGAGAGTATTTATATATGCTTATATGGTATTAAAATAGATTCATTACTGGTCTCCAGCAAGGCATAGTTCAGATTGTTTCTTGGCTTTCATATGTAAAGTAACTCATTTTTCTGTGTTTACAGCCCAAAACAACATAATTATAGTTTTAGATGACTTACTTCTTGAATCAAATGAAAGGAGAATTTCAGTAAAATATTCAAATTTAAGCTATTTTTTCTTTGAAGAAATATTATGGATTTTCTTTTGAAGAAATGTTACGAACTTTCTTTATAATCTATTATTACAGTTCTAAAAGAGCCTACATAGATGTTTCAGAGAATTAGACAGGGATGCTTCAGAGAGGATCCGTCTTGATTTAGCCTATTTTGTATATATCTATCAACCTGTTCAAGCCACAAGAGAATCTGAAGGCCCATGCGGCATCATCAGATAAGAACACAGTTTTTATTAATTTTTCCATCTCTCACAGCGCTGAGAAGAAGTAAAATATACTGTCACTTCCTGAATAGAAAATATAATTTAGTTTTATGAAGTCTATCTTAATACTGTCTTTGTAGCTGCTGAAATACTACAGTTGCAAACTCAAATAATTGGAGAAGGTAAAACACAAAGAGGTAAAATTCAGACCTGAAAGATGGACAAGGAATAATGAAAGAAAGGACAATAAAACAGCGGTGAGGGGGTTAAGTAGGCGATTCGTGGTGTTTTGAAACACAACCATACTTCTTCTCTGCTTCCTGTTTTGTTAGCTGGATATTCAGAGGAAAGCGCAGGAAGAGCACTTCTGAAAACTGCAGCAGAGAATGGGTTAGACCCAAAGAATGTAAAGAGCACAGAAAGAGATCTGGTAACAAAGGAGCAAGAGGAGCAAGTCTGCTGTGCAAGGGGTGAGAGTACATCAAACATGTTGGGATTTTTCCACCCCGAGGAGAGAACTTTTTAATTAAATCTTGAAATAAACTGGAAGGTAGGAGAGGTGTTTGAGAAAACATGGTTTGTTTGTGAAAACATAGCCAGTTTATAAATCTTCATATACAATCCAAAATAGATCCTGATAAAGAAAAGTATTGAAAGAGGGGAAAAAGAAAATCCCTGTTTGGGGAGCATGCTTGTATCTTTGCAATCAGCAATTCCTACACCATTTTTAAAATCACTGTCTCCAGTGACCCTGACATTAAAATTTCTATTGAAAACTTACAGAAAGCATCACACAAGTAAAAAAAAAAACAACAAAAAACTACCAACAAAAAACAACAACAACAACAAAAAAAACCCCCAAACAGAGTCTGCAAACAAAGTGCACAAAATGCATTATTTTCCTCAAAGGCCCATTTTTCTGCACAGCTATCATTGTGTTCAGCACCTTCTTCCCTAAAAAAGTTATCAAACATTGGAATAGGCTGCCCAGGGAGGTGGTTGAGTCACCATCCCTAGATGTGTTTAAAAGTCAGGTAGATGTGGTGCTTAGAGACATGGTTTAGTGGCAGACCTGGTAGAGCAGGGTCAATGGTTGGACTAGATGATCGTAAAGGTCTTTTCCAGCCTAAATGATTCTATGATTCTTGCGCCATTCTTGCACTTTTGCGTGCGTATGGTGTCTTGTCCCAAGAACTGTACTAATCAAAGGCTGATGGATACCTCCTTGGAATGCAGATACACATGTATTATGTCAAAGTGCCATGTATTAGGATAAGTTTCATATTTAAAACTGTTTTTGTTATTTTCCAACTTGAGTATCATTCTAGAAATCCGGCTTGCAGCCTGGTACTAGTATTGTCTATTCAGGACACCTAAAAAGCAACCGGTCATTTGAAGTTTATGGAGAAATCAGGCTTAAATGAACATAAACTAAGGCAGTATTAATGCCCCAAGTCTTTTCAGTTTTTTTGTTTCTTAATCCCCAAATTATAATGCTTTCTAGTGGAAAAAAATTATGAATAGAAAAATATTTCATATAAGGAAAAAGATATACCTGAGCAAAATCCTTCTAAGGCATTGTTTTGCTCTTTGTTGAGCATGAAAGGGATTATCTTTAATTTTATGTATTCCTTGACATATCTTAGATATGTCTGAAAACGTTCTCTGACGTGTATTTGCTAATATCATTTCTATGTTCATGAACTTTTTCCTTCCTGACTGAGCATCTCAGAACCCCCATTTTCTTTAAATATATCTGTTAATTAATTGAGATGTCCATTATGTTGCTCTGAAAACCTAGAGGCAAATGAACACCTAAAATGCAAACACAAAAGGCCTTTAAAGCGACAAAGGAAACTATCTCTTTTTGAGGTAATACTTTCTCATATACTCACATCGGATTTCAGCATTCAAGAACTGGAAAAGGATCTCCTTGATGGCAGAGTCCGGACCCCATTCCATTTGTGGGAATCAATTACTTTGAATACAGGGAGATTCGTAAACAAAGTTTAGTGGGTGAGCTGGCTGAAGATCCCAGGTTGTCTCCGCCTCAAAAAGCATTCTGTTAGGGCAGAATCATCTTGTATTTCATACACACAAAGCAAATCTGCATTGCAAATTCTGCGTGGTGTTACAGATTTGTGTACATGCAGCTGCAGCCACATTTGACAAACAAATCAGAAGCAGAGGAATAGTTAAAATCAGAAATAACTGGGTGAGGCAGGCTCCATAGAATATTCTCTATTGCTCATGATTTTGGTAGGTGAAGAGGAAGAAAATTGCTCACCAGGTAACAACATCAGCAACTCAATCTCATTTTCTATCAGGAAGAAACATTGCTCAGGGACAGTGAACTAGATATTCACCTTTTAATTTCATCATTAAAGCAACAAGTGAGTAAATCTACCCAGCACAGAAGTGGTGGCTTGAGAGCACAGATTTTGCTAGGACTGAATGCACCCACACAGTTGTCTCATGTCCTGACCTGTCTGGATGTACGGCACGCTAGGTCCACAAGCTGTCTCGCTCTGTTAGCCCAGCACAAGCTAAATAGCCTGGCTGGTTCGTTCTGTCGCACCCAGCTCCACATCGTTTTCTGATTTGCAAATTCCACATCTGGGCATCTCTTATACAAAAGTTATCACTCATATCCTTTATTTCCACATTTTCCAAAGAGGGGAACTTTTGTCTGTACCTACTTCCAGTGTGTTGTGTGTTCCTAAACTCTTTTACAACACATTCAAATTTTCCATTTTTGACATAAAAAATAAATAAAGGATCACGAGTTCTAAACTTAAGCTCTTCTCTAAATTTATAATAATATCCCAATCTCAATGATTTTTTTAAAATGCTTTTGTTTCTACAAAAATAATCCTGGAAGTATACCCTTTGTAAAACTTGGGAAGTCGAAGTTGCACCTGAGAAATTTATTCTGGGAGTTACTGCTTGTGATTGTAAGAGAAGGGACGTCGGTGACTGGGAAGTTCAATCAGCATCTGAATGTGGGGAAATTCTGGATGCTTAAGAGGAAGGAAGGGAGAATCAAAGCTATATTTATGAACGTTAGGGAGAGGGAAGACATTAGGGTATGTTTGGATGGCTAAACAGAAGATTTAGGAATTAAATACACTCTGACTAGAGAAGAAAGTTATGCCAGAACTTAATCAAACAAAACGGCAGATTAAGAATTGATGGAAAAACAGAATTTCCCTAGAGCTTCCTATTGACAGCTGCTCCCTTTCCCCTTTCTCACCAAGTAAATACAGAAAAAAATATTAGCGTGGAAAAGTAGAGAGAGAACTTAATACTCTGGTAACAAGACATCTTAGACCAGTGTAATTTTTCTATTCTCTCTTGACATTTTAAATAAGATTTATGTGCTGGTAGATGTTTCAAATTTTAAATGATGACCCACATAGTGTAATATGTCAGAAGAACATTTCTCTGCCGACATTCCTCTCAATGAGAAAAGTGCTACACAGCATGTATTACTAAATGTTAATTGCTCTAAAACTACACAAATTGTAAATTTATTGAATTGTGTTAATAACGAGATGAATTCTTAAACTATTCACAGAATTCTGAAATAGTTGTAACCTGATCAGGATTAAAGGTGCCAATAATCCTCTGCACTGACAGGCAGAAGAGACCACAGCCAGGTGATCTTGCTAAGGAGAAGCAGCCAGTCTCCACCGGAAGAGTAGGCTGGTTTGGGGCACTTTACTAGCTTAAAGGAGCAGTACTTGAGATTACACGGCGATGTTTATAGTGTCTCCCTCAGGTCATTTCATAAAAAAGTTGCACTTGCATTTAAAAACCCGAATGTAAGTTTCTAACTCTTATAGCTGCAAAGAGAAGCATGGCAAAGAAAAGGTAATACATAGTCACATCTACAAGGAGCTTAAGCAAGTGTTTGAGGTGTCAGCTGCTAGTTGTAGGTCAGGATGGGGCTGTCTCCAAGGCACATGGCTTGGGAAGAAAGGTGTGGAGGTGTGTAAGTCTAAGAGAAAGCAAAGCAAAGGCTTGGGTGAAAGACACGGAGGAATATGGTAGCCAACCTCCACCCTGTCCCAGGCAGAGTACGGAATGCGTGCTGCTTCTCTGGCAACAGAAATGGTTGAGGTCAGAAATGAATGAGGTTTCTCTTAATTCAGGTCTGAAAGCGGCCTTTTTCTGAAAGTTTGTAAATGCAAAAAAATAGCCAGAAACTCAGAAGAGAGAAAATATATTAGATTTCTTTTCTGTGTTTCATAGTGTTGATATCTCATCCCGGGTTTAAGAGACTGTTGAGTGCCTTCTCTGTTCGTGAACTGCTATTTTCCCTAGCTTATATAGTCATTTTATTACCTTCAGAATGAACACGATCCTCTTCAACCACAGATATCTAGTGGTTCACTATAAAATGCAATTCAAGTGTGAGAAGAAATCAGAATTTGCTGTGCCTTAACAACACCGTGATGGCATTGGCAAGCATGAACCAGAGACTGGTTATGATGATACTGATTTACGAGCTTAGTGCAAGGGGCACAAAGTGTCGGAAACACCAGGTGAACCGAAGGCTGGGGGGGGTTCTCCTGTGGGGCAACCCCCGCCCCACATAGACGGAAAGTGTCCTGGTGTTGAACTGGAGGAGGAATGTTAGATTCTGCCTCAGAAATTTGCCCTCTGTCACCCTTGTTCTAATCTTCCCCAGACGGGGGGACAACAGAGGAATCTGTCTTCTTGGGGCCTGATCCATCCCGGCATCACGCTGTGCTTACAGTGGTGTAACTCCATCGATACGAATGGAGCTCCCGCCATGCACAGCTGGAGCAAAGCAGCAGGTTCTCGGTCTCTTATCTGCCTCTGTGAAAAATAAACTCAATCGTTCCACTGCTGCACATTTCGCCGTTAGTATAGGCAGAAATACTGACAGGTAGTGAAAATGTATTTTTGTACCGTCATATAACCTTGAGCACTTTGCCTTGTCATTTTTTTGTTATTTTCATTCAGTCCAATATGTAATCATACAGTGGCATCACAGAGAAAACCAGATTCACGCAATCACACTTCTGCATTGATAATGGGTTATACATTTGAAGATATTGATCGACTGCAAGGAAAATAAATTGAAGTAATACAGGATTTGAGAAAGCTGCTGACTACAGACAACTGAGTCTGCAATCTTTTGGTATACTTCTTTGTTTTAGCTTATTTAGATATCTGGAAGTCTGCAGAAAGAAATTTTCAGGTATTCCAGAAAAAATCTGTTGTATTCTAATCCTAACTAAATTGCACAGTATCACTATAAGTAAAAATCTGAAATAATGAAAGCTGAGAAGACACTAGTGTGGTGGTGCAACCCCCTCCCCTTTGGCCGCTCAGTACTTGGTGCGATTCCCCATCCCTGAGCCACATACAAACCTAGGAGATGTCAGGCATGGATTACAAAAGATAAAGAACCAGAGCATTAAGGTACTCCCTTAACACGCCTGGCTCTTGCTTCCCCTATCGCTTGGGAATATCGCTCCCTGATATCCTAGTACATCTGTACCTGGCTCATGGCCCAAAGGGAGTTGGTACCAGAACTTGCAGATCTAGCAAGTTTTGGACTTGCACAACTGGTGGAAAGCATGGGAATATTCCACTGTCCAAGTTGGGCCAGAGTGGAAAAATACCTGACAAAGTTGTCTCAAATCCTATAAGTAGCGATTCCAGTAAAGACCCTTTGAGCTCTCCTGGATGGCAGCGGGCTGTGGCCAGTATCTCCCCTCAGTCGGGACGCTGTCTCAGGCAAACACCTCGAGGACTGGAAGGCCAGGGCGAGACAATCTCTCTCGAGCCTCAATTACCGCCCTTTGAGGAATGCCAATGAATAGTGAGTATTTACTCTAACTCAAAAAGGGAAATTTTAACTAAAGGCTAGCCTCTCTTTCATCCACCTCTCCATTTATATGTTTGTATGCATTAGCTTTACAGATGTGGATGTTCTTCCATTTTCCGTGCACGTGTAGGAGTTAAAGGGGTACCCACCGACTTGATACAGTCGTGCTATATTAAGAGGTCTCTGATCTCAGCAGTTATAAACTGCAGTGTGTGCATGTGTGTGTAAGCGTGTGTGTGTGTGCATGTACGTGTGCTCATATGCATTGTTTATATGTATATACATTAATCTGAGATCTGTGCTTTGCTCTCATATGTATATGTATTAGTTTGGGATATCTTACAGTAAGTTAGTGTGAACCTTATCATCTTCGAATCTGTAATCAAGTCGCTGTTCATTTATTTAGTTAAATCACTTTGTAATTCTTTAAATCTGTTAATGATTAAGTGCTGCTAAAACTCAATCTCTTGATCTGCCTCAAATCACTAATAAAACTGAACTGCTGCTAAATCATAACTGTGTCTAATACTTCCATCCCACGACAACTAGTCGTAACATTTGAATGACACCGACATCTTACAAAGTTTAGTGTCCTGTACAGATTGGATGAGGGAACCTTAATCAGTATATATCATAACGAACAACCAACCAAAATGTATCACTACTCTTCATTTGTAGTATTATTTGAGATGTAAAAATCGCATTGTCATAGATATGCTCCCAACAGTATGCTCCACATTACAGGCAAGGCTGAAGCTTAATTGCAGCCTGGGTATGTCACCTATATCATCTGACAAAGAAAGAAAAGATTTCCCTTTCTCAGGTAGTCAGTCTGATCCCCTTAGTAGTTACTAAAATTTAGGTAGGAGGAAAATCTATTTAATTATTACACAGCGGAAGGAGCTCAAATCTATAATCAGGGCTCATTTTGGAAAGATGTCAGAGAGGTCATTCAGCCCTTCATTGTCATTGCTTTTGATTTCTGGTCCCTGAATCAAATTTTCTAAAAGCAGTAATGATCATCTATTACTGATAATTTTCTATGGGGATATTTCTTTCATGTTTCTCTCATTCATTTTTTAAAATCGTTTGACTTCTATCCTCTCATGCTCTTTTTGCTGATGTCCTCCCTGCTTCACCATCTCTTTTCTTCCATTCTGTTTGCCTCATCATTCATCAGCCTTACTTTGGACAATAAAATTCATGTATTTACCTACTGCTCTACTAAATACCATGTATTTACCTACTGATGTCCATAGCTTGATCCAGTACCATTGTAAAACTCCAAAACATTATGCTTCACGGCAATAAAAACTCATCACCGCCAGCAGAATGACACTGTTTATCAGCCAAATAAACACAACTTTGGATGCCAGGATATGCTTTGATCTAGTCGATGCTCTAACTTTCATTTTGACCTTTGCCAAGCATCTTAATCTCTTTCCCTGCTAACTATGGCTAATTTCTACATCAATAGGAGTTTTAAGAAAGTGATTAATATTTATATTTAAAATGAAGAGGTACATCCCGCATGGGGTTAACCCTAGAAGCAATTGAGGTTTTTTGTTCAGGGTCCAATACATTCCGTTTCCTATGGAGTGAGTATGCCAGAACCGGTTAAAAATAGCTTCTTCCATTCATTAGAGTCAGCAGATGGCCATTAATCTTCCTGAAAGTATTGATTCAAACTACTCGTCTCCACTTTCAAGGCCCTTCACAGACTACCCTCTCCCCATCTATCATCCCTCCTTACAGCACTGAAAAGGTGGCTGGCTTTGTAACAAGTGGGTGACAGTTACAAACCAGCAGTCTCTCTTACATGCTGCCCCTCACGTCTGGAGGGAGCCGTACACAGCATTAACAAAGCTTTTCCATTTGTCTCCTTTAAATGCTTTCCTAAAATTTTCCTTTGCCATAAGGACTGCAAAAGCATTACGTAGTTATACACTGGTGGGATGGGACTAGAGTCTCTCTAGGATACGATCTTGCCAAGGACCATCTTAACATTGTTTATTTCTCCATCTCTGATAGCTATCTGTCCCAAACTGCAATGCCTCATCTTACTCCTAGACTGCAAGAGCTTGAATGCAAAGTCTCTGCACTATGTACTGTCTAGCAGAACATTTCCCAGCACACTTTTGCGGTATAGACAGTTAATAAGAAACAAATATTAGCTCAGGTGGTTAAGAACTGTAGGGTGCACCACGGAAAGGTGCACAGTGCCAAAACCTCATGGACTAGTGTAAGCCAAAATCAGTGAACCAGCACGACGAGTGTTTTTGCCTGGCTGCAATTTAACCCCTGTAAGCCCAGTGCTACACCTCAAAGAATAATGTCTGACCTTCACTGAGACTTACTGCCTTAGGTTCTATGTTGACACAGCATAAATATATTTCGTGTAGTTCATTAACTGCCACCCTGTACGTTTCGGTATTGCAGTTCCCTGTACATCCAGTGCTGGTGTTACCCACAGCAGATAACACCATATCATTTCTATGCCAGCCAGCACAGACGTGCCCTTAGCGTATATGATAGATTAATTCTTTTACTTCTAGAATTGATGTTTTGTTGTTTGCTCATAAGCTAAATGTTCACTGCTGTTCCTTTAAACTCTAGACCAGCAAATTTGGCTAACAGGTATCTTCCTTCTGCCCTAGTTTCAAGATCTTCCCAAAGCCATGTGGATTTTGGTGGAAGAAATACTGAAGATGCTAGAGGGTCTCACCAGGAAGACGTTTTAAAGACATCAAGAAACAGATATTCCCTTCTTTCCCAAACCCAAATTCCAAGACAAGAAACTACTTACTTCTTGGAAAGAAACCCCACAGTCATTAACACTCCATCCCTTACAATGCAAAGGAAGACTTCCCAAGCTCAGACATCGTCAGCAAGAAAACCCGATGTGGAGTCCACAGCACCTGAAAAACAATCTTTTCTTGAAAAAAGAAGTGATACACACACCTTCCTTCTGCATGAGGAGCCAGATCCCAGAGCCACAACGGTCAGTGTGACAACCCATAGCCCTCTCCATTTTAAACAATACAAGCCAGGTACAACGGGGACTGTTCCTTCTCATCGCAACGCAAATGCAAGTTCATTCTTTGCAAGGCCACATGCTGTTCAGCAAACTCGTTCAAAGTACGGCTATTCTCCCAGGAAGTGGGCCAGTCGAGGCGCAGTCTTGAAGACTAAACCATCGCAAGGTTTCCCAATGGAGGAGCAGAAAGCAACGCACCTCACCTCCCCTTTCCATTTAACAGGTTCTTCCCTTGATACAGCTCCCCGGAGTGCTAGCGTCCCAGCAGGGTCTGCTCCCCAAGCAAGGCTTCCAGCACAGACCACAGCAGCTGTGTACAACGCAGCAATGGATCATGCGGAACTGCCAAAACCCAGCAGTGGGACGCATCAGAAAGTCGTTTGTGCTAATATGCCGTGCTTTACTGGTGTGCAGTGCGAGCCGGATAAAGATGGAGGATTTAAATGTGGATCTTGTCCCACTGGATACAGGGGTGACGGAATTACATGTGAAGGTAAGGGGGAAAACCTTCTTTTAAATTCTTTTATAACTTCAAATCTCATAACTCTCCAAAGTAAAAATTAATTTCAATTATAAATTTGGAGATTTTTCTAGCTTTCTGTTTTTCAAAGCCAATTATATTTCAAAATAATAGATGAACATTCTGTAACTTTGAAAAAGCTCTTTCTGCTTACAAAAATGACATATTTGTTTGATAATATCTAATCAACTGAAACCAGGGACAGATTGCGATCTTGCTTACCCTTGCTTAAGGCCAGATTCATTCTACTGAGGCCATCACACTTGAAAACATATAAAACTTCTGTGGGAAAGAGTAAAATTTACTCCATTTCTCTATACAACAAATATTCTAGGAAAAGCTAATTGTTCTACTACCTTAAAAATTACTTTTAAATATCTATCTGGTATCTTAAATACAAAACTGAACTTGTCATCTGAAATATATAGCACCAGAAGGGTTTTCACAATATATTGAGTTATTTATTAAACTGCTTAGAATACCTCCATAAAACAATAGTATCATGCACATTGTTGAAACAATGAATTCCCTGACTTAGTTATCATTAATTACACCTTTTGTTGAAAACCCTCTGAATAGTTGATATCTTAATTGGCCTTTCACCACACAAAGCAAAAGCATTTGCATCATCTGTTTCATTTTCTTTCACAGAGGGTTTCTCGCGCTCTGCGCACGGAGCAGACGGGCGCAGGGGGGCCTCAGCCGTGGTGCACTGCGGAGGACCTTGCAGGGATTCCTTGCTGTAAGCAAGGCTCCGTGGGGGTGTAAAACCCCGGGAAATACTGCAGCCCTCTGAGCTCAGAGCAGTGCTGGAGATATATTACAAAATGCATAAGAAAAGGTTACTACTATCATGGGCGCTATAATTTTTGCCTGTTTGCATATTTCTGAAATGCCCCTTCTAAAGGACTTAAGGTTACTTGGCACAGAAGATCCTGTCTTTGACCTCAGGTTTATACCTGGAGCTGGAAAAATACCAAGTAGCTGCTAGTACTGGGAAACCCAAAGCAAGTTTGACCACAGAATGTCCTCCCCTCAAAGACCAGGCCCATGTACATATGAATATTTATGAATATGGGCATGCAACTGCTTTGTGACTATTTAGTATGCCCATCAGTGTAGTCCTTAAAACATAAATCTACCTCTGCCTTTTGCTGTCTCGCAAGACGAGATGTTTTCTTCAATTACTGGTATTACTGAAAATCTCTCTGGAGAGTCCTTAGGATGAAATACTTTATTACCAACATCATTCTCTGTCTCGGGGCTTGATGACACGATACACAAACATCCTTTATTTGTCTCTTGTCACTGACCGTGTCACCTGACTCAATAATAAGCCTGTCTGCTCCCTGCTTCTGCTTCACCCCGAGCCCCTCAGCGCACCTGCGAGCACCCTCCTGGAGTGTGGCCAGAAGGGTGAAGAGCACCCATTGTACCTCCAGCCATTGACGTCTCTTCCCATGTCAGATGCAGCTGATTCGTCATGACAGATGAAGTGGAAAGATGAGGATAATTCCTTGGATTAAGGCCTGTCATAACCTCAGCTATCAGCACCTTACAATGCCGCCACGGTTGTACCGACTTCCCTTAAAACAGTAGTACCCTGTAAGAACAGGAGGCAGCAAAATTGAACAAGTGATCAAAGCTCAGATGAAACCAGCATTTGCAAAATCTTCAGGCTTTGATGCAACATCCGTGGCAAGTGAGCAAAACTGCCGACAACCTCAGACACTATTGATAGTTGTCACCAGCCTATTTGATATCAAAATTCACCGAGATAAAAGAAAAAGCCCATTGGTAGCAAGTTTTAATACCTGTGGAGCTTGAGGGAATGTGACCTTTGTTTAATAAGTGTCTGAAAATACTGTAAGATAATAAATACTTTGCCGTGTGATATTTATCATGTGGCAGAATGTACGGGTTTTTTCCAGTTGTGCAGTTCAAAATCAGGCTTTGAGGAGTGGTAGGGAAAAAAAGAGCAGCATCCTGAAAATTAATTTCTCTTCTAAAATAAATTATACCAAATTTTATTTCTGTACTATTCTTATCCCTTTGGACAAACCCCTCTGTCTCCCCATTATGATTTTGTTGGAAGTCCCCTCCCTTTACTGTCTTCCTGCTTTGGGAATCATGGACTCACAGGAGTCCAGGCTGGAAGAGACCTCTGGGGATCATCGGATCCAACCTCCTATCTTCTTTTGGAAGAGAATAGCTAGACACCTGTGTGTTTGGCTATATTCATGCTTCTAAACTGACATATGTTCACACACTCTTAGCAATTTCCATTTAGATCACTCCACTACTGACAGCTTTGTCGTATGTAAAAAGTAGGACCTTGTTTTTACCCATCTTGTTTTGGTGTAATAAACATTACAGATTCTTAATTCTCTTACTTCTGGCTACTTACTCTGCAGATGAGGTGAGATGAAGTAGTTCTTCAAGGCTTTACTCATCACCCCTGTGCCCTTTCCTACAGCTGGCCAGGTTCTCAGCTTGTAGAGCTCTTTCATTTTCCTGCACAAAGGCAATATTATCATTTATTAGTGGCCTAACATTAAGACTAGTCTGCTAAACAGGCAAATCCTTGAAAAACATCATTTCAGAGTAGCGTTTTGGAGATAGCCAACATCATCTACACAAATGAAAAATAAGCAGGAGAAATAAGGTCTATTGTAGCCCACTGGATTCTCCCGCATGTTCTCTGGCACAAGATATTCACCGGCCTTCATGGAGTCAACTAAGCCAAGAGTTCCTCTGGTGATGAAGGAGGTTACTAAATGAATAATTTTCACTCTGAGTGTCCTTTTCAAGTATAAACACCATAAAACCACTGCATTACTACGGTAAACTCCTAGCAGTTTTACAGGACATCACCTATTACCTGCCAAAGCACGCTGCAGAAGTGCCCTGACACTTAGAGAGCTTTAAATATTTCAGCTCAGTATGCCAATAGAGTAAAAAGCTAGCACTTTGATAATGTGTAACTAGTCCAAACAGGATCATTTGCAGTATGTTTCTGATATTTTGTCTCGTGTATTACAAGTGGCACACGTAATGTAACACTTGGTAATATTTGAGGCCAACACTCTGAAATATTCGTTAGTTACTCGTCGTCCTGCCTCTGTTCCCCACTCTACAACAGGGACATAAGCCTGCACTTTCAAAGATGTTGTATCTACTGGACAAGGAAACAAGTGCTGTCTTTTCCCTGGGCTCGGTTTATTCACCAGGGTCTGTCCATATGGCACTGGCTGAGAACAGCTGTTACATTTCTTGAGCTCCTCAGGGTACCCTAAGGTGGAACATGTCCTTTCCATTCCATAACAGGGTTGAAGTGAACAAAAAAATCTGCTCTGGGCATCACTCTTCTGCATCTTTCCAAGAGACCTAAACCTGAAGCCTGAAGAAAAATAAGAATTTGAGCCAAATTCCCAGTCATCATTGTTTTTATTTCTCTAACCCCAAGTTCATTCAATAAGGAGGATCTGGTTACTAAAATTGTACAATTAAAAAGTCAAAGACTCAGTTCCGTAGAATACAGAAAATTATTTAAAATTATTTTGGATTAAGTGACAGTTAAGGACTATTATCTTCCTAGTTTTTCAGTAGTCATAAAAGTTCCTCAGAATTCCTATGGAAGATAAGGTCATGTTACTTTAGAAATATTTTCTTAAAAATGTTAAGTCAGTAAAACTCTTGGGCATTTTATAGGCCTTGCGTGGTATTTTCTGATGGAAGGGGAAGTGGAAAGAAATAGTAGTCATGCTTTCTGCTCAAGAGTTTAAAACACAGCATTGCCTTGACATTACAAACCACTGTTCAAACTGAATAATTTTCAAAATAACAGGAAAGACAGAGTAGTTGGGAAAGTATTATGACCTCGGGATGCACAGCTGGATGAAATGAGGCCAAAAAAATCAGGTAGCTGACATTCATCTGTTCTGACATTTTTACATCCAAAAAGCTCTACCATATCAGACCGAAAGTCCTTCCCCTATCCCAGATAGCTACCAACAGCAGATGGTTATCCCTGTCACCTTTTTTTGCATCTTTTCCATTTTTACTATATTTTTTCTGAGCTGGGGGATCAGACCTGAACATGGTATTTAAGAAGCAGCTCACCATGGATACCGACCATAATGAAGTCTGGCATTTTGTGCTCTGCTCATTTCTTAACAATTCCTAACACTTTATTTGCTTTTTTTGACTGCAGATGAGCACTCAGCTGACATTTCACAAAACAAAATCCATTCGTACAACCTAACCAGAACCATTGTCTGCATTTGTATTCCCAATTTATTCCATCAAGTTAATCTTGTTAATTTTCTGTTCGCTATGATGGGTATTTACGTCATAACTGGGCTCTGGACTGCTGGACTATATAAATATGCATAAGCAATTTTAATTGCACTAATACATGCTTTAAGCCTGTGCTTTATTTGCTTTATCTGTGTATCTTACATGCAAAAGAAAGGCTTCAATCAATATCTGTTCAAAAGGAAAACCAATAACCTGGCTAGCCTGTAAAGTAACTTTCTTTTCCTTATTTTCCCTCCCTTGTGCTGCACATAGTCAAACCTCACCTGTACATGTAGGAAATTAGATTAATTCGGCTTTGAAAGAAAATAAATAATGTACAATGATTGCGTGAAACAAGACAGATTACACTCTTTCCAGTGAATTGCCAAATTTTTAAATGGAACTGCAGATAATGCACCCACACCTCCAAGCCTCGCGCTAGTGGTGTACACCCAGGACCTCACGTGCTGGGTGACACAGGGAGGTTACTCGCTGCTGAGATTTTAAGCAATAACTCTGTGCTGGAAGCCATTTGCTGATTAGGCTATTGAAAATGGAGGAAACAACACGGCATCTGGTATTCTTGAGTACCCCCAAAGTTATCGTAGAGAAACTTATAAAAAGTGCATGATCTCATTTTAATGGAAAAAAGTAGTTTTGGGATATTTCCCAAAAAGCCCTTTCAGAGGAAACAGTAATGGACTTCTCCGTTTTCAACTCCAGATTTTAAATTATAAACATAAACATACGTACATTTGACAGCAAGATTGACCATTTGCAGCAACTTTTTCCTCTTTACTGTCATTTTATACCATTCAAAACCGCTTAGTATAAAAACACTGCAATACCTTTGTACAATTTAGCAAATGTTTATGGAAAAAAAATATTCATTCCAGAAGATGAAAGATAGAAGTTTTGGAAAAGAATTTGACACAAACAGTATATTTCTATTATGGAGGGAAATGTCTTTTAGGTGAATATTAGTCTCGCTCTCACATTACAGCCAGTGTTCGGTTTTTATCTTTTGCTATTCACCGGTAATAGAACAGTTTTAAACATTTTACTATTAAATGTCACCATAAGAGCTAAATGTTTTAATATCCAAGATACCATGTTCTTTTCTGACAGTTCAGATGCATCTCGAAATGTGTAAAGGCCAGATGGAAAGTACTCTGTTCAAATGGACACATTCACTTCAAGTGCTACATACAAAAAACGCTGAAATAAAGCGCAATATGTTTGAATGTCACTGTGCTTGGCATAGCACTTAGGCACCTGGAGGCTTTATGCAGCCATCATCCTACAGGAAAGGCAATCACATTCACGTACTTCAAAAAAAAGCGGTACATTTTTCCCAGGTTTTGTGTTTCCCCGTCTCCATGCAGAGAAGATTAACCAATTCTGCCCACTCTTAATTTCTAATTGCAAAGAAATCCCTTCGTAAGCATGTCCTCTGCTTACCCAGGCCCAGAAGAGCGGAGATGTCTCAGATGGAGGTGTGCGCAGCGGACAGGTCGGCACCCTCCTTCCAAAGCCCTACGCCCATCGGTGACTACAGTGAGATCTACCGCAAGTCCCCCAACTCAAGTGGTGGCATATAAAAACAGTACTGCAATTTTAACGGAATAACAAATTTCTTTGAAAACAGCTTCAATTTCTTTCCCTTTCTTCCACTTTCCATTCCATCATGGACTGCTGCCTGCTGTTCGTCCTAATAGCATGAGACCCCGAGCTGCCTGAGCCTCTGACCTGCTCCAACCGCTGCTACCGGTGGCTGAATTGGAAGAACTTTGGGAAAGGTTAACGCTAACTGCTTTAATGGGTCTAAATCAAACCTATTTAGTTGTCCAGAGAATGTCGATTTTTTTTTTATTCTTTTTTTCTCCCAGAGGTACACTTCAAATTTCAGCTAAACACATGCTGAATTGCAAATGTCTAAACCTTATAGCCCATCAAATCAAAACTAAATGTAGCTTAATGACATTCTCAGCATGTATAGTATGGGTCTCAGCTACATCTAGCAAGTTTTCTGTTCTCAGGCATGTCAAATCCTAAAGTTATTTTAATGCAGCATTGAAAATTTCACAGTTAAAACTATATGGTAACAGGAAATGTAAATACTGAAGTCCCTGAAGAGCAGATCTAATACCAAATATATTTCTTTAAAGTTATTTCTGTCAAAATGGTTCATTTAAAGGTACCTTCTTGGAGTTTGTCTTTTTAACTGCAATTGAAAATATGTGGTGGCTTTCGTAACGTTTTTGGATGGCAAAGTTCATCTGCAATGGCTTTATCTGAAGGCTTGGTGATATCATAAGAGGTGAGGAGGCCTTCCATGCATGGGCTTTGTTTAAACTGCGTGGTGCCACAAGTATCTGTCCTTCATTTAGCTTTCCAGTTACACAGTCCATTTTACAGTTTTAAGAGCAAAATGTGGTACATTCAGGGCTTTTTTTCGCCCTTGTAACAATACTTAAAATGAAAGATGCTTTGTTTCAGATCTCTTCAGCTTCACTTTGCGTTTTCCTTGGAATAACCTTGCTTAGCTTCATATCCATTATAAAAGACAAAACTCTGCCAGTAAAGTGTGCCAAAGTACAACATTTTTCTCTGTATTCACTTCCCAAGCACAAGGAAAGATATTTTTCATTCTGTTATGTGAGGTGGCTTTTTTTTCCGAATGCATGAGAGCCAGCTGACACACACGTCTTACTCTGCTCCTGCACACAGTGTTTCTACTTCTTCAAGTAAGTGTCAGTGGTCACCTTCTACCTTCAGTGGTCTTCTCTCCTCCTCTCCCGTGTTTGGCATACAAAACTACCTCTTATTAGAGGGCTGCAAATAGAAGTATTCATGACATCAGATGCCAGGTACCTACCTTAGATGTTAGGTTTAAGAGGCTAAACCTTCCAGGGTCCCTGCACAATAAAGCCAAGGGGTTCATAAAGATCAACGTTGTAAAAGCAAACAAGCATCTTCAGCAAATAGCCTGTTTCAGGAGCTGAAGTACTTTCCAGCTTTACGCAATACATAGAATCAGAGAATCATAGAATAGTTTAGATTGGAAGGAACCTTAAAGATCATCTAGTTCCAAACCACTTGCCATGGGCAAGGACACCTCCCACTAGACCTGGTTGCTCAAAGCCTCATCCAACCAATCCCTCAACGCTTCCAGGGATGGGGCATCCACAGCTTCCCTGGGCAACCTGTCCCAGTGCCTCACCACCCTCAGAGTGAAAAATTTCTTCCGAATATCTAATCTAAATCTCCCCTCTTCCAGTTTGAAGCCATTACCCCTCGTCCTATCACTACATGCCCTTGTAAAAAGTCCCTCTCCAGCTTTCTTGTAGGCCCCTTTCAGATACTGGAAGGCTGCTCTAAGGTCTCCTTGGAGCCTTCTCTTCTCCAGGCTGAAAAACCCCAACTCTCTCAGCCTGTCTTCATAGCAGAGGTGCTCTAACCCTCTGATCATCTTTGTGGCCCTCCGCTGGACCCTCTCCAACAGGTCTGTGTCCTTCTTATGCTGGGGGCTCCAGAGCTGGACGCAGTACTCCAGAGCGGAGTGGAGGGGCAGAATCACCTCCCTCGCCCTGCTGGCCACGCTTCTTTTGATGCAGCCCAGGATGCAGTTGGCTTTCTGGGCTGTGAGCGCACATTGTCGGCTCATGTTGAGCTGTTCATCTACCAACACCCCCAAGTCCTTCTCCTCAGGGCTGCTCTCGGTCCATTCTCCACCCAGCCGGGATTTGTTCATGGGGTTGCCCCAACCTACGTGCAGGACCTTGCATTTGACTTTGTTGAGCTTCATGAGGTTGGCACAGGCCCACTTCTCAAGCCTGTCCAGGTCCCTCTGGATGGCATCCCTTCCCTCTAGCATGTCAACCGCTCCACACAGCTTGGTGTCATTGGCAAACTTGCTGAGGGTCCATCTCCTCGTCCTCTTTCTTCCACAGAACGACATTGCATATTGCAATATGTCAAGAAACCATTATTTAACTTGCTACTTTGCACGCCTCACGCTACTTATTAAACATTTAAATTGTTGCTTAAATATTTGTCATTTTGCTGATGAAATCCCACACAACTCTTTTCTATACGGAAGAAATACTTCATCTCTGCTTCTGTGTAACTCCTGGCCTTCTGTGTAACTTCAGGCTTACTGAACATCCACGAGGCAAATTTGTAGAGAGGGATGGGCAAGGTCTTTAGTATTAGCTACATTTGTAGCTGATTCAGCCTTAGACTTCAAAAATGCATACTTAAAAATGTGCATGCTCAGAAGTTAAATATGAGTATGTTAAAATCATTCCCTTGCAGACATTATATAGCTACTCCTTAGTTAGTGCTGTAATACTAATGGGATACTTACTTTTATCCTGCAGTGTTTTCCTCAGTAGCCAAATTACTTGTTGGATTAATAAAGCAGTATAGGAAAAGTAGTAACAAGTGTTGTGCTCATAACCACCCAGAATGTGATATTTGAACTGTATTTTTTTTCCTTATGTTTTATTCTTGCAGTGCAGTGTGATCCACCATGTGAGCATGGAGGAACTTGCGTATCGCAAAATACTTGTTCTTGTGCTTATGGATTTGTTGGTCCTCGATGTGAAACAAGTACGTATGAATTCATTCAGGCTTTTCTCCTCATTACATGTTTGAATTTGCAGAAAATTATAAGACACAAAAAGCCTTTTTATTTTTCTATATTTCCTCTTAAAATGATGATTGAATACAGCAAGGGAATCAAAGTATAATATATTGAAGTAATAATTTAATAACTATTTCAGAGCACATATTTACCAGCAGCATAGTTGTATTATGTAAAAATATGCACACCTATATCAGCATTTTCTATATAAAAGTGATTCTGGAAAAACAATCAAGTAGAAACCTCCATGTTATTTATAGTAACATTTATGAAATTCAAGGTTGTGTGAGTGAATGCAGTAATACTAATTTTGAGTACACAAAAAGGCAACCATACCTATTAGGAGTCATGTTATTGTGCAATACAAGTTACAAAAGAGGGTCAATATATAGAACATCTGGGGAAAAAAATCAGCCTTCAAACCCTTCTATATTAGCTGAATGGTGAAACACGCAGTTTCATTAGTGCAGTCCTCGCTGCTTATTTAAATATCAGGTTGCTCTTGACAGGAGTATAATTTTATCTCTGAACCGGGGTAGCTGGAATACTTAAAAAGCAAAGAATTTTAGCTTCAAGACTTCTGATGGAAAGAATGGGTAGAAAAGAGAAAGAAAACCAAGGAAAGGGATGGATTCATCCCTTCGTTTACCTCTTGGATTAATATCATTAGTTATTTGCTGTAATAGAGCAGCTTTAGGATTTGCATCAGTGTTACCAGTAAGAGATTGTGATCCTTTGTGTATTTTCCAGTGGTGTGTAACAGACACTGTCATAACGGTGGGGTCTGTGTGTCACCGGATGAGTGCAAATGCAGACAGGGATGGAGCAGCCCTTCTTGCGAAACAGGTAAGTGGTTAGAAATTACTCGTCTCTTGTTTCCTTTGCTGCTTGAAATCCATGTGATTCCTGCAATTCGGCGGTCAGAGTGGGAATTGCTGCCAGAATTAAAATGTAAGAAAAGGAGACCTAGTAAAGGACAAAACCTCAGAAGGTTTTGAGTTTATGTCAGTATTCATAAGTTTAGAGGTTTATCTAAATCTCAAGGTCACACAGAGGAAATCCACAAACAAAACATTTTTTGCAGCTGTTTTTAAGCTTGTGTGATTCTGGAGTTTCTTCTCAGCATGCACAAAAACGAAAATAAAGCTATTCACCATTTCAGAAGTTACAACCTTTCTAGATGCTTGGTAGGTTCTGCAAATGAGAATAATTCCCACTGGAACTTTTGGGGATGTGTTGACTTACAATCTCAGCTGCCATGGACATAACCTCACTCTTTGTTGGTCTTGTCCATGGAGAACCCAAACGAGTCCTGCCCCACACCCGCAGTGTTAGAGGTGAGGGCAACGCAACCATCTGCACAGCTCACCGGCTGCGCAAATTCCAGTTTTCATCGCTTTTAACCCTACGCATTTTTCCCAAGGTATGATGGTGGGGCAGAAAGAACAAGGGTTTGGATTTTTGGTGATTTTTAACAGAATGCACTGAAATCTGAACTTAAAAGTACAGTTTATGGAGACAGGTGGCCAGTTTAAGTTAGGACAAGAATATAAGCAAGCAAATGTGGCTTCTGCTGATGAGTTAGCAACTACGTATGCACTTCTAATACCACATAGTCTAAGGAAGAAAAGTGAACCCAGAAAGGTAAGCTGTCAAAAACCGAGCCTGACTACTAAGATTTTTGTGGTCCAGTTCTTGGATTCAGTTTTGCCATTCCGGAAGATGACTTGTGACTGCAGGAGCCAGAACAAAAGCCAGTTTGCAAGAAGGTGACCATTCACCCCCTAAGGTTAAACATCCTGCTGCTGCCAGAAGTCACACTGCTCCTCCTGCCTCCCACACTTGCAGAGTACCTACCAAAGGCATTCACAGAAGAAGGGAAAAGCCACCTCCACCCATCAGTACAAAATGACAAGGTGAGGATTGGAACCAGGTACCTATTTCCAGTCAGGACTCGTGGCTTTGAACCCTGTTTTGAGGAGGCGCAGCTCAGACCTTCCTCTCAGGGTTTAAGCGCTAAAAGCTGGAGTACGTATTTTGCCTCCAAAGGCACAGCAACTACAGCACTCACCTGGGACGAGGCATGCAAACTAGCGAAATATTAAAAGGAACGAGCACGAGGAGTACCTTAATCAGTGCCAAACCTCAAGGCTACAGAGGCAGTCTGCCTCTGCCATAGTGAATATTAAATGACTAAGACACCTTCAGCCTACATTACCTCTCCTGGAAGGCGAGAGATGTCATTTTAACCTCCATCTCCCTGAGACTGCTCTTCCTGTAAGTGTCGAAATGACAGACCTATTGAGGACACATAAATTAACCCAGCTGAGATCCACGGTAAATGACTGGGATTGCCACCAGCTATTCTGGGTCCCACTATCTCCTCTTCTTCCTGCCAGAGATTACTCTCCTTGACTGCTGCAATTTTATTTTGGGGTGGCTTTAAACAGGATTATTCCAAGAGGAGGACAAGCAACAGCAGCAGTAAATTCCAACCCAGAATAACAACAGCAGGATTTGTTTGTCTGGTAATTCCTTAGGTGAAAGACTGGCGGGCACCTCTCCGGCACGGTTTTGTGGGCACTGCACAGAGTATTTTGTGGACACTGTTGGGGTTTCTGACCTCAAGTGGTATGATAGGAGTCTCTGGATGAACATAGACATAGAAACAAAAAAAAGGGACTTAGGGAACTTTACCAATGGAGATATAAACACTGACAGACTGTGGACATCTGTGAACTAGCTAGGACAATGAGGCAACTAATCCAAATTCACCATTAGCAATGACCATTCTGACTTCATAAGCGGTTGTTGCTTAGTCAAAAAAGCTTCTTATCTAGGCTACAATTTCACTTTTTTCCTCTTTCCAAATTGACATTTTATTTCTCCTTTAGTTCATTTGAAACATTTTAGTGACCCTTAATTTATTTAAGCTTAAATGTATTTAATTTATTTAATGGGCTATTCCGTAAGATACTAAAAGACAAAGGGAATAGAAGGAAAAAGACTGTTTTAAAGTGTCACTCTGCTTTACAATGAAAACTTTATCAGATTCCTTATTCTTCACACACTGACTTCCCAACTAAACTAATTTACAATTCTAATACTTTTTTTTTTTTTAACAGTCAGGTACTTGCCGCATAGAAATATGCAAGACAGCTTTTAATTCCTAATGCCTGTTATATCATCTCCAGTAATAACAGATAAATAAAGAGGCAAGGGAAGCTCAGCCAGTGGCTCTGCTGGTGATGCATGAGCCAATATGTTGTGGGAACTGGCATTGAAATGAGGCAGAACAAACGGAGGTTTTGCAGCGCATACGTATTCAACTTCACGGATATGCCACAATGCTCCGCTGAACTCAGACAAAGCAGCAAATGGTTAATATCTCATCCCCACGTTATCCAAGCTGCATGCAATGTAACTACATTTTACTAGCTTGGGATGGTGTTTGGTGAGGATACTAGGGTGGAAGCAAATGAACTATGCAAATCAAAGGAAGACATCAGAAATAAACTGTTAAATTGTATTTTATTTCATCCCCCAAGCTATGCTAGCACACCACTGAAATGATCCCACTGGGTTGACAATGAGTAAATGCCACAGCACAACTGACCAGCAAGGACGGTGTGAAATTTATCACAATATTACTAGAAATGTTTATTCTAATGACACGTGCAGCGGCAAAAGAGTGCCTACTCTAAAAAATTCAAAATTGTAAGAGATTCAGAGAGTTATCTTATATTCACATACAGCTGTGTGCAATCCTGTGTGCTTGAACGGAGGAATCTGTGTACGGCCAAATATGTGTACGTGTCCTTATGGTTTCTATGGGCCACAGTGCCAGAGAGGTAAGAAAGTTCTATTTATCATCTTGATAAAGGATCCAGGCTTAAAATGTAAACAGCAGCCTATATCGTTACCTGCCCCCACATGAAGTATATCCAGAGACTTTCCTTGTCATAATTCCCTGTGTGCTCTTTTGATGTTATAGTCTCTTGTAAATCTGCATTATATTGTTTTTAATGGCATTGTGAAGGAGTAAGCACTTATTTATGATGGAATTAATGATAACAAAACAATTAATCTAAAACTGTCTGAAGTCAGTGGTATCACTACTTAGCAACTATTCACTTAAATGTTAAAGCACGGCTCTATTTTGTTCATTTTGCGTACTCTATAGTGTGTACTACAGTGTGTTTCAGAACCAGATGATAATTTATCTTCAAATGGGGATCACAATATCACCTACCTGACTGAGCATCCTTGAGTGTAGTGATGGGAGACTTGTGTAGGATTTCTTCAGATCCCTGCTCCAAGATCTGATCAAATACCACTCTGCCTGACATAGAGCAGGACCAGATTTTGAAACCCTGTCCTAAAGGGAGAGCTGTAAACTGAGGCTAACTATCTTGGGCTTCTTGCTCATTTTGTGTTGCAGAAGTCAAATTAATGAATACTTTAACTACCCATTAGCTCAGGCATAACAGACAGGAGAGACGAACTTACGTTTCAGGCTCAAATAGCTGGAAGACTCCTGTGTTTATACCACTTGCTATTCATTTTTTTGAGCACGGCTCTAATAACCCCTCCCGAATCTGGGAATATAAATACACTCTTATTACCAAACCTGAACTATTTCAATAGTAAAAGTTCTTTTCTCTTCCTTTCTCTCTTTTGTTTCCCTGGAGTTCCTAGATGAATGCAATCCCAATGC
Source organism: Burhinus oedicnemus (assembly GCA_008921705.1). Lineage (NCBI taxonomy): Eukaryota > Metazoa > Chordata > Aves > Charadriiformes > Burhinidae > Burhinus > Burhinus oedicnemus. The sequence continues at coordinate 406,604 of VFFE01007179.1, read as the reverse complement.
ATAATTTTGCAAGTGAATGATTCACACACAAAAATCTAATTGCAAATGGAGCTTGCTGGAAGCTTTTTGTTTATGTGATGTTGGGGGTGAAGGAGAGAGCAAAAATGATACAGACTCTGTAATTTGATGATCTTTCTCTTGAGGTTCGACGTGGAAGGTGATTTTCAACATCCAGATGATTTGGAGTTTTTATCCTTAACTGTTACGGTTTAGACAGCACTAAAACTTGAAAATAAATATCCACATTTGTGGGATATGGAAGTGATATGGGGAGAGTGGATGATTGCTGAAGAAAAGCAAAGCCCTTCCTTCTGCTTCATTGAGAAAGGGGGAAGAAATAGCACCAAAACCAAGTTAGCAAATATCAAACACCGATCAAGGGCAGAAGCCCTTGAGGAAGCCCCTTAGCTAGAGAGTTAAAAACCTAAGAGTTTCTCAGGAATATTCCAACCACTTAACTGCAGGTATCAGGACAAGGGGCAACAGGCACAAAGTGGAACACAGGAAATTCCATCTCGACATGAGGAAACACTTCTCTACTTTGAGGGTGACAAAGCACTGGAACAGGCTGCCCAGAGAGATGGTGGAATCTCGTTCTCTGGAGATACTCAAAACCTGCCAGGATGAATTCCTGTTCAACCTGCTTTAGGTGAACTTGCTTTGGCAGGGGGGTTGGACTAGATGATCTCCAAAGGTCTCTTCCAACCCTGACCATTCTGTGATTCTGTAAAAGAGACATGTAGGTGCTAGGAGTCACGTCCCACATTCTTTCCACAAACAAGAGAGAATCAGGATGTCCAGCTAGGCATCTGCCCGAATCCCCCTTTGGAGAGACACATTCTCTACCCCAACTAAAGAAAAAAAGCCTCTGCAGACTGGTCTCCCAGCACAGGCACCTAAAGAAAGAGCCTGTATTTAGGCAATCTTAGTCCCCTGTGTGATTTTGGTGCACAAAACTTTTGTTTTCCTTTCACTAGCTGTTTGCATTCCCCCGTGTAAGAACGGTGGTCACTGTGTTCGAACCAACGTGTGCTCCTGTACCGAAGGCTACACTGGAAGAAGGTGTCAGAAAAGTAAGTTACAAACTTCCCTTTGCTTTCCAATGTTCTCTGACTCATAAACAATTTTTCTTCCTTTTGTGCATGTTCAACAGAATAGTCTGGATTTATACCATGATCTCCTATATTTCCATCAGAGCACATGTATCACTACATTATGTCTAAAACCAACCTGTTAATTAGACTAGCATTAAGTCAAGTCAATGTTGGGAGTAGAACGTTTTGCTAGAATCCTCTCTAAATATTTCATGTATTCACAATGAGTAACTCTCGTATTTGGAGATGAATTAATTATTTTGCCTTAAAGATTTTTTGGGGAAAAAAAAAAAAATGAAGCCAAAGGCAGAGCAGCTGACTGAGATCCTTAAAAATATTAGAACGTCATACTTCTAGCTTAATTAAGACAGCTGGTTAATAACGCTTCAGCCTTGCTTTTGTTCTTGTCACTGAAAACTCCCTCTTCACCTTAGCATCAGTATTCATAACTGATCCTTCTATTCTTCAGGGGAAATAGGTTATTTTGGCACTTTTACAGACTCTATTGCTCAACAATATCTGTCACCCAGGGAGTTTAGGATATGTATGTGGAAACTTTTTTTTTTTATTATTTTATTATTTCTTAACCAGTTTGAAATTGGCAAAAGGGGAGCTGTGAAAACAACCATTCTTGGCAGGAAGAATCTGTACGCTTCCAGAGCACTTTGTGTCTCTCGCACACTGAGAAAAAAAGCTAGTAAAAAAATTCCTTCCAGCAACAAAAGCCCTCTCAATCCCCATACTACAGCTCTCCCCTCCTTCAGCAGAGAAAATCACGACGCACAGTTCTGCCTGGCTGCAAAGTACACAATTGAATAGTCTGTTCTGGCAGGAACAAGCTGGAGGGAAGAAAGGAGGAAAAAAACCCTTATGTTTGGCATCTTGTTTTCGAGGTTAGAGAACATTAGAAAAGTGCAGTTTCCAGCTTTAAACATCTCCAGACAGATCAAAGGAAAAAGAGGTGATCATGATTGCAGTCTAGCAAAGCACTCCCATAAATACTCCAACTGCTGCCAACCCACAACATGTTTCTTTCCACTTTCAAAAAGTTTATGAGGTTTTGTTGCCCACCTTGGCATAATCTTTTCAAAAACGCTTTCTGATATGATGAAAATGCTTTTGTTCTGTACAATCTCAGCCTCCATTCTACTCCAATGACCACTATGCAGTCTGTTTAATTTAGCCTAGTGTTATAAAGACTTAAAGAAAGGAATTGTGTCTGTAATGAAGAAAAACATGGTTAAGTAGAAGGGAAATGCTACTATTTGCTTACTCTTACTGGCCCCTGACTATTAATAGCTAAAAAAATTTGAGTAATGATTCTTTTTTCTTACTTACAATCAACAGCACATGGGACAGGTATCATGATCCATAGAAATAAATAGGTTATTCACAAGCGCGTCGTAGCAAACAGTTGCTATTACAGCTGTACGTCTTATTGTTGCTGTTGTATGAAATAGATTCTCTCTCCTCTGCCAGAGGATCCAGATTTCTCCACTCCTCTGGAGCGAAGGACTGCAGGGCAGACAGCAGAAGTCAGTTCCAGCTGACCTCCACAAACCTTCCCCCGAAAGAAAACGGAGAGAAGTAGCGCTCCCATCAGTTGGAGGCGGCCCTCAGTCCAGTACATCTCAGAGTTCAAATGCCAAAGGCAGTTCATACCTTTTTTTGGCATGATTTTATATTATTTTCAATTAGGCACTGACCTGATTAGTGGATCAGCTGACGTACTTGGCACACACTTGAAGTCAAGGAGTATGTACATAGACACATGTTCCTAACTTATTTACACACAGACAAATGAAAAAGTGGAAAGTAAATTCCCTGCATGAAGAAGTTCCACTTCCCAATCCCTTTTTCTTAAATAAAGTGTATAAAAAGTACCACAATATCCATCTTACGGTCCAAAAAGAGCTAATATGTCGTGTAGCTCTTTCTGTCTCATTTGCAGGGTCGCTAGCAGTATATATATGTATTTATCCGTTTATCAAATTAATTTTGATAATCCTGTGGCCACTTCAGCTGCTGTCTCTGTAGAGGTGAGACCAGCCCTGTGGGCCGTGTGCCTGAGTGCCCAGAATCCCAGCGGGGAGATGATCCATGCAGTGCTTCTGCCAGCCTTCCTGGGAAGGGTATGACAAGAAGGAATCAGACAAAAAAAAGCCCAAAACCCAGTGGATTTCTACTTTATAGAGAGGATTTTTTCTGGATTTATACATCTTTTCTGTTTGCCATTAAGGACCCCACGTAACCCAGCCGTGCCCTGAGTTGCACAGGGTATTGCAACTCGCACAGAGTTGTAATATCCTTACACAAAGAGTAAGGAAAAGAAATACAGACATGACAATAGCAAAACTGTAATTAGATACCAAGTTTACTGGAAGTTTAATACTGCAACAGCTCCCATTTGCAAATCACCAGGACAATGTACCACATTTCCAGAGGAACTGCCAGAGGTGAACCTGTGGCCCAAATCATGGCTCGGTGATGTCTAACCTGTTGCTGCCAGGTTACCCCACGCTGAGAAATGTAGACCTGGCTTAACCAAAATGAGGAACGTGACAATTCTGAGAAAACCAGCTCCTTATGAGGGGTTTTATCGTTATTGTAATTGTTCTTCACTCTCTGAATATGAGTTTTCAGTGTCCTTAAGTCTTTTTACACTTTTAGTACACTTTCAAAAACCTCTGTCAGCAAATCCACTTTACTATGTACTTACACTGAGTCTCTAATCTTAGAAATTTGGGGTGGATTTATTACCTGCCTAATAAAACCTATGAAGATAGAGTGAGTAAACTTAAGACTAAAAAAGACAGGTCCAAAGAAGTTTCCCACACGTGTATTACACGCAGAGCAGCCTCATATTCTTGATCTTTAGTTTGGGAAAATATTTGTGGGTTTGGGGAATTCCCATGAACCATAAAAACTGAGAAAAATCCATTTCAGAAACAGTGATCTCAACAAAAATATTACCTTTTTGAACCTGCAGCGAATGCTAGAAATCGGCAGTCTTTTCAATTTTGTCATTGTTTATATACAGCAGTACACAGTTTTTGCACACATATCTCTGAAACCTACTGATGATGATATGGATGCGTTAGTAAACCCTTAGATTTCAGCTTTAATTTGCTCTGACACAGAGTTAGAGCATGGGGAAAATTCCCTGCCATGCACAGCCTTGATTACAGTAGGGATGTTACAGTTTCCAGGTTCGTGGTACCATAACACACTCCTGGATGACCCCTTTGATGGAGCTGCATGAAGTCAGGGAAGCCGGAAGCACTTGGATGCCCATCCTGGAGATAATGCACAGATTAGGTTTGTTCCTAATGTGTGAACCCCAGTGTCTTGCAACTCAGTTATAAGTAGCAGCCGGTCAAGTGGGACAGACATTTGTCCTTGTGATGAGTCAATAAAATAAGAATGATAATATTTGGGTGTCTGTTTCTCTGGTAATTAATGCTCATTAAGTACTTCTTTCATCTTAAAAAATATTATAAAAGGCACCTGAATATTCATAAATGAAATAACAGAATAAAGAATTCATATACTCCAAAGAAATTGCATATTTGTCACGATACCAGCTTTATGAAGTTTTTTTTTTTTTTTTAGGCAGGAGCAGTGTTTAGAGGCAAAGACAAAAATAACCCCAATCAGTTTTTGTTCACTTACCCCTTGGATATTTTGGCATTGTTTCCACTGCCTTTAGACATTTCTCTTTCCTTCTTAACATCTCACCTGAATGGACAGAGCAACAAAAGCTTCTGCTTGCCTTTGGCAGCTTCGGGTTCTCAGCTGAAGGAGATAATTAAAACTAAAAGCCGTGGCAGCCAATCAAAGACAGGTTCTTTCTAACCTGAACCCACATCCGCTATTGGTTTATTTTAAATATAGAGCAACATGCCTTAGGATTTTCACTTCCCTCCCTGCAGGGTTTGGCATTTCGAATGCTCTCTGCCTGACGGCCAAAACCCTGCGGGAGAGCGTGGCAGCACCGCACCTTTGCCAGCCGAGCCGACCCTTCCTTTTAGCGTAGGGAGAAAGGCATTCAGCCTGAAAGCTCGCGTTTGTTTTGTACGTAAATAAACATCCTCGTAAAAAAAACAACCAACCAAACAAAAAAAATGTAAATCAACCAGGTCTGATTGGCTGCCAGCTGAAATATAAGGTTTTACCTGGTGTGTTTACTGATAAATAACTGCCTGGTGGTTACGCACACCAGACACCCGCACCCAGGACGAGCGGGCGTCAGAGCCGACAGTGAAATGCATGGTTATGCCTCAGCAATCGCACAACCTTGTATCCTCACTCGCTACGCGTTGTTTTCACTATAATCAGTCTTGCTGAGTGGAAAGAGGCAAATGCTGGCAGTACCTCAAAATAAAATATATTTCTGGATCGACTTTGCATCAAATAAACGCACTCGGCGTTAAGACTAAAGAAAAGCTATTCGTGCCCGGTTGTAAATTCCCTCTCGAAAAAATGCACAGCTGTAACAGTCCTGGGATATCCCTCCTGGTCATGAGGAGCAGCGTTCACACTGATTGCTACTGCATCCTTACAAAAATTATAAACAACGACAATGGATTAGATTTCATGTATTTCCTACACATATGTTCATAGGACTGCTTCAGGAACAACTCTTAAAAAAAAGGAAAGCTAATAAAAGCTGAGTTTGTTTTACTTATGAAGGGTTGGAGTGAAGAGAAAGGGAGAAAAAGAGAGATTCATGGGACCCCGGGTTTATCCCTTCTCCGCTGCTGTCTGCGTCTCGCCACTCCAGCTCTGAGCAGAAAGGCAAGCCACAGCTCCCTCTGGAGCTCATCAGCAAGCAAAGGTCATAGGAGAACAGCGCTGAACATCCTCCTCCTCCCTTCTCCAGAGCACCAAGCACACCTGCAGCCTGACCTCGGCCCCTCCTGGGACACCGTACCTTCTCAACGCTCCTCTGGCAGCCGGCGAACGGGGGGTTTACTCACGCTTTAAAACACAGAGACCGTGTCTCCCCCGGCGTCTATTTTATCATGGCGGTCCAAATCCTGCCGACTTTGTATCACATAAATCATGGCACTGACATTGAGACTTTGCAGATTGGGTCTCAAAGTTAGGAGATAACTATTTCTCCATTTCAGTAATTCCTGCAGGCAGGATTTATAGCCAATACACAGTGTGCAATATAACTCACGCTCATTCTTCCAGCTCTGCTTGCTCCTCTTCCCTCCCCTTCCTTCCCAGTACCATGAGGACTGTACCTGTGTGAGAGCTAGAGGCAAAGTAATTGGAAACGTGAACACTGGGTTTCAACGGCAGCTTTTTGCTAAGCAATGTCATATTGTGAAAGTCACCGATTTCCCATTTTCCAGCCGTCCCGTGTAACGTTTCTGTAGATTGCTGCCTTGCCAGCTGCATAAGCAGGAAGTTTTACTGCTCAATAAATTAAACTTCCACCGAGTTATCATCTTGACAATGGGCGAAATATTTTCTGGAATATCTTCATTGCGTAGGCAGATTGACTCAAGCCATCTGAAAACAGCAAACCAGAGGTCCAGCATACCCTCCCACACAACTGAGCAGGGAACAATCCACGTATCTCATCCAAATAGACGGAGTAATCACTTGTGTTAGACTTGCTTCTCGTATGTCAAGGATGTGCTTAAAGGCAACAACTACTTTTCTAAGATCTCTGGATGGTAGATATCCTCGGACAGTGGGTGTTTGGAAATAAGTAAACAACTACTCATAGCAGAGAGACTTTTAACTTACTGTTAAAAGCATTAGTTTTGTGACAGAAGTAGAAGGATTGGCAGGTTGGCTTATTGACTAGTTGGTGCACAGTCTGGAGACACGGGAAAAGCAAACACTGGTCTCAGTTCTTACTAGATTTTCCAGCCAATGTAACAGAATAGGTTCATATTAAATGTCATCTTCCTTCCTTGGGCTGGAAATACAACATAAGACGAAGAAAAAAAAGCCAGGGCTACTATTGCCTTTCCCATTCAACTGAACACAGCGTGATCCATGCGTCTTGCCCGGGGGCAACGGGGAGAGCTCTGACTTCCCGGAGAAAGGGAGAAAGCCAAATAGGAGACAGTGACTCAAGGTTCAACCTTGGTTTGTGGTTTGCTTGCAGGGCAGTGCTCCTCTCTGCTCACTCTTAGCAAGGATTTGTGACAAAACCATTAGTTGGCTTTTCTTAAAAGCTAAATTTTGTTTACATATATGTAGCCAGTGCATTTATTTTAATAGAAGTGGTGAGCACATGCCGTTATCTCTACATTTATTTTGCAGGAAGAGAATAAGAATATATCTGGGTAAGAACTGAGTATATATCCTAAATAAGCCCAAAAGCCTTATTAAATTTTTGTTCATTCCATAAGCAAAACATTCACAAACTGCAGCATGAATTTTACTAGAGAATCTATGTTTTGAGCCAGTATTTCTTTACTTGTATCTTAAAGGCGTTAAAAAAATGTGTCAGATCTGCTGCTGTATGTAGATGCACACTTAAACTGAAAGAGCAGGGATTCCTGAATTACTGCATTTCTCTTTGCAGTGGGTTTCTGTGTGAGGATAAGTGCTTTTTTCCACTAATTGATTTAAGAAACAATACTTTTGGGGGTCTATTTTAAATTAAAATATTTTTAAAATGTCACTTCTTAAAAAGGGGGCATGGGATCTACCACTTGAAAAGCCCGGAGGACGGCCAGTTCTGGAGATTAACATTGTTTGATTATCCACAAAAAGACATTGTCAAGACAATCCTCTCCAGCATCGATTCCCAAGTAAGCTTTAGCTTACTTTCTATGACAGATAACAACAGGACGACTAACAGATTAGTGCTGTGCCAATGCAGACGGCAGTCCTCTTCCCAAGCCCCTGACCAGGCTTCCACCGGAGGTCCTCGCCTTTTGGTTGGGTTATCAGCTGGACCACTGTGGCCTGTGGCTGGTCTTCTTGGTTTGAGACTGCGTCTCCCATGCCACTGTGTTCTGTCGCAGATGGAGTGATGCACTTCACTCACAGAGAGAAGCAGCAATACATTTGTTGATATAAAACAGGGATTTAACCAAGTTCGATAGTAAATGAGACAGTGTTTTAACAAGATTCGAGATGGCAAGGTCCACTTGGTTATTTACTGCATGGAGGACAGCATCAGACAGAACTGTCAGGGAGACCCTCCCATTGAGTCAAGGTTTCAGAAAAGACCCTCTTGCTTTCTAAAATCCTTCTCAGAGAGGAGTCTGGGTGCTGCTGGATCCAGTCCTAGTCCCAGACTTACTCAACAGTTATGTCTAAAGGATTATATGTGTGCGATCAATCCTTTATATCACTTAGCTAAGATTTCAAAGTTTTGCATGCTATTAGTCACTTAAAGAGGATTTGTTGTGGCACAGAATCTCTGAATCTTGAGAAGTAACCTTGAGAGACATCCACACTCAAGGGGACATCCTGGCATGCAGTCTGCTGCCGTTCAGGAGAGCTCAAAGGGCTCTTGGGCTGTTCACTATTTCTGGGGGTAAGGTGATTGACTTATGGTCATATTTGCATATTGACCACAGAACCAGCATTGCTCAAGTTAGCCCTTGGCTATTGTGATGTTATCTGTCTCCCTGAAACCACCTTTGAGCCAGATGGAGCCATCATGACTAGATGCATCTACTATGACCACCATGGGTGGTTACCGCTTGGGCAGGGTTACGGGAGATAAAGATCAGGTTGGCGCCTGGAGGGGAGCACACCGTCACAGGTTCTCCTCAGTTACTCTGCCTGAATCTCCTTTTTTCTTTGTGCGGATGAAAATAAACCAAATTGCATCAAACACAGGCAATGGCTTAGCCCACTCAGTGCAATGAAAACATGCCTAAATGGCAGGTCATACTGCAAGCACAGAAGCTGCAAAAACAATCAACAGAGGAAAACAATGTGTATGAGAATCCTCTTTCACTTCTTATTCAGGCATGACAAGAAAGCAGCCCAACAGAACAATTTATACACACGCTGCAATGGTTCGCTGACCTAATAAAACACAGAGCATTCTTCAATGAAGAGAAAATGTTACCAAACCCGAGACCCTAACAAGACAGGAATATGAGCTGTGCTGAGTATACTTTACAATTCCCCACATTAATTACGTACTAACAGTTGCAAAGATGAGAATGAAGTATAGCTATAGTCTCTTTCAAATTAACAGTGTTGCAATCAGACTAAAACCACTCAGTAAATGAGAAAAAGGTTTTGCTAACGATCTCAAAATCTGACAGCTCCTGGCAGAGTATTCCCCAAATATATAAATGCGCACCTGCACATGCTTATTTTGTTTGTAGTAGCTTTCATTCTGAAAGATGCTGAAATATTTTGCTGCTATCCAAACATCACACCGTTGTATCTTTAGAAAGACTTTCACCTGACAAGAGACAATAGGCAAAATAAAGACCAGGAGACCCAGAGGGAGAAATATTTCGGTCCAAGGAGAGTGGAGAGTCCCTTATCTTGTACACAATCCCTCGTTGGTTTCCATAGCTTCCTGAGGTTTCAGAGTCTTGCCCATTATCAGGGAAATTTTTGGAAGTACAGACAGAGAGATCAGGATGTTCTTTAACTGATAGAAAATTGCATCTTCTGATGAGGGTGACATGACAGAGCAAACAGGAGTGCAGTACGGTACAACCCAACACTCAGAGTTTAGCCTAACATCTTGGTAGTTTTGCCATCCAATATTAACTATTTTTCCCATTTTTTTTTCTGAAATTAGATTTATTTCCTGCTTTAATAACACTAAAACGCCCCCTGGGTATATCAGAGTACACATCAGAACGAAGACTAGACACAATTAGGCAAAGCACTAGCATTGCACTGCTATCTACATGGTCTACAATTTCTCAGATCATTTTTTCTTCTGAAATGTGGGCTAGGTCATGCAAACTAACTCATATTGCTACAGCCATGTGGTAAAGTGAATATATTATAAATGCAAACTGTCACCACACCCATCACAATTACATTTACAGCTCCCTCTGCGTCTTGTAGTAATTTGTTCTCCCGCACTGCATCCCTCAGAGGTTTCTGCCAGATTATTTTTACTATTCAGAAAGGTAATTTATTGAAGAAGTGCTTTGCATCTCTGTCAAAGATACATGAAGCGAGAAATAGGGATGAGCAAACCTCAAAATGATTGGTAGCTTGATAAGGAAAAGGATCCAAATTTTAGAAGAACCTTGCACAAAAACTGCAAACAATTTTATTACCTGACAAATATTCCTTCTCTTAAAATTAAATCTGTGCCTATACTTACTGACATTCCATGGATCGCACATCTGAGGTTACACTGATAGAGCTTGGAGAGAAAGTTATTTCTTTATTTACAAATCCAAATCAACAGAGATGAGGAATTTCAGAGTAAATCCAGCTCTGGAACAACATACGTGCCTAAAACTCGGCACGGGCAAAACTAGTTCCTCACTGCCCTTGGAAGTAGAAAAAAATGGACTAAAAATTCCTAGTGTCCCGAATATAAGATGTTTTTCAGAGCTATGTGCATTTGGGACCTTCACAGCAGCAGATATATTGGTACATCCATCTCGCTAATGATCTGTTGAGCATCAGTTATACCCTCTAAAGGCAAGAATGACATTTTTTTATCTCGACTGGTTTCTGCTGGTGTCAGGGCAGTAGAATCCAAACAGTGCTGCCCTTTGTTAGAAACACCTGGTTTGGCCAGAACACATCCACTTTGTGATTCATTTTTTCAAAGGACTAAAGATCATTCAGCAAGATCAAATCTTTATTTGGAGCCTAGAAGCATTGATCCAATTGTTTCCTTCCTGTGGTCAGAATAATGTTTCATTTGAGCAGTGCTGCTGGGATGCATCATGCACCCGGAGAGATGGGGAACCTTCTTTCCAGTCGGTCAGTTGAGCTGTGCCGTTTAGTCAAACTGCTGACCTGACCCTCCAGTTCTCGTCCTCTGAAAAAGATCAGCAGCATCCTTACATTTTAAGGCTGCAGTCTCATGATGGTCCCGTTCCAGGCACAGACCTTCTCCCCGGTTCTTGTGTTTTATCAATAGATGTTGTATATTACCTATAAACATTGGAAAAGGACTAGAAGTGCCAGTTTTAACACAAAACCCACTGCTTTCACATCTATTGGTTTCATTTTTGTTCTCAGCTTGAGTTCCGTCATCTGTATTTTCCTGACGAGACCAGATAGTGTTATTTTTAAATCTGTCCCACGCTCTGTGTCCTTACTGTGTCGGATCTCCCCAGCTACAGCTCTTTGTGTTTGAGAACGCCGCACCAAATCAAGATAACCGCTAAGCAGAAAGGAGAAAACGAGCGTTGAAACAACATGTACACATACAAAAGCCAAAACTGCGACTGATCAAGCTTCCTGCTCCTCAAAAGAGCAATAGAGAGAGCAAGTCGAAATATGTGCTAGACCAAAGTCAGTCCAAAACCAGCTCCAGCCAGGAATAAAAGCAATGCCTGTGAATCACGTATAAATGACAGCACAGGGACGGTGACTTAAAGGATACGTTGAAGTATATATCTACCAGTAGGTGTTCTTTTGGCCGCATTTCTGTGTTCTTTGTCAGTAAAGCTATAGCCTGATGCATTACCTTAGCTGGCCCACACAGATGTTACTGCTTGAGGCTATTTTCTCTCTTCCATCCAAAGGCAGAATGCATCCAGAAGCAGGTCAATTTTCTCAGTTTCTACAGGGCATAAAAAAAAAAAAAAAAAAGGAGAAAAAAAAAAAAAAGAAAAGCTGTCTTGAAAACTACATCTTCTAATCAGCACTGCAGCATGACGCACTGTCTCCTCGTCAGCAGCATGGCTCAGGATATGTGATGGCAGGTACTTTTTGATTCAGACAGAAATAGTCTGTGCAGTCTCATTGTCAGGAAAGGACATGGATGTTCAGCTGCAGCAAGGCACATTCCTGAAACATTGCAGAGGATCCCTTTCTGCCAAGGTTTTAGGAGCTTGATTTAATATTCCCTCTGTTTTGACTTTATGAGGGTGGTGACGAAGACTGTCCTATTTCAACAAAATTACAAACTTTTCACTACTTATTATTATCTACTTCTAGCGAGAAAAGGTGTAATGGGGTACTTGCATCAAAAGGTGGCTTAGGTTCAACTTGAAAAGTTCTTGTTTGCGAATCCACAGAAGCAGTGGGAGTCTGAAGGAAATCCCTAGCTTCTTTTAATCACTGTAAACTAATCAGCAACTTCTGCTGGCAAATATTGTGACTGTTAGTTAGAAAAAGAGATTATTCTCAATTGCATATAGTATGTGCAGATCAGCAAACTGTGCCCGGTGCTTAACTTTGCCCCAGTCCCTTTTGGCTTCGCATAGCAGGGCTAATTTGCTTAATACTCCGCATGTTTTAGATGAACTGTTACTGCAAATCAGTGGCAAAAAGGGCAGGCAAAGGAAGACACCGGAACTGTAGATGTCCATCACTGATCTTACACCAGGAGGACCTATTTGACTTTCCAGACAACATTTAAGGTGTTCACTGGTTTGTTTCTTTTTAATTTTAGTAATCTCTGGAAATATTTAATTTGCAGGAAAATTCTTCCCTTTGGCTGACAAAGCAGGAGTCCTGGCTGCCTTAAAGAGGCTGGGGCTGAACAGTTGAACTATGGAGCTCCATGAAGGTTGATAAAAAGAGTTGCAAGAAGCACTTCACTGGGTCAAGTCAGCCTAGAGGGGATAAGTTATGAAAAGGGTCACAGGAAATTTTAAGTGATTATAAGGTCAAAATGCATTAAAGCCATCAAAGAGAAATAGCTGCTGCATAGAATGGAAAACTTAGCAACTTGTGAATGCCTTTCAGTGCACGGAAGAATTGTGTGCGTTTTGTATGATGTTGTGTGCAACACCTGCAGCTGCTTGTTACCTTATCAAAATCACCCCTCACCTGAAATACAGCATGTAATCATGCTTTTTCTTTAACCTGCATTATCACCCTAAACATAGGCTTAGCTTATCTACCTTAACAGTTTTGGAAAACGTAAGATCATGGAAGCCCTTTCTAGTTTTCAACGGTGGCCTTGCAGAATTGTGGCGTGTTTTAGAGTTGAGTAACTCTATAGCATATGAAATTCTGTGCTTCGGTTCTTACCCAGCATGGAAATGTCGACACTGACAGCAAGGGCAATGGCATTAAGGCTTTAGTGGTACTTACTGCTGGCCAGCTTGCACCCAGGACATGTTGACAGTAGAGGACTCTCCCTACCCCCATCTATATACCCTACCCACCTGCAACAAAGGGAAGGCAGGAACGTGTTTACATCCCTATTATTAGGGCTAGTCCCCAAGGCAGGTGGAAAACCTATCAAACCAATGCTGTCTTTGGGTCAAGACGCCAGACCTTTTTTAAGAGGAGGGGAAAAAAAGAATTGTGAGTCTTTTCAAAGTCATGCCAGTGCCTAGGAGGATTACAATAATTCGATTTGCTCTCCTAGTGTCTGATAATTTATTTAGTTTTCCTGTGAGAGGCTGTAACATTTTTGTTTGCTGGTTTGAAATTGGAGCTTCTCCACAGAGGCCAAGGAATGGGACTAGAAAGGATCCAAACTAGTTATCATCAACAAATGCTGAAGTCTGCCTGACGGGTATCGAGACGGAATTGTATTTAAGAAAGTTAAAGAAAGGGAAAACAAGGTGGAGACATCAGACAGGAAAAGGGGAGAGATAAGGCTGCGTTCATTTACATAAAGGTGCTCGGGAGTTCTCTGGCAAGGGGAGAAAGCCTCTGCCCTGGAGGGCAGCCAGGCAGAAGAGCCCCTCCAGTTCAGAGCAGGTTTGGCCCTGATCCTACCTTTCCCACTTAAGTACTTCCCTCAGTTCACTTTGAATTGAACTCCTTTGGGTTTACCGCTTAAGTGAGAGATGCCGTAAGCAGCAAAAAAAATGTAAAGGAAGTTTATGTTATATTTTCATAGTTGTTCATTTGTAAGGCAGCTGAACAAAGAGAGAAAAAAAATCCCAAGTTTAAAGTCAGTGTGAGCTGTTATGTTTTACCAAGACCGGAGCTCACCTGCTACTTAACGTTTTGCTGAGTTACAATGCAAATCGAGCTGGAACAAGTTGAGTTACACACACATTGAAAACTGAAAGCGAATCAGAAAGCACACTGGTTTGACTCCCTGTAACTGAAGGAAGAGTCTATTGTCATGTCATTTGAAAAATCTGATATCAGTACAAAACAGCCAACAATATCTTAAAATGCAATTGTTTGTATAATGTTAAAAATACGCAGAAAATGTAAGGGACAAAAAAGAAAAGAGAAATACCTATTTGAACAAATATTACTGTGCTTCTAGTTACTTTTTATCGGCTTTACTTTTTAAGGGGTGGGGGGAAGACGTTATCCAAGTTTCACATGATCTCAAAATCAAATCCCTGGACTTCAGCTGTATGATTTTGGGACAGCGGGTTAGCATTGGAGACACTATGGTCCATGAATATCACAAAGCAGAAGGTCATTTGAAATCTAGATCCAAATTTTATGGTTTGGGGTCGCCTTTTCTAAATTCTGAATATCTGAGCTGCTTTATAACTGAAACAGGAAGTCAAATACAGCACAACATAAGATTGCAGATCAGAAGTCCGTTATGGGAGACGTGAGATCAAAAGGGGGACGAAAAGGAAGAGGGAAAATAAAAACGATTTCAGAGTTATGGTTGCCATAACACTTTGAACTCATCTGGGTTTTAACTAGTGGTTGCAGCACTTTTTGATAGCTCAGCAAGAACTGCAGATCCCCGTTAGCCTTAGCAAGCAGAGGCCAAGATTACAGCATGGATCAGGAGAGGCAGAGAAAGAAGGAAACAGAGGACGACAGTTTGAGGGCTGGGATCCAAGCAGCCCGTATAAGCGTGGGTAAGTCTGACCTGCCGGAGGGCAGGTCACTGTGCTGAGGGATCCAGGAGGCTTGGCGCAGAGCACCGTGCAAATGCCGCAGCCAACCAAGAGCAGCAACATAGCGCTGAAAGCCGCCAGGGCAGCAGCAGCTGCATTGAAGGAAGAGACCAGGATGTGAAAAAACACAAAAGCAATATTTCAGTGCATCAAAAGAATAGTTAGGGAATCTAAATCTACCTGTCCAAAAGTGCCTGCTCATACCTAAGAGAGGAACAGAAGGTTATTCTCCCATCAAATAACATTTGCTGTATTTTTGCATGATATTTTTTAATAACCATTACCATTTTGCGGCTCTTTGCAGGATTCCACCTTCTACAGCAAAGGTCTGAGGGGGGGGTGGGGGTGGTCATTTCACAGCCCTGTACATATACCGATGACTTGAAAATCAGAATTGCTACACCATTAGTATTCCAGTTCTGTTCTTACTGCTGATGTGCCAAAAGACATCACAACCTTAAGCCCGGTAAAGGCGCTGTAGTGCCACGTTTCAGCTGTCAGCCCCCTCGGTGCCTGCAGGAGCCGGCATCCGGCTCCCTGCTGCGGAAGAGCTGGGGGTTCGGCAGCCACACAGCTCCGCAAGCAAGGAGGCCTGCTGCTGATTACCGCTGTCGGTAATGAGTCGCTGGGAAATCCCATTGTGCTTATAAAGCTTTACACATGGCAGAAGCCATTCGACACAAATCTGTTCTCAAACCTTCATTGTCGGACTCTCCTAACTTGACACCCATACGTCTGTCCGACCGTTTCCTACGTAACACAGCTTTACTGTCTTCCACGCCGCTATCAAATGCCTTCTTCCAGGTAAAAGGCAAATCATTCCCACTCCCATCATAGCAGCACTGCCATGTTTATAAACTCCATTGCCTCTGATAGGTCCATCCTACACCTGCAGGCAAGGAGAAACAGGAGACGAGGACTTTGGGTATCTGCCTGTGGTATCCACCCATATCAGAGCAGGCTGGGATTGCAGATGTTTGACTTGCCAGAACAGTGAGATTTTACTGTTGGATGTTGCAAAACAACAATATTGATAAATACAGGGCTTAATCTGCGATACAAAAATTAGCAATTAGTTTTCTAATGAAATCTAGCAAAAAAATCTTTTGGCTTCATGTGGTTGAAAGAACAACTTAGGTTCCACATCTTATTTATATGGAAGAATAAAGTAAAGAGGTAAGTACTTTAACAAATAATGGTGCAAAAAGGCAATGGAGGAATAAATCTATTTAGTCTTTAAGCTCGGTTGAATGTAAAAACATTCCCCAAATTGTGTGAAAACAATCTATCCTCTTCAAGTCTTTTCTTATCCAAATGCACATCTGAGAACATGTTTTCCAATCAGGAATTGAAAGCTCTAACAAGTATTTGGTCTGCCCACAGCTGCCACAGAAAATTTCTTTCTTGTTTTTCTGAGAATCATTGTAACTAATGCCTCTCTCATTTTTCTGGTGAGGCAGCTCTTACTGGAGCTTCCCCAAAAGAGCTTCCACACAAGGCACAGCATTTTCCAGAAGGATTTATGGGAGCTATCAAGCCTCTGTGTTTCAGATTCTCGAATCCAAATCACTGTTCTGGTTTTTAATTACAAGCAATTAAACCTTCTGAAAGGCAGCGAATAAGTATCTAGTGAAGTCTCGCATCCTTTCCCAGCTACCATGTTCTTCCTTCGATATGTGTCTGCAGGTGTCTGCCATCCCACGTGCATGAACGGAGGGAAATGTGTCCGTCCAAATGTCTGCGACTGCCCAGCCGGTTGGAGGGGAAAGCACTGTAATAAACGTAAGCACCTCTACTGCCCATCAAAGAGATTATTATTACTTAGGCCAGTCAACATCAGTTGTAATCTTCTTTTAATATTAAAAAACAGTATAGTGAAGAGAATCTGTTTTGCTGCTTCAGCAGTTTGCAGAAAAATTGTTTTAAGTACAGGTAATACAAAATGCTGTATACATTTGATGCTCGCAAAGGAAAAAAGCGGTGTAGGGGAGCCCTTGGTTCTGCTTCATGCAGCTGTCTGTTATACATCTTGTTATGGAAATTCATTTTTCTAGTATTAAACGTGAAACATTGATTTTATGTTTTAACAGCTTCACATATTTTGTTATATTTTACAGAGAAACATCATATATTTCAAAATACGGAACTATTTAAAGTCTGTTATAAAGCCTTCTAAACTGATATACTCTCAAGGTCACCAGCTATATTTTGCTGCATAATTTGGAGAATGACGTGTTCTTACTCTGTAACTCTAACAGAGCTGACTACAGTTACATAAAAATGTAATTAAAAAAACCCTCTCACCCTAAAATATTTTCAAGGGATATTTTTCCTTACATGGCTATTCATTACCATGATGTTGACAGATAAACTGAATAAATTTATAATCAAGATGACATACTATATGTAAACCAGATTAAAATATTGGCTTTTTACCCTTTGGGTCCTGATAGTAAATATGATTTCAGAACCAGTGTTTTGAAATTATTAATAATTTATTCTGAAATTCTGAAGGAAGACTGTGTCTCTCACACATATACACCAAAACATGCATTCACTCTTTCAGGATCTCTGAAGAAATAATATATGCAATAAACATATCAAACTTTACTATGAGCATGTATTTATTTATAACAGGAAACACATAATATGCATATAACATATGAATATATCTTACGGAGAGTATACTTAGCTGATGGTGAGCTGAGCACGAGAAATAGCAAAGCTCCCAGTAGACAGTCATCAAAGATGAATTTCTTAAGAAGCAAATATCAAAGAATCCTGAACACTGATTATCTGATGAATAGAACACATTTGCTTCTTTAGAAATTAGCCATATGGAACAAAACCTAGCAGGTCACCTTTCAGACAGATCTCGAACATCCAGATACATCGTGTATGTCTTCTCACTTGTTTCATGTCAATCTGTTCAGCTGTTTGCCTGCAGAAATGTCTGAACGGTGGAGAATGTATAGGTCCAAACATCTGTGAGTGCTCTGGAGGATGGGTAGGAATGCTGTGCCAGACGCGTAAGTACTGCTTTAATTACTAAAGTTTTGTAGCCACGCATATTGCACCTGAGATATTTACGCATTAAATTTTCTACTATGTGTATATTGTGTTAGGTTTACGGTTGGACTCAACAGTCTTAAAGATCTTCTCCAACCACAATGATTCTATGATTCTATGATCCTATTACATGTCAAAGTCAACCATAACGTGATTAGCACCTAAATTCTGCCTCTTATTTGTCAAAACTGTCTTATGCTGTTGGTAAAACTATTACTTTCAAAGATATTTCTGAACTCAGCGTCGGTGTGAGAGAGAGACCTGACTCATCTTTTACTTATGTGGACACTGAGCACGACCTGTCAGACACAATTACTAGTCTTTAAATTAAATAATTTGGAATATAAGGTAAAAAAAGAAGGGTCAAGGACAAAAGGAAATGGAGTAGCCCATTCTGTGTACCCAGACGGCATTAAGCACAGAAAGAAATTCTATGTATCTGCTAACCTAAGAGCCAGACCTTGTAAATGCTACGTGTTCAGACTGACCACCGAGATGGCTGAAAGTATTTGCATGCGGAGGGACTGGAAGACCTGGAATAGGAAGAGACCTGTTACATACAGGGTCACTTCAGTTTGTGTATGTTATTAGCTTTACAGTAAAAAGGGCATGAGGCAAATATCAAGGCATTATCCCCTTTAAAGGGCAATCTTTCTTTCCTCTCACACTCACAGAGCGTAATTACTTATGGAAATCTTTTGTCAGTTAAATCCCAATGGCTGTGTAATTGTTTCTTTGTGCCAGCTGTCTTCTAGTTCAAACATGGTAATGTTTAAAGTTATTTATTAGTTGATGACATATTCTTGACTCAGTTTATTTAATAAATAAATTAATCGTGCTTGTTCCTGTGAAAGGCAAGTAAGGCTTACTATCATTAACAATTTCTGCGGTACTATGCAGGCACACAAGCCTAGGCAACTTCTTATATATCTATTTAACCAGCTCCTTTGAAACTTTGCTCCCAATCTGTTCGCTTTCTAGACACTCTGTTTTTACTATTTCTTCCCATGTTTTCACTCTAGTGGGGAATTAAATCAGCTTTTTGTCCAAAAGGAGCTGGCTGAAACTCTTAGGTCCCACAGCAAACCCAAAGAATCACCAAGTGGTTGGAATTTCTGGTTTTTTAAATAGGAAGAGAGAAGACTATTGTCAGAGCAGATGGTGAGGTCTTATAATGTTGCTCCAGGGCATTCATGGGGAGGCAGGGAGCAAGCAGGGGAACAAGAAAGTCTTCATCCTCACAGATGTTAGGTATAAAGTTTCGCATAGAAGTGTAACCCCTGAAAGCAAGTCTGGGTTTGTGTTTTAATGAGAGGCTATTTGCCCAAATCCAGAACTCAATGAAAAAAACATATTTATCTGCCTAGACTTAAAAAGCCTTCTGAGCACCTCCCTTGTTCAAAGAAGCGCTCACCTTCGCCTCGGCTCTGGCACTGATGAGCAGGCTGCTAGCAGCAGCACAGGACCGTAACCAACCTCTGGTTACATGGTTTTTGTTGCTCTCATCACTTTGACCTCTTTCCCATCTCCCAGCAGCACACGAATAGTGGGCCAAATCCACACGCTCTGCCAGGACCAGTGCATTTCTGGCAGGGAGGCGTTTGGTTCATCACACTACTCCACTGTGCAAAATTTCTTCGTCAAATTTAAGCCCCTGAGGTTTCCCCGTGCTCGGCACCCCCTTCTTGCTTGGATGCCTATGCCCAAATTCTGTGCTTCGCTACAGTACCAACAACGAGGCTGAATATGGTCTTGATTTGCACCATTTTCACTACAGACTTTGGCTGTTAAACTCAACAACAGAGCAAAACATTCACATTATAAGATAGGAAAGTAGTAGCATCATATTATTCATGACATTCAAAGATTACGTCATATTCTCTATTAATTTATTCTGTTTAAAATTATCTAAAACCATTATGTATTATTTATTATATTGCATGTGAATTTATTAATTTATATTATCTATTAATTATATTTTTTTCATATTACTCATCTAATTGTTTGCCATTTCACAATGCAAAAATTCTGTCTCTACAAGTAACAATCTGAGTAACTTTGCTCAGCAATCACTGTACCTTCTCCACTGCCTGGAAGCAATTCGGCCTCGATTGTTTCTCTGGGGTTTTTTCAAGGGTAGGAGGAGGTTCGACAACCCCAGCTTCATTCTTTGTTCTCCGTCTGTGAATTCACACAGCCACCTTTATCGGGATGCCAGTGGTGGAAATGCAGATACAGGTTTCATCTACACACTAAACCTCGTTTTTTCCTCATTAACTTCCTAACACACACCCAGTAGGGTGACTAAATGAAAGGTTCTCCGGAAACTTCCACTACTATTTTCTGGACATTTCTCAGAAGGAAACAATTGTTTCAGTCCTCTATACTGAGCTAGCTAGCCAGAGTAGGTCATTAAGCCAACAAAAGAGACAATGGACAAATACTGAAAATTCATCTTGGACATCTACTTTTCATTTATCTTTAATAAGAAGTCACAGATTACCTTCATCAGTGCATTTTCTAGTTCATAAAGGCCAAAGCACACATGGACAGTTCAAGACGTTTGAAGGCAGCAGTAGATATAGCCGCCACAATAAAATCTTCTCTAAATCTTCTCTCTTCAGTCTTCTATAAAACCAGAAAAAGCAAAACACAACATCCTTTACTTTTAGGTCCCTAATAATTATTTTAAACACATACAAGTACAAATACTGATGCCTCTCTCACCAGGAAAAACGGGCACAGATCTCTGTCACAAGTGATATTCCAAAATGTTTCAACCTTTCGGCCGACACCACCATTGACAGTAACCTAGAGCAGATTTTCCATTCTGTTGCAATGAAGATTGGCAATGTGTAAGCCAGAATACTTCTATGTCTAAAGTATTTTGAAAATGCCTCAGAGGGTGAGGCCGGACTGTGTTGTCAGAAATAGTCACCATGCATTAAGGAGCTTATATCTAATTTGGAACAGGTCTGCTACATTTTGGAGATGCAATCATACAAGGAAAATCTTTGCCTCTTTTGCAATGATGTGCATGTCCATTTAACGCAGTGAATTATGAATTTCTTAATGCTACAATCAATTAAACTCACAATGACATTCCAGAGACATCTCTGCGGGCTGTTTTATCTTACAGTTTCACCAGTCTCTGGCTACAAATAAACTGCAGAACTTGGCAAGAGTAAAAGCAGAGACTTTTAGGAGACATTGGTAACAGATAAAACACCATAGTCCTCTTTTATCAGACTGTAAATAAAAAGGTCAGTCAAGAGAATAGTTTTCTTCCCCACTCATCTGTAACTGAATAGAATAGCTTCTGAAAGAGAATCAATAAAATAGGTCATTTGTCCCAACAAATAAGGTGTATGGTGGAATACACACATTATCCTTGATAAATACCTATGACTTTGATGGTCATAGATTAAGAAATAATCATCAAGTTTCAGACTGTATTGCAAATGTAGGGAAATTACCTTTTGGGGGGGACAGGTTAAAAAATGTCATTTGAAATATTCAACGTCTCAACTATAGAAACCAGCAGCTTCATAGACTAGGCTTCTTCCATTAGAAGTTTTTTCTGTCTGACTCTGTTTTTAGCTTTCATGACAGCAGCATAAATATTCCAAAAATTACCTCTCTGAAAAGACGGAAACGGTATCCCAGGGTCACCATGTTTTCATCAGTGATTTCCTTCCCATTCCATATTAGATATTCCGTGCCTGTGGCTTCCTCTTGCCTCCTATGGTGTTAACACACGTGTCTCTTTCTCTCGAGCTAGAAAAGAAACATTAGACCAAAGAAGTGAAGACCTGGCAGTCCAACCTGATTGCACTGACAGATACAGCCAGAACGCAACACAGTAAAGTCAGAAGGCTTCTGGCCAGGGTTATGTGTCTGTTGTTTAAGGCTCTGAATGCAGGATCAAGGTATAATTCTAATAATTAATTATAAAGTATAAGAAGGTTATCATTGTGAAGGATCTTCATCATTAAAATTCATGCTGCTATCTTCTGTTCTAATATTATTGAACCCATACCAGCTCCTCATTGCCCTTCAGAATATCTTCTCTTTATTTGCATGTTATAAGTGTCAAGCTTATAGCCTTATAATTTCCTCAACATTCTTCCGTGTTCTCTCTCTCTCTGCATTGAACAACATCTCAGACAGGCTTTCTTCTAGCATTCCTATGTAACCCTTTCAAATCTTAAAAAAAGAAAAAATCTTAAAAAAGAATGTAGTTCGCATGCAAATTATAGCTCTGTTCTTTTAACACCCAGGGATAAATCTCTTTCTGTAATGGGCATTTATTGATTATAATTTTAACATAAGCTTAGCTTATTAAATGACTTTCTTTGCTGAATCTGTACAGGATAATGCATACATAGCCTGTGTCATTTTTAGTGTTTAGTGGCTTAGCATCCCTTGTAAATACATTTATGAAATATTCATTTGAACTTCAGCTATGTTATTATCCTCTGTGATTTCACTTCCAATTTTCTTCCAAAATGTTTTTAACTTTTCTGCTAACTGAGCTCTTGTTTTTCTGAGCACTACGGCAGGAAGCAGTGGGTGGAGAGGGAGAGACAGGCAGGTAGCAAAGGATAAAAAAGGAGGAAATCTTTTTCCTTTGTTTTCTTTCTTTGCGTCAACTGAGAATCAAAGAAACCATAGATGGAAAAAAAAGCCTGGTACCTTATCTAATGCCTGTTCTTCTGCCCATGCATGCCAGTACATCCCTAGCTGCTATAGGGGTCTCCACAAGAGTCCACCTCTCTTTGCATTACCTGTTCTTATTTTATCCACTACCAAGCTGAAAGGAGACTCAGCTTCCATTTTTCTCCAGTCCAAGTTCATAGCAAATGAATAGTAGTAATATCATACACAGTTCTCTGTATAGGTAATATCAAACACAGTTCTCTCTCTTCTAGCTCACTAGTGGAACAAAACTGGTGCTGGCACAAGGAACCCCGTTGCCGACAATACATTCCCCACTGGGAAAGGTTTTTGTTCCAGTGAATGAAACTCTGAGATTTTTCCAGTTATAAATCTGAATTATTTCAAAGTTTATGGAGGAGCTGAAGTAGCAGTCGGCAGATGATGGGCACACTGTTCCAGCTTGAGCGTGATTTCTTTCCTCTTCTGCCCCACTCACACCCAGGATTCACTTGGGCCTCCCTCTTTCAGGAGAAATTCAGAGGTTTGCAGCTGCCCATTCTAGGTCTTCAGGAATGTTTTGCAACAGACACCGATCAAAAACAAGTTTGCTTCATAAAAACTTTTTTCAACAAAACAGCACTTTCACCTTTCCAAAATAGCAGAAATACATCAAGTAGCTCGTATACTAGGAAGGCAAGTCGCTAGCTCCAGGTCACTGGAGTCCTACAGCAGATAGCCACCTCACACAGCGGGCTTTTAAAAAAGGAGCACCTGAAGGTCACCAGCACATCCATGTCTCTGCACATTCTTGTTCTGGGCACGGTATGGGTCAGTAGTTTTGACACAGCATGAACTCTCACTACCTGACTATACTCATAAGAGTAGCAGTTTACAAAGCTGTCTACAGCCTCTCCTTTCGAAGATGTGTAGAGTGGCAGTAAGTCTTCTTCTTCTCTCCTCTGTCCCGTAGCTGTCAGGCCTGAAGTTCAGTATAGGTATTTAGATTCTAATATTCCCTACTCTGGCAAAATCTCAACCTCCTCACTGAGTGTCAGCTGCCATGATAACACAGTAGACAAAACCAGTACAAATTTCAGCAAATGTTGTCACACATCTTGTTGCTGGCCTTCCAAGGTCACAATAACAATTAGCATAGCTCTGAGAATCACGTTTGGATGGCTTAGGATCTCACTATGTGTTTTCTAAAGACATTTCACTGGCCTGGTCTGTCTCTGAGACTTCAGATCACAACACAAAGAATTTACATGAGCTTAAAGCTGTGTCAAAATCAGAATCTAAGTCTAACAAACTGAAATTCTAGAATTTGTTCCTTCAGCCCCTCAATTTGTTGAAGTCGATTTTCTGTGAAAAAACCCTCTTAGGGATATATCAGACTCTTTCAGATCTGATGGAACAGTATGCTCCATGATGAAGGAGATGGTATTGGGTCATAGACACGTGTCTACTTTATTTTCAGATCTGTCTTAATGGTGCATGGTTTGCAGCCTCTGCCACACAAGAAAATATAAGAAGCCACTTGTCGATACACAGCTGACCAGTTTTGAAGGCATGTAGTCTGACTGCCTGTAACTAGGATACAATATTCTGGCAATATTTATAGAAGGTTTAACTCATGAGATCTAATTAAAATACTATGACATGTGTGTTCTTTTTGAATCAGTGCCCTATGAATTGGCTGTTCTCTTTCCTCTATGCCAAAACAATGTCATAACAATATAAACTGCTAATGAGGATGAAAAACTGGCTGAAAATTGACCAATTTAATTTATCTTTTTTCTCTCTTAAAAAAACCCCACTGATCCTTTTATTAACAGAATAGCTTCAAACGGATGGGCCTCTGTAAGTACACAGGTACTCTAGATAAGATAAAGAAGTTTTTCTGATTCCTTTTTACTTGGAATAAGTAGCTCATTACTGATTCTGTGGGACCATGAAATTAAATGTTCTTATGTCCTGGTTTCCAGAGGTGTAAAGTATGCAATCCACCAAATCCTCCCTTTTATTTATTGTGATAGCATCACCTTTGGGCGTATGTATTTAACATATCTTTCCATCTCAAGTCAAGAATGGATCTTTTAACAGCTGTTATTTTATTTCAATTAGAACAAAAGAAAATCAATTTTGGCACAAATCTGACCCAAATTCAATACCCAGAATGTATTCTGGCTTTCAAATTTAGACCTTGCACCGATCCATTTCTGACCCAGCCAAGGCAATTACTTTGGCAGTCTTCTCTTTCCCCATTGTTGGGGATAAAAGGAAAAAATAAAGAAAATTGTAAACATAACAGTCACATAGGCATGAAAAAGCCTATAGCAAACCATCTTTAATGCCTTGATATTTTTTTATTTATTGTCCTTTCCTCCATCATATGAAACTACAGAATCATAATATATTTTATCACAACATTTTCAAAAGCATCTAAATATTCCCTTTCTAATTACAAAACTTAGAATAAGTATATTCCTAAACAACTTTATCTTTCATTTGTAGCACTTTGCGAGCAAAAATGTCTATTTGGAAGCAGATGCATAAGACCAAATGTCTGTGCTTGCAGAAGTGGCTACACTGGTTCAGCTTGTGAAAAGAAGGTAAGGTCCAAAACTGCTGATTCTTATGGTAAGAGGGACAAAAATAACCAAATGTAACTGAAATAGCCAACAGGAAAGTGGATTAAAGTCTTCTTAACCTTATGAAAGATGTAAATAAAGTTACAAAATAGTTTAAAGGAAGTTTAATGACTGCTAAGCTGCCAAAATAACCCTGTATCCAAGTTCTATACAAAACAGTTCCCTCACGGAACTGTTTAATACTTCAAATTTAAAACCCACAAAAGCTGTGTCTATTCTGGTAGTTAGGGTCATCCTTAATACAGTGCCCCTCTCCAAACCCACTAATCATCTGCACAGCAAGCCCTGGAGAAAAATAGCTGATTGCAGTCCAGCCCAAGCCCAGAAGCTTTTCTAAATTGCAAAGGCAACCTGCTCTTCACCACCAGAAGCCACTCCACTTGCTTTTCACCCGTCTGCCTTCCTAACTTTGCCTGTCGTTTGCAACGTGAAATCTCAGGCCTTGCACCCAGGAGGTCTGCGAACAGCAATTAGTCTTGTTCATTCCTTCTCCACTCCAGTTTCTGATGTCCGCAGACGGCCCGCTTCGTCTTGCTGAGCTTGACCGCAAACTCTACAATAAATGTCATTACAGACCTATCCAAAAGTGGCAAAACACCAAAACAATTCACGTGGTCAGAGAGGGATCCACCTCACTCCTCCAAGTAACTTTGTCAGAGGCTCTTTTCCAAGATGAACTCTCCTAGCACTTGTTAGCGCTTGCTACTCCATTACCAAATGGGTGCTCCTGCATGTGCTCAGATGGAGCTGGTGGGGCTAAATCTTCTGTGCCCTTCCAAGGTGAATGACAGCCAAAACAGGTGACACTGTCCTGCTCTGTATCTTCCTGCTGTGATAGCTGTTCCCCTTGCCTTATGGAGAAACAAAGATTTCTTTCTTCCTGGCATTGACCAAAACAAACTGAAGTCCAGTCCCTGCAAATCTTTTTTTGCATGAATTTGAGAAGCACTGAGTTGGGGAAATACTATCCTCACCCCAAAAACCCCCAATAAGCCATGTCCAACTAACAGAATGGTACATCTGACAGCTGGGCTTGACCTGACCATCATATCAGTGTATGTCTTTGAGTCCAGTTTATCCCACACATCACCACGAAGACAAAACCTTTTTTTCCGTCTTGCTGTTGTGCCTGAACATGGTATATATCAACTTGAATTTCCCCTTCTAATTTGAGTACTATTTCATATGCCGCAACCCCTGCTTCTCAAAGAATCTCCTCCCCTCCAGAGCCACAAACATCCATAATATTTTACTTTTGCCATTGTTAAGGGTCACATTTTTAAGCCACAGTCATTTCCCGTAACTCAAACACTATTCCACTGAGATATCCTGACTGGCCCAATCTCCAGCTTTCAAAAAGGCAGGTTGCCTATACTCAAAGGCTAGGGGCAAAAATCAACATACTTTCATTTCAATTACATAATGCATTAAGAGAAAGCATTAAAATCTATTCAGATAGTCACTTTATTCTGTTAATGATAATGATATTTTAATATCAGAATTAAAGTACTGTATGGATTTTCTTAACAAGTATATTGTCATACTAAATTACAGCTCCTATATCAATACTGAAATGCAGCTGCTGTGGATAAGATGAGTAAGTATTGTAATTTTCTATATATAAAAAAATCTATTAAACAGGTTGTCTGTAGCCTAGGAAAATATGACGCACATTTTCTGAAATAATTAACAGAAGAATTCCAAATGGAAGCAGGAATATGCCATGATAAACTGCAATTATTCTCTGCGGGTGTTTATACCCAGAAGACTTTCCCTTGGTAGGTCAAGAGTTGCCCTTTCTGATACAGCAGACCAAGATTACCAGGATTGTTTTAGAGCATTATTCTAGTTGTGAAAGTGTGAAGTACGGTATTTGTCATTTCACAAATGAATTGGAACTTTGTTGCACTTAACAGAAAATATTAAATCAAAAAAAACAGGCTTCCTTTTTCACATGAATAAACTATTACACGGTAAATCAGTCCTGAAAGAAAAAGAAAGTAGAAAAAGATTCTGCATATTATGTATGTCCAAAATGCCAAGCCATCAATGATACATGTAGACACATGGGTCTCTCTAGCAATGATTCAGCTCACATTTTTTAAGACTGTTTGAAGCACTCTTCAGTTTCATGGCTTATTCCACAGAAATATTGATTGGCTGCACTGATATGAACGTGCATTGCTTTGATGTGAAGGAGGAACCGTTCTGAATAAAAGAGAATTAACAGGTTTCCTTCAGTACGTGAGCGATGCTGAAAGCTAGAATCAAAGTTAGTAATAAAAATGATGGATTTAATGGTGTCTAGTTTAAATAACATGGCTTATATTATGTGAAAGCAAATGAGCTACCCCTCCAAAAAACCAAAATTATGAGAGATATGAAAATACAAAGCTCATTTACTAGTATGGATTATAGTAAATTGTAAACATAGGAATTCATACCCATATTACTCTAGAAACATTGGGGCGATAGGCCTCCCAAGAGTTGATTTATCAGACTGGATCAGGTATAAGTGAACAATCTGAACAGGCTTTAATCAACTTCTCCAAACCTGTCAGTCATGGAAATCTCACAATTTAGCGAAGTAATTGTTCAAGTATTTAATTACGTTATTAGTGCACAGCTTTGTTTTTCCTAACACCAAACATAAATCCAATCTGTTGCAAGTAAAGCTGATACTTCTTGGGGTAACCTTGGTTGTCACGGAGAAAAGTTGTCACAGTTCTTCCAGTAACAACATTTACTTGTCTGAAGACAGTTAGTCTCCCCTGCCTGATTTTCTCTCATTTTCCTAAGCTAAACCAAACAAGTTTCAAACCCTGTTCTCTGTTGCTCTTATCTAAACACTCTCCAGTTTCTCCATCTCCTTCCCGACGTGTTGTAGCTGAGCGCCAGCGTGGGCTGATGCCCAGGAACTCCTGAGTCTCTGCTTAATACGTTTACAGCAAGAGATTTATATTTTTCTGTGACTCCACTGCAACCTGCTGAGTCTTTTCCACAGTGCTAATACCTTGTCACTTATTTCCCATTTGGCATTTATGCAGTTGATTTTTTCCTCTGTAAGCACCGTCTTTATTGTTTTTACTTAATTTTGTCTTATGGATTTCTAGCTGTTTCGCTCATTTATCAAAAAGATTTTTAGTTCTAAGCCTGCTTGCATTGCCTCCAAGTGTGACATTGTTCAAAAATGTGACATCTCATTGTCTAAGACACTAATGAAAGTAGCGAATTGTAGAAAAATAGGGGCTTATTGATCAAATTATTCCCTGATAACACTTTCCCAAACAAGCCTCGCTCCTTACTTATTTCATCTGAATCATATTTACTGGCATGACTGACTAAGACATGTCAGAAGTCTCCTTAAAGGGAAAAATGTATCTACTCCTGGTGGCTGCTTACCTTATTACAGTTGAGGGGCTTATAAGGTGATTGATTAATAATTTGTGTTAGTATCTTTGCAGATACCAACTTAGTCTGAATCTTTGGCTGTCGTTTCCTTGCTTTTCCTTTTTTTTTTTCTTGTTTAAAAATATGTACTATGTTCATTGGGACTATTTATATCCTTTGGGAGTTCTCAAAGCAAATCACTGCTGGTTTAGAAAATGCATCTTTAAATAGGCTGTGGTAAACTCTATGAGGCCCTGTTGACCTGGAAAAGCTGCTTCATGTAAAGCTCCTCTTATACACTAAGACTTTCCATATGGGGAGTTAATGCACAGTAGATAGCATACCGTAAATTCAAATCCCGGTTTATTGCCTGGTCATTTAACCTTGTAAACAGACCTTAAATCTGACTTTTCTGAATCTAAATACTCAGTTCCTTCCCTACGCTTCTTTGCATTTTTGTCCCCTTTTTAATTCTGATCATGTTAAACCTTTTGTCATATTTAACCTTTCCGTGATGACCGAAGAAAAGGCATTGAGCAGGTTAGCCTTGCCTGTGTCATCTACAATCTTCTCTCCTTCCCGTGAGATTTACTGCTCTGTTTTGCTATGGGAGTTAAAACTGGTGCTTTGCTCTGTTTCTGCTATGAATCTTCAAATAATGGGAACAATACAGCATCAGTGGCATGTAAAATTTGTCAAAAAAGCTGGATTAAACTAGAGTGGAGCAGCCCCTTCCCTTCCCTTCCCTTCCCTTCCCTTCCCTTCCCTTCCCTTCCCTTCCCTTCCCTCAGCACCAGCTGACAAGGGATGCTCTATGTGACTGCACCTGCAGCCAAGGGAATCGCACTAACCCCTTTTCCTAGGGAAGGAGATGCAAGGTGATTGCCACTTCTCCAGTTTAGGAGACTAATTTCCTCCTTTAAACTTAGTTTCTGGTCTCCAACTTAGTCTCACAAAATTAGAGTGAAAAATTCATTTTTAGCGGCATTTTTTTCAGAGCATAGACTCAAATCACTAAGGTGATAGACACAAGAAGCTGGGGGAAAAAGAAGGCCTCACTGCAGAACTCCTTTTTTTTTTCCACAAACTAAGTAGTGTCTGGAGTCTGGTTTCACCGGTGCATTTGGAAAAGTTGGACGGCCCATATTTACTTAATCAAGTTATTCCCCTTTCTCTGCTGTAATCTTTGATATAGTTCCCCTTTGCACAGTTAGGATTCCTGGAGGAACAATATACATTTTTCCAAATTGTTCATCATCTACATCCTAGTTCTCACATTTATATTGCCAAGTGATTTGCAATTCATTTTCTGACATTTTTGGTTTACTTTGTCTTGGACTTCTGCTAAACAAAGCCTGCCAACAGCATTCCTCAGAAGGCTAATGAACTTGCTAGAATAGCAATCACTCTCTTAGAAACCTTTTGCGTATTTTTAATTTGTATTGACTCTTTGAGAGATCCAGATAATTTAGCAAGTTTCGTGGCAGACATGAAGACAAATGCTCCTGCTGACTTTTACATTCAAAACAGCCATTAGAGCACATTTGTTCAGGGCTGGAAGGGGCGACCCAAACAAAACAGACTAAACAAGCCTCTTTTCCAGTGGAATCGCAGTTAAAAACTTTGGCACGAGGACCCAAAAGAGACTAAGACAATCGTTACATCGTTTGTACAACGGGGAGTTTTTCAGAAAGTTGAAATTCATACTGTATCTGTTGTCCTATCTGATACCATCACGCTTTCCTTGGCGTTTTTTTCCTTTCTAAATGGATTAAAGTAATAGCATTAATTAAGCCAACTGAATTAATTTAAGCTAAACAATGTTATCTACTTAGATATAAATGGTACATAATATTACACTACAAGCTATCGTGATGGTGGTTTTCCCAATAACAGTTTAAATATTAATGCGCTAAACTTGTCTGTCTGTTGAATATTTATTCTAAGGCATAAAGGTACCAAGAAGCGTAGCCTGTTACAGAAAATAATAATTAAGAAAAGGCAAACCTTGTAGCAGATATTTTTAACACTGGAATTTACCAGTAAATCGAACAGCAACAGGCCATTCCTTCCCTATGAATGAACTAGGAGACTGCCTTCCAAAGATTAAATGTACTATTGATTTCAGTACAGCCTGAAAATACAAGATGTTTTTAATAAACAATTTCTCATAGTAGGCAACCCTTTGCTGCAGTTAGTGACCTTAACATCACTATTACTTTGTTCATTTATACATCAAGAGACATTAAATCGCAAATCATGGCGCTCAAGTTACACGAGCTGTATTCAGCGTCTGTGAATACACAAGCTATTCATCTGTGGAGTTTTAGGGAAAAATGGCATGCCTGTTCATAAGTTATTTCAGAAATAAATGGAAGTACTATGAGGTAAAAAGGGGGAAGTCAAATATAAACAGTATCGAGCTACACGTGTATGTCAGACTATCTGCTTATTACAAAGGAACGTAAGAGTAGTTAAGAGAGAGTTATGCTATTTAAGCAAGAAAAATGGCTGTGACTTCCTCATCACATCACTGAATACCTTCAACACGTATCCTTGTTCAGGTGTTCAGTATGTATTCAGAGACATCCTGATACACTGCGGTTGGTTTAGACTCGGAAGCACCCAAGAGCTTGCGCTTCCAGGCATGCCCGCATAAATCCACACTGCGTTGTGCCCTACCAGGCCAACTCGCCAGCTCAGGTCCCTGACAGCCTGGAGGTCTCCATGTATGCTCCATCCTATTGGTGACAAAAGCCTGCCATTGGTCCTTAAAGGATTTAAAGAACTATAGAATCATAGAATCATAGAATGATTTAGTTGGAAGAGACCTTAAAGATCATCTAGTTCCAAACCCCTTGCCATGGGCAAGGACACCTCCCACTAGACCTCGTTGCTCAAAGCCTCATCCAACCTGGCCTTGAACACTTCCAGGGATGGGGCAACCACAGCTTCCCTGGGCAACCTGTGCCAGTGCCTCTCCACTCTCAGAGTGAAACATTTCTTCCTTATATCTAATCTAAATCTCCCCTCTTCCAGTTTGAAGCCATTACCCCTCATCCTATCACTACACGTCCTTGTAAAAGGTCCCTCTCCAACTTTCCTGTAGGCCCCTTTTAGATACTGGAAGGCTGCTGTAAGGTTTCCCTGGAGCCTTCTCTTCTCCAGGCTGAACAACCCCAACTCTCCCAGCCTGTCCTCATAGCAGAGGTGCTCCAGCCCTCTGATCATCTTTGTGGCCCTCCTCTGGATGCGCTCCAACAGGTCCGTTTTGGGGGCTCCAGAGTTGGATGCAGTATTTGAGGTGGGGTCTCACCAGAGCAGAGTAGAGGGGCAGAATCCCCTCCCTCGACCTGCTGGCCATGCTTCTTTTGATGCAGCCCAGGATGTGGTTGGCCTTCTGGGCTGTGAGCACACATTGCTGGCTCATATTGAGCTTCTCATCTACCAACACCCCCAAGTCCTTCTCCTCAGGGCTGCTCTCGGTCCATTCTCCACCCAGCCTGGATTTGTTCATGGGGTTGCTCCAACCTACGTGCAGGACCTTGCATTTGGCCTTGTTGAGCTTCATGAGGTTTGCACAGGCCCACTTCTCAAGCCTGTCCAGGTCCCTCTGGATGGCATCCCTTCCCTTCAGCATGTCAACCGCTCCACACAGCTTGGTGTTGTCGGCAAACTATGGTAGTGCACAGTAAAATGAAAATCTGTAGCCTATATGAATACTTGAACACCCTTTTAATCTCAGAGAAGGTTATGAAGAAAGAAAACTTACAAAAGTGTTCTGGACTTCTGCTGATGTTTCCCCTGCAATAAAAACATATCTTCTCCTTAAGTCTAAATGGGACAGAAGGGCATTACTGATTTGGAAATTACAATGTTTTTCTTTAGCTCTCATTAGAGTTTCATGAACACAGGAGAAACCAGTCTACTGAAAGTCTTCCCTGATATATTTTGACTTCAGTTAACACATTCCTTTAGAATGGGGTTTTGGAGTGGTTGCAGGCAGTTATGTGTAACACGAATACTTACAAGTTTCTGTCTTGTTTGCTACTAGATGTATGCCTCAACTTCCTTCACACATGTTTTTACCAAAAGAATGCAGGACAGGGCCTTCACAGCATTTTATTTTTCATTATACATCCTAATTTATATATAAACATACATATATAAATTTTTTCACATGAAAATATATACACATCTAAAACCCAGGCATATATTTTAGTATAAATGTATATATGGATACATGGAAATACGTAATATGACACAGATATGCACATATGTTTTTATTTGACCTCAATAAATGTGTATCACTCTTCCAGATATTACACACATTTTTTCCATGTAAAATCAAATCTATACTCTAACTGTCTAAATCCCAGCAGGCACTTGTAGAAGTACACTCTCTTTTCAGATAAAATAAATGTGCCATGTACTATTCACAAATAAACAACTGCTACCTGGATACATCACTATCAGAAAGTACGGTACAGTACTTTAGAGTCAAAGAGGGAAGTAAAATTCGGATACACGATGCTAATACCAAGGTTAACGTGTCATATCAAATACAGATACATCAAGATTAAGGAGCACCTTTCTTCTTGTCCTGAATAATAAATTAATACCAACATCTTTATGTGCTTTATAATACAGATTTCTATAAAACTGCCCTTCAAAACAGGTTCTTAAATCTATGTGCTGGCATAAAATAAAGCTTTTCATATCATCTATTATCTTGTTTTGGGGTAAAGAAAATTCACTCATGTATTTAAACCAAGATGATATTCATGGACAACTTCTGCTGTATGAAAATGGGATAAGTGCACTGAAACGTTTTCAGGCAAGAAGCCAACAATCTCCATGCGTTATACAGAAGTGGCAGAGTGATTTTTTTAAGGCACACCTGCTTTAGATGAAAGAAATTGAATTCCAACTCCATAACTGTCAAGTGCCACCACAAATAATAGAGCCTAAGCCGAATCATTTCAGCAATATAGCTATTTTCCTGTTGAAGCGATGGAGCAGAAATCAGCCTTAGCTAGATGATATCACTTTATGTGCATGCTTTGGAAACAGTTCCATTCATCATTTCACTGCTTAATCCCTTTCAAAAACATGTTCTTCAATCCCTGGTTAATAAAAACTTTGGTTACCTAAGTCGAAATTGTGAAAAAAAAAAAGTGGATTGTGATTTTGCTGTAATTACATAAAAATTCCAAAGAAAATAGAGTAACTATAATAAATCATTTGAACGCTTGCACGTAATATTTCTTACATGACACCACATGCAAGAGGCTGTTTCTTCTATAGTCCCTTAAGCAGCTGAATCCTCTTCTTTTTTTTTTCAGCTCCCAATAGGATGAAGATAACATAACAGCAGGCCAACAAAGACGATCATTTGAGTATTGATAATCTGGCACTGAGCACATTTTCCATTTAGGAAGATATAGTGTGAAGAAATTACTAGTTCTCTCCCTTTTACCCTCATATAATCACACAGAAGAATAAAAAAAGACCAAAACCTTATTATATGTCAATAAACCTACATTTATTTTCAAACCTGTCTATAGCAAGGCTCAAATTCATGATCCGTGGCTGTAGTGACACAACCACAACTGCTCCTGACAACAAGATTTTAAAATGGTACAGACCATTTTATACAGATTTTTAGTGCCATGTTATTCTACTTTCATTAGAATTTAAAGACACAGATAAATTTCCTAATTTCTTCCCATTTTTTTTAAATGGGTATGTTTACCCAGAGTCTAGAGTGAATAAATAAGATCCTGCTTCGACTGAGAAATTTCAGTGACTACCAAGGGAAAGACCTCAATAATGTTTAACTAACACTAGCTCCAACCTGTAGCATCTTTCCACTGAGTAACTGCTAAAGCCAATGCTTTGGTTTTCTAAGTTGCTAACATGTCAGCATTTGTTTGTGGAGGTATCAATGCAATACCTGGTGAAATGCTGGCTTTTAGTTGCATCTACGCTTGAGTTCTCCTTTGTGCTCTGTAATGGCTGTACATTGCTCCTCGGCGAGTCAACGGTTGACGTGCCAAGGACACACAAGGCTCCATGTAGTCGTACAGCCTTATGATTTGAAGCGTTTTAGAAAACTAGCTTTCTAATCATACAATAGGGGCTCAGTGAAATACTGGAAAACCTAGGTGCTCTCAGAAATTTGCATCTTAATCTGAAAATTTAGATTTACAGAAATCTACCATTGGCTCACCTACCAGTGGCCAAAAGATGACCTGCGTGTTTCATCACGGGTAGATGTACCGATGTGGGGTGGGATGGGACGGAGCAGTGGGAGGAAACCTGGGGGGAGGAGGAAGGAGTGAGAGGAAGGGAATAAGGAAACCAATTATAAGTTCACCTGGAAAAAAAAGTGTTTTAAACTGTCACCTTGGACAACTCTCAAGTTCAGTAAGGTACATCCCAAACCACGCTCTGGGCTTTCATGCTCTCCTTTCATTTGCCTCACTGCAAGGTCCAGAGCAACTATAGACCAAAATCTTGGTGCCTTGATGGAGGAATACAGAAGTTTTGACATTCCCTCACTCCTCCAGAGGTAACTTAGGGGAACAATGGTACAAGTAAGGATTTTTGGATTGAACCTTCAGGGCTGCAACAGTAACTAGATGTAAGATTTGATCTGACCCTTACTGTCAATTTATAAGAATAAAAAATACTGAGTGTGAGACCTTTGAATACTGCAAATTAAGTGTGTAAAAAAGCTTGGGAAAACTGTCAGTACTATAACTCACAGAAATATTCCTCCTCCCTTTCTCCCAGCTCCTAATAGTAGCATTTTTTCCCCACATCTAACTAATATAGCAAAACGCTTTTAAATGTACCCAGTCTGTTTTCCAATAAATGACTCTCTATTCTTTATTTCTGAAGTTTCATCTTTTATTTTATGTTATGAACTGCTCCAATGTAAACAGTGTCCCAAATGCAAAAGATTAAAATGCAAATTACACTTGCCACTCCTGGTAAGTTTCCTACTAAACAAACACTTAAATGGAGGACCAGACGTCAAAAATACTTGTTATATTTTACTAATACATATTGATCTAGATCATAGTTAGTAATGTTAATTTGAAGTTAAGTTTTTAGCATTCACTTTAGCAGTTCCAGGAAGGCATTAATACTAAAACAGAACGTTGGCACCAGATGAGTATCTACAAGATTAAATTTAAGGTGGCAATTACGCCTTTCTTGAAGTACAGCCCCAATCAATAAAAAAGATTTCTATTACCTTGCCTCCATAAGGTCTACAAGAGACAGTGCTAATGAACAAAACCCCTTGCCAAGACTGGATTTGAAAACCTAAACCAGCTTTCAACACTTTGCAGCTTCTCACTGTATTTCTAGAAGTGACTATTTGAGACAATATACATCCCCATTTATTTTTAGACAATTAGAAAGTTATTTTGCATCATTGAGGATAGTTCATGTGCGGTTATAAACCCAAAACAATTGCTGATAAATAGCAACACTCAGGTTCCTGTATCTGGTATCAAACTATAGGTAACCTACAGTTACTGTAGTTTCACAGATCACATCAGTGTAACACTTCTTTTCTTGAGGATGAATTTGCTACCGTTCCTTTTCTCCCAGCCACTTAAGCACTTAACTGATTTTCTTCCCTTGATTGTTCAATATACTGTGCTGTCACTACGTATGGTCACGACTATATGCTCAGCTTCTGTTTTCAACAAGGTATAGAATAATGTAAGAGAAAAATTATTCTCTAGAATTTCACAGGTGTTTTATATGTCGTTGAAAAATACCCAGTCATGACTTTTTCTTGCAAATACAAAGTCTTATTTTTCTAAATATTCTCTTATAAGCTACTTTGACTTGTTATTTGTCCAAAAAGACTTCAGGGAGCTTAAGGCGGGAGTCAGTCTTACTAACTGCACTCTACAAAGAAACGTATCGACTCTCCATAGTTACCTGAAGTTATAAGTTATTTAGTTCTAATTGTCATTATGACATCCGAAGCTCTTTGTTTGCTGAAGACTTCTTTCAAAATCCTATTAAAACACCAAATAAATTGGGCACAATATATCATGATCTCTTGTTATGGGAATAGCAAACAGAACCAACAGGCAGAAGAGGGAGTGTTTGGGATTTTTGCTTAATGTAAATCTTTTTAAGAACACGATCATTGCCAGATTTAACTCATCCATGGCTTATAATATTCATTCATGTGGATGTTTAAACATAAAGGTCCTGGTTGTATTCATTTTGAATTTTCAGCGTTTTCGTGTTGTTTTCAAGAGGAAAGATGACACTAACACTTTTTCTGCCTAGAAAGCAGGCAACTGCAGTTAGTAGGAAGGAATTCATTTTTGTGCCTACTCTTACCATTATTAACCTTTGCCAAAAAGATGGGGCAGGTTTTACACTTCATTGCAGATATGTATGTATGCACATATATGTGTATCTCCATAGTACTATAGCTGAAAACCTCCTAGAAATTGCTATGAAGCAAAGAAAATGCTTTTAATGGAAAAAAGGCCATGCCATTCAGTATTCCAGCAGGAAAAATACCATTTTCTTTTCATTTAGAAAGGGCTTTTTTCCCTCGTGTTAGGATGTGCTATGTAAGTTGAAAGGAGCGTATGTGCTCCCTGCAGAATAGGTAGGTAGATATTTTGTCTTAACTCCTTTTAGAATGAGCAGAGTTTTGCTCCAGAAATGTACCACTTTTGGAGGCCTGCAGATGTCATTCCTTGCTTTGTCTCTGAACAAGCAGAGCAGAAGCTCAACAGCAGAAGCCACTAATCCTGTCCTAGGGAGACCGCCCATAGGGGAGAAAAGCGTGATCTGGTCTCTGTGTGTATTTAAGGCTCAGCCTTCCTGCCAGAAAACCCTGTTCCGCACGGGTCACGGAAAAAACAGCAGATGATGGATTGAAATGAGTACATTTTGGGGCTTGATTCAAGCTGATGGCACATTGAGAGGGTCTGCCAACTCATGTATCACGTCCCAAATGAAAAAGACTTTGCAATATTCCATATACATAAATAAACACACATAGAATTATGCATAAAATTATTTTCATTTTAATTATTTAACTACGAAAGCTGTAAAGCATGACATGCTCTGTGGTCTTAATACTATATCTTTCTGCTCAGTTAATTTTTTAACATTAATATCAGTTGGAGAAGGAGCAGGACATAGCAGAACACACATGGCATGCATAACAATGTGTACCTCTGAGATTACCATTTATACTTCGGCAAACCAATTCCTACTCAGGAGCTCTGAGTACGAGCTGCCACATCCAAAATCAATGTTCATTATTGAGAACAAGTCTCCGTTGTGCTTGAGAAGGGGAGCCCTGGATCGATCCCCGGGCACCCATGAGGCAGGTTTGGAAAGGAAGAAGGTCTCTGCCTCACAGGACACGGACGGACGTTACTTTCCCTTCCATTTTTCTTCCTATTTGTAACAGCTGAGATTTGGGAGACTTGACATTAGGCCAGTTTTCCCTTGGAAGAGGAACACTTGGATGCACTGTGCGATTTATTTATACGAGCAGTAAGCCCTGCACTGTGAACAGAGGTGGGTAAGCGGCCGCGCAGGAGCTCCTCCTGCCAGAGGTGAAGTCAGGCTCCTGCGGCACAGCCCACGCCTGCCTTCTCTGGGTGCCTGCTTCCCTCATCCCGGAGGATGCGTTCTGCCTCTCTGCTCCTAAATGAAGGCACAAATCACGCAGAGGTGCCTTTCTTTTCTGCCTCCTCCTAAGTCACAGGCAACTCGGTTCCAAATTAGATGTGTTAGTTGAGCTCTTCAGAGTTCAAAGAATTACTTCCTTCTCTCTTTCTCTTCTGTGCCAGAGCCAGTTCTGTTATTACCTTCCCATTTGATAGATAACTCAACACCTCCCCAAATTCTGCAGCTAACCTGGCTTGGAGAAACCCTTCCATTAAAACCGATCAAAAAATAAAAAGTGCTTCCGAGGAAAAAAACTAACTAGATAAATTCTCGGTCTGAACCAGAAAGAACTTTTATCCTATTGATCATAATTTTGTCAAAAATTTTTGTACTAACTTTACTCACAAAATTTTACTCTTCTGTCATGATAGTGTTCCTGATGGGATCAGCCAATTTCCCAGCTGATTTCTTTGACACCTGATTAAGACTTTCTTTTCCCCTGTTTAGAAATAATTTTGATCTAGACATGTAACTTGCTGGCATTTGTACTGTAACAGGAAAGTGGGAATAACTTGTGCTAAGTTTACTGAGAGAATACGGAGGCTTTTAATCAGTTTGCCTTAGAGCCACGGGAAGAAAGAAACATACTCCTGGTCCGCTCTTAAGCCCCCCTCTTTTTCCTTTCTTTTTTTCCCCAAAGCAGCTTTCGGCATGAATTACCCATGACTGATTTATTAGATTGTTAGTGCTGTCAGAGTCCCTGTCAGGTATAAGACAGATTTGTCATAAGGGTGTAGCAAAACTAGATTACCCTATTCAAAAGCTGCGTGCCTTCCCTGTACCGTGTGCCAAGCTTCTGATAGTCAACAAAGGGTGTGTTACTAACATGGATGTCTCAGAGAAAGGAGATCCAAGCCTTTGTGATCATCAAGCCTGTTTATTTCACATTTTAACTAAGGCTGGGGTACCAAAAAAAAAAATAAATTCAATGGGCAGAAAATGAAGCAGCCTATCTGTTTAATACCACAAGCCACTATCAAACTAGTATGTTCATTTGCACTCTAATACAGAGACCATTTCAAAATCTTTCTCCTGCTATTAAAACCCTTTTAAAAGCTTATGCCCTTATATGCCAAGCAATCATTTTCTCCATGACAGCTACGACCTGCCATCAATTTACAAGACCAAATTACCGAAGAAGACCTGAGGTTCATGAAGGCAAGTGACATGAAGAAATGGCAGAGATTTCCTGCAGGAGATAGAAATGACCAAAGCACTATTCACACACAGAATGAAATTCAAACCTGGCTTTATTCTCTATTTCTTCGTACATAACAAGAACTATTTTTGTAACTTCTACCACATTTGAGAATAAAAATACAAGTCAAGACATAAGCAATGAGCTAAACAGAATTGTTTTACAGACTGTAGCTAGGAAGATCAAGATGGAAAACCATCAGTTATTGAAATTATGCAAGGGTCAGGCTATTGTAAAATAAAACAATGTAATAAATAGGGCAGTATCTGAATAGGGCAAAAGCACAGATATTAATACTCACATAAGGATATAGATATTACAGAGTAAGCCCAGAACATTGAATTCCCTTTCCTTAAAAAAACAGAATAAGAGAAGAGGAATTAATACAAAATAAACAAAAGAAAGACACGCTCAATCTCAAGGTAGCAAAAGCTGGGAGTGAATTTTTGAGTCATAAAGACTGGAAAAAAAAAAAAAACAACCCAAACCAGAAAAGAACCTGAGCAAGGTTACAGCAGCAGTAGAAAGGAGCTGGGGGAGATGGGCAGATAGGATCTAAATTAGTAGCTATTACACTAGAGACTACCTGGATTAAAAAAGAAAGATAAAGAATGTTTACATAAAATAATAGGAAATTATTATAGACCTATAAAGTGGATTACAATCTAAACAGGAGAACGTGAAGAGAAATTTCTTTAAAAGGTTGAAACATTGATCATGAAGGGGCTGCATATATGCTGATCTTAAACTGATGGAATCTGGCAGCGGAAATGCTTATGAAATCTGTATAATCATGGTACCTATTGTGTTTTCAAATAATTGAGAGAATCAAACTCAAAGCCAATGAGTTAACTTGATATAATTGATCTGTAGATGTTAAACACATGGTTTTGCAGGAAGTACACAAATCCACAGTTCATCCCTTTACTTTTGGAAATGTTACTGGTTAGGCAGAAGAGAACTGCACTTGTTTAAACCAAGGCTTCAACACAAAAATAAACTTGTGCTGAAAAGGGCCATGAGGGGATGTTAAATTATTCTTCCACCTCAAACATTCCTGGAAATATTCACAAAGCAGAAGGTACTGGAATAAGGAAAATGAATTTTCTGTTAAGCTGTGACAGGCCAGGCATGACAACAGAAAGTGATGGGATTTGAAGAGGGACTTGAACCCAAGTTTTCAAAGTCCAAGTCCTGAACTGTGTATTATACGAACGTACAGCTTTTTACAATCTATGTACAAGAACTAGACAAATGAAAAACACCTGTGAAATGAAGAAAGCAGATGCAACAAGGCAAGGGACCTTCCACGGGCCTGACAAGATGCCTCTGCCAGATCCAACCATCTCTCCACCGCCAGCGGCAGTGAGCTGACTGAGATCCTCTAAGAGACCAAGGGGGAGGGAGGTGGGGAGGCCTCCACGGACTGAGTGTGCAAAAGGAAGAGAAGCAATTTCCAGTAAGGTCAATAGGAGAGTAGAGGCAGCTCACAGAGCTTTCTGGAGGCTGTGGTTTTCCTAGCAGCTGGGGCTACCAAACCAGACCAAGTTTATTCCAAAATAACCTTAGGGCCAAGAGCCAAATATGAATCTCTGAAGTCCCAGACCGATGCTCTTACAAGAACGCCAGCTTTCCTTTCTAAAGACACTGACTTTAGTTTGGTCTTCCTATATTAAAAAGAAGAGCCTATTATATCAAATAAGTAATATTGAACACTACCCGAAAGTCTTAACTCTTTGGGCTACATGACGGTTAATGTCAGAGGGCACCACAAGGGCAGGCTAAAACTCAGACAAACCAAACTTCAAGGCAAGCAATTCTAAGGCCAACTGCCACCGTTCAGTCCACAGTTCAGCAGAAACAAACTTTAGAAAGCAAAGTTCAAGCTATTTTAAACCTGTTTTAATACTTCAGTCATACTATGAACCTAAACACACTTGCGCACTCATACCAGTTAATGAGCAATCTGAGAACTAATAAATATTCCACAGACACGTGAGAAATTGTCCCTGCACTTAAAGGGAGAAGTTTCATGCCAGCAGCCTGGCACCCACTACAAACCTCTCCTGATGTTTGTGTGGTGTTTTGTGTCCACGAAAAGAAATCTTAATCTGCAATTTTAAGGCTGTACCGACAGCTACAGTACTGCAATCTGTTACTGCCTGAGAGGCTGGAGAGTGTTTTGCCTAGGTGCTGTAGCCTTTGGGTGCAAGGACACAGCAAGATCCATCTCTACACTTGAGGGCTAAATTCAGATGAAGGAGAAGAGGCCACATGAGATACAGAGTTCCACTTCGGATCATTTCATGCTTGGATTTGCAGGCAGTAGCTTTAAATTTTCCTTGTTACGAGAGGGCGCCTGCAATACACTCAATTTTATGCAAGTTAGGTGTGCTCACAGATTCGTAGTACGCTGCTGAAGTAGCTCCTATCTGAGCAAAGTTTGTACAAAATTACTGACAGAAATGTTGGGGGGGAAACTTAAAACAACAGCAAAACAAATTAAGCAGGAGTTCAGAAAGTTTTCTGGCTAATTTTGAGCTCAAGCTTTCTCAAGATCAAAGCCTCGCAGCCCTTACACACACAAAGGAAGATGCCTGAAGGAAAGCAGGATCCCCTCTGACTCCACAGCTGTACGGAGAAGCGTGCGCTTTGCCTGCCCTATGGAAGCCAGGCCAAAAGTACTTCCAGCTCCTCGCTTTCCCACAGCTCCCTACGGCCCCTCCACATGCTTTTCAACACCACCTTAGCTATGCTGGAGTTTCAGTTACAGATGTCCTTGCCATTATATACTCGAGCCAAGGTGTATCACGTCAAGCAAACACTCAGCGCTCATCAGTTGACCTACCTAAAAACCATCTGCGTTTCTTCCTCGGGCTCCCCAGAGAACACGCAGGTAACAGCAACTATTCAGTGTACCAACTCAAGTGAACTAACAAGCAAGTGAACCCTCTCAAAAGAGAGAATTTCTTTGATTTCATAAGGTTATATTTTTTTATAAAGCCACAGAATGGAAGTTTGGAGACAAGAAGAGCTTGTAACTGAGTTCTAGGCTGTGGATTTATCAGTCCGTAATAGCAAAATAAAAACCCTGAAATGATCTGCAAATCAGAAAGATGTCTAGTAGACATTGGGATTTGAGGCCAGGACTCAGTGTATTTTTATTGAAAAGCATAGTGTCATTATTGAATATGCCATACAAACTAAGCAGAGATTACTTTATGTTAACAAAATTACAGCAAAAGTTATCAAAGACAAAAGCTAAAACATTATTAAATAATACACTTCCATTAAAAACTATAAAATGATTGTTTACTTCTCTTTGATAGAAGTAACTACTGGAGAATACAAATCCAACTGGACATTTATTGGGCACAATGCACTTTTTAATTAGTAGTTTATAGGTAAAATAATGTATAACTCAAAGTGACACAATCAGATCAAGCTTGGCCTTTAGATTTTCCAAAAATTAGTTTAATATTACTGTATGTTTTATCATTATTTATAAAATTACCACCAAAACAGTGGAAATAATATTTACATTTTATCTTTCTAATCATGTAAACAATTTCTAGTGAAGAAAATATGCCAGCTCAGAGCACCAAAACTTGGAATGGACTTGGATCAAAATATATAAGGAAAAGGAAAAAAAAAAATTATTTGATTATATAATCCATCTTCAAAAGGAGAGAAAATAAATACATTTTCCAGCCAATATGAGATTTCAAAATCCAACCTGACCTTGGATGTTGCCAGGGATGGGGCACCTACCACCTCTCTGGGCAACCTGGGCCAGTGGTTCACCACCCTCGTCGTAAAAAATTTCTTCCTTGTATCTGGTCTAAATCTTCCCTCATTTAGTTTAAAACCATTACCCCTCGTCCTATCACTCTTTTCCACTATCCCAGTCACTAGCAAAACCAAGGCTGTCACCAACCACTGGGCAGACCCGATGGAGCCTCACTAGCAAAAACTGTCCACCCAGATACTGTGAACCATCAGTTACTCCTCAGATTTGCTCCCTCCTCTCCCCACAGCAAATGCACCTGGACCAGGTTTCCTCAGCTGACTTATAAAAAAAGTTCTGACACAGCTGCAAAAGACAATGAAGTTAAGACACATTCCACTTTCCATAGAAAAGGATTGGTTTGACGTGATTTTTTCTTAATAAATTCATGTTGACTATTATTCATGTCCTTGTTAGTAACCAGGCTAGGTACATATAGAGACAAAATCCTTTATCATCCACCTGCTTCTCCTTTTTCCCTTCCTTTCTTTAAGCAGATCCCATGGCAAGTCAAAGCCCTAGAGCCAGATAATATTCGTTGCTCCTTATCTTTGATTTCAAAATGGAAATATGATGGATATTCTTATAGAAATGAGAATAGACACATTAGTCCATACTAATCCCATGTTCTCAAATAACTTAAGGCACAGGTTCAGCTTCACTCATTCAGCAACACAGAACATTATTTATTGGCTGTTAAAGAAAAATATGGCAGTTCTCCATGGCAAATTCATCCTTGTTTTGAAACATATGATATCAGTGCTCAGAAGGGAACTGTAAGTATAGATTTTAAAAACAGTCTTGCAAAAACATTATCTCTGAAAAACTGAAAGCGAAGCTGCCGGAATGCATTTGATACCATATTGTTGATAACGTCTGGAGATGTCGCAGTAGCACATTTTCCGTATTTCCAACATAATTTCTAAAAGGCAACTGAAAGCACAGGAAAGTGCTGTGCTCACAGCATTGACGGCAGGTGCCGGAGGAAAGGCAGCGCTCGCTGGGGCTGCCCTCCGTCCAGGCTCACACCGCAAACGCACAGCACAGGCTTGGGGCACGCGCGACAGCACGCGGCTTGAAAACCGAGCATTTTTAATCCTCCAGACACCGTAATAGAGGTCAAGTACCATTTACAGTGTTTAATATTTTATTTTTAGGAAGACCGATGACATTATAGCTTATTGGATATTTATGAAGAGACCGAGTATTCTCATTTCCACGGGTAGCAGGCGCCATGGACGGAAACGTTCACACAAACCCCAGCTGTTGATGAGCTGCATTGGGAGGTTTTTTGCTATCCTACCCAACATCGACATTTTTAAAACTGTCAAGCCTTATTTTGAGCAAAGCAGCCTGTTTTGTTGGTGTTTCCATACAGCAGAAGGCATTCCGAGGGAACAGA
The DNA here is from genome assembly GCA_008921705.1 of Burhinus oedicnemus. NCBI lineage: Eukaryota > Metazoa > Chordata > Aves > Charadriiformes > Burhinidae > Burhinus > Burhinus oedicnemus. The sequence continues at coordinate 361,685 of VFFE01007179.1, read as the reverse complement.
CACAGGCAAGGAGCATTCAGCAGTGCAGGTTCATTAAGTCATTGCAGCACAACTTAATTTGGCTACAAGACATTATTTTCCATGGAAACTCTGGTTTGTGCTAACATGACTCTACAGGAGGTCTAATCGGAAATGTCTGATGCGCTTAGGGGGAGCAGACGGAGGAGCTCCTCGCTGCGCCCCGTGGGGCCTCAGCTACCAGGATCGGGGCTTGCAGGAGCAGAAATGTCTTTAGGTTTGGCTCCAGCTTCCCAAATTGCTGGAACCTCTGAAGCTCCCAGGGCACAGCTGCAGGAGCTGGAAGGGCAAACTGTGCTTGCCAAGGGCTGGGACACGGGATGGCCCATAGCGTCATGCAAGAGCGTTGCCCAGACCCCTCTTCAGAGCAGCCATAACCTGACAAGAGTTATTTTCTCCCAGGCTTGTCCAGGCTGGCCAAAGCCCTGCCCGCAAAGCTGCTCTGGATGCCAGGGAAGAGCCCTGCGGGCAGCAGGTCCCACAAGCCCTTCCTCCCCACCGTGGGAACCAACACCATGGGGCTGCCAAATAACATAACCGCTTCTGCAATGGCAACAGGAGAATCAGGACTGCAAGTGCAATAGTCTGTGACAACATCTACTGAGACGATGCTTACAGTTTGTTTTTCTCCTAAAAACAGGCCATTTATCTTTTAAAAGTTTCTATGTCAAGCTGTCAGCGACAGATAATGCCAGGCTGATACCTATCCTTTAAACCTTAACAATACCCTCATAAATGGAGTGATCACAGAATCACAGAATCACGGAATCACCGGGGTTGGAAGGGACCTCTGGAGACCATCTGGTCCAACCCCCCTGCCAGAGCAGGGTCACCTACAGCAGGTTGCACAGGATGGCGTCCAGGTGGGTTTGGAATGTCTCCAGAGTTGGAGACTCCACCACCTCTCTGGGCAGCCTGTTCCAGTGCTCTGCCACCTCAAAGGAAAGAAGTTCCTCCTCACATTTAGATGGAACTTCCTATGTTCAAGTTTGTGCCCATTACGTCTTGTCCTATCACTGGGCACCACTGAAAAAAGACTGGTCTCATCCTCCCAGCACCCTCCCTTTAAGTATTTGTAAGCATTGATGAGATCCCCTCTGAGCCTTCTCTTCTCCAGAGTAAAAAGACCCAAGTCCCTCAGCCTTTCCTCATTAGAAAGATGATATGGGCTTTAATTACAGCAGCACAGTTGTCCATAGGATCCTTGCCTCAGCTGGTGCACTGTAGGGACATAGGAAGGGCCAGAGTCAGATTGCACGCAGTCTACCATAAATCTGGCATTTCTTACCTCTGAGCACAGAGCAGATTTCCTCTTCTTCACTCAGGTTCCTTCCCTGATTAAATTCTGATAGCTAAAAAAAAATGGTATTAACTCTGCCTGCAAAATGAGAAAAGATTGTGGAAATAACCTCTGCTGGAGATACTAGGGAAAGAGAGCGAGATGTAGATAAAGAAGTAAGTAAGGAAGAGGTGAGGAACATTACAAACCTCAGTGCTTGAAGGCTTCACTAAAAATATATGAATAAAATGCAGAGTTATGATAATCAGGACAGAGTAATAAAGTATTATCTGCTAATCTTTTGAATTTTAAGCGCAGCTGTCGGCTCCACACAAGCAGGGCTTGTTACCTTTTAATGTCCCTTAGAGACCTTCTGCTGTCTTAACTACTTTCTATCACATTATATCACAAGTACAGTTTTCCAATTAGCTCGGATACTCAGTAGAAGTTTTTCCCCTTAAAAAAAGTCAATTTTACAAGCAAGAAAAGCTTTAAAAATGAGGTGGCATTTTACCAGATTAGTACATCATTTTCATTAACTGAACTTCATCTATTATTTTATGTGAAAGAAAACAGTTAAACATAGATAGACAGATAGAAAATTTATTGAATTTAATTTCTAGAGCTATGCTACTTAAAATCTCATTATTTTCTAGTAGTTGGACAACCTTATTATTTTAAAAGTAAAAGATTCTATTGAAGGTAAATACTATTGTCACTGTTAACACGGTAGAATAACATTCAGTATTCATCTCGCATGACACGCATGTCACAATAATGAATAATTGTTCAGTTTACTGATACATTCACATTAAAATACTTCCTCTTATTTCTAAATCATTCAATCTAGGTTGTACAATCTATTTTACAGTTTTTATCATTAAAAATGCAAAGTTGATCTGTAACAAACCACTGCTTTCAAGTTTAAAAGCAAGAATTTAATGTTAAGAGTGGTCTAAATATCTGATATTTCAGGTAGTGGCCTACCAAAAAATATTATGGCTTATTTTTACTCATAATTTTATTTTGTTTCAAATGAAAGAAAGACAGTTCTGGCATTTTTAATTCTGCTTTAGGAGGTATTTACAAAGATAATGAGACAATACGTCTTTTAACTTATTACAGCGCTTAGCACACTTGTTTTCTCCCTGAGCTGAAGGAAAGAGTTATCAATAAACCTTGAGTTCCTTTTAGCTTTGTGTGGTTTTATGTCTAATACAACCTATTAACAGAAAAAGAAGATAGTACTGAGGTGTAAAATTCACTACTCCTTCAGAACTTCTGGAAGTTGGCATCTAGCTTCAATGCTGAAATAAAAGTATAATGCAGCCGTAGTCTGAAATACTGCAAAGCCTCTGTAATAAAGCTTACTGTTAGCACAAAGTATTATAGAGTTCTAACCTCTAAGACAGCAAGAGGTAGGAGAAAAAAAAAGCTATAGGTTTATTTCTCTAAAATTTCCCATCTTTCTGCACATTGGTTTAGCTCCGCTGGTTTGTAGCAAATTGAACTCTGCAACTTCACAAAGCTCCAATAAAACGCATAATGTTCAATTTCTCCCTTTCTGAAACTCTCTGTTCATTACCATATAGGTCTTAAATATATATCACTTAATTTTGAAATCACATACTTAACATACAGAACAGATACATGTTAAACACAGTTACAGGCTTATGACAAACAATTCTGGCAAAAATGTGTTAAAAGCATTATGAAATCTGGTAGTATCTCCATTATTAATATACACCACAGCTATAAGATGCATGTCTATTTATCCCTGCATCTCTGATTTTAATATAAATGTTCTGACCTCAGATAAATAAACAAATGTAACTAAATTTTACTACGGTTATTTTATTTTATTATGAAGCCTAAGGCATTTTGAAGATAAACAGACTGTGAAAATACAATATAGCTGCTACACTTTAAAGAAAATGTAGGTTATGACACATTCTCCAACCATTCTGGAGAAAGCAGTAACAATTATGAACAAGCCCCTTAAGGTTATAAATGGATTTTCCATAAACTATCATATCTTTCCAGCTATTATATTAATTTCCTTCTTACTGCCTCCACTAACTTTACCAATAATATCTTTTCAGCCTTCTTAGGCAGCAAGCTAAGCAATATTCCATGTAGCTGAATAATTATTTATTTTTGAGAGATCAGGCTCAAGGCTCAGCTGAAGGAAGCTGCCTCTTGGGAAATACTCTTTTAAGTCTGATGCATTCTTTTACTTGGCCTTCTATAAAGAGATTTTTATGCAGTAGTAATCTTCTGACAACATCTCGCTTGCACCAAGGGACAGAAAGTGGTCAGTCTATTGACATGAAAGTTGTTCTTCTGCCAGGGTTTTTGCCTTTTTTTTTTTAATTTATTTTTTATTTAAGATTAGCACCCATTCTGACTTCTTCCATTTTCCAATATACATGGCTATGTCTCGTTACCATAGCAGGGAGCAGAACACATTAGGAATGAGTTAACAGTATATACCAGCTTGGAAGACCCTGCCAGTCTCCTGTTTCCACAGGGCTGACTCAGAAAGACGATGTCAGGGCTGTGTAAGACTGAGGTAAGACCGAGTTTAGGAGGAGGGGGGAGAAAACACCAATTTTAGTCCTAAATCTGCCACAAATTTACCACAGACCTTCAGCAAAGGCGTTAAAATGTTCTATACTTCAATAACCTCCATTATTAAGATGTATAAAGGGCTTTCCTTCTTTTGAAAATCTTTCCTTTAAAAGGATAACCTCATGAAAAGGATTAATGGAGAATAAATCCCTTGTGGTCCGCCAGTCCTCTAGGCATGTCTCACCACTACCTACGGCACCAGTACCACCCGAAGCATCACACACACGTAAGGATGAGCAGTGAACCAGGCCAGTTATGAGCACATCTGGCCCCCTGCGTATTTCTTACACGTTCTTCACCATCCCAGTGTTTGGATCACCCATGGCTCAGTGACGCACCATGCCTCATGAATTAAATGCCTATGATCCCCTTTGCCTTCAGATCACATATGGAGCAGAATCCTGATTTTGATCTGAATTTGAGTTTTGCTATGAGTGAAAATTCATCCTTGGCACACGATAATCCAGTCTGGCAACAGTTCTCTTCCCTGCTATTTTTGATAGTCTTCCAGCAAAACAACTAACGTCTGTAGCCTGGAATAAATTTTTTGAGATTGTCCAAATTATTGTTTACCAATATGCGAGCTGCCATGAGGTAACCGGCAAACAAAAGCTCTGGCATGAATATAATGTGGGCAGGAACCCAGGAAAGAAGAGGTCCTTCCTTCTTGCTTCAGCCCATCTCCCTGTCGTTTGCCGTGATAAGGACAAAGGAGGTGGATGTACAAAACCAGAGGTGAGGTGAGGGAAGGGAAGGGAAGGGAAGGGAAGGGAAGGGAAGGGAAGGGAAGGGAAGGGAAGGGAAGGGAGATGGGCAAGGACAATTGATTTTGGTAATGTCAGGATGGAGAGGAAAGAAGTGAAGAACAAGGAAAAGCAGCAGCTGCAAAGATCACCCAAGAGGCATGAAATTATTTCCATATAATTGCAGCTTCCCTCCTCTGGTAAGCTGAGTTCTTGGCTGAGCTTCCTCAAAAGCTCACGTCCAATTGGTACGCATCAAATTAGCACATCATTACCCATGCTTTTTTTCAGGAAATTAGCTCAACAGAACAAAAATTCAGGTCTGACTGAGACTAAATTCACGCTGAATTTTGACTCATTTCAAACAACTGGCACCCACCATGGCTGAGCCAGGAGTTCCTGGAGATTGGCTGCGATTTGGGCCTTGACGCAGTTTTCACTGAGCTAATGTGAATTTTGGTGAATATTTCCACAGCATGTGCCAAGCCTCAGAGGACACTAGGTTTCAAGGGAAGAAGAAGAAAGCTTAATTAAAAGCTAACTAAAAACATTGCATTGAATCCTTTGAGAGAGTTTCACCTCGTTCTCTGGTTTTAAATCCTGCTGCAGCAGGACTCGTTGCAAGCTAAGTGACTATAAAACCTTTTGCAAAACTTCTTTTGTATGGAATTATGACTGTTTCACAGTTTATTATAGACAAAACGCATCACATGAGAAAGAGAATACCAGGCAGGAATCATGCCACCTATCAAGGTCAAGTTCAAAAAACAATAGATTCAATTCCTGAACTTAGGGGAAAGCTTCTTTCCTTTGAGGGTGGCAGAGCACTGGAACAGGCTGTCCAGAGAGGTGGTGGAATCTCCTTCTCTGGAGATATTCAAAACCCACCCAGATGTGTTCCTGTCTGACCTGCTCTAGGTGACCCTGCTTTGGCAGTGGGGTTGGACTAGGTGATCTCTGAAGGTCTCTTCCAACCCCGACCATTCTGTGATTCTGTAATATGGCTAAACTGCCAGGAGGATTCTGAGACTGAAGAATTTAACTGGACTTCATAAAGGTCCAAAGAAACAGGGAGGAAAGTAAAAAATAAGACAATTTTCGTCCCACTCTTTTTATAGATTCTGTAAAAACATTGGATAAGACAGGTTGTCACCTTCCGAAAGTAACTGGTCCCTAACGTGCAAGCATTCTCCAGTTGCTATTTCAGACTTTTGCCTAGGATGGTACAAGAAATCCCACCAGAAAGCAGCAGCCTAAAGCCTGAAGCTAAAAACCGATTAACGGATGGGAGAGGCCTTTTTCTTCTCTGTCTAGATACTGGAGCCAGCGCCTGGCCGTACATGCCACTTTGCCGCGGAGTCTTACAAACTCACGCTCCTGGGAAGGCGAGTGGTGAGGGAACAGGATTGACGACTGCCTGGCCCCGAGGAACCGCAGGCTCCACGCTGCACGGTCCTGCCGCAGCTTGGTATTGATTTCTCTGCTTACTGATCAGTCAGAGAACCAGTTAAGTCATTATAAACATGTTTTTCGTGCTATTGGGACAGATGCTCCTCCACTACAGTGTGCAGTTGTAAACTCGGTTTAATACATTAAACTTCCAAGCTAAATTGCATAGGTAATTTTATCTCCTTACTTTCCTGACCTTCATAGGTTTAAAAACCAGATACTTAACCTTGCATTAATGGCAGGGGGTTTTATTGCGCAAGATTACACATTTAAAGCCATTATTATAACCTCTGCTCCTAGGTATAAAAGGCTGAGAGGCATTCAAATACATGCCAGGAAAATGGTAAGGAAGAAGAGGAAACCTTTCTGGCACCATCTATTTCTTTTCTTTTTCTTTTCTTTTCTTTTCTTTTCTTTTCTTTTCTTTTCTTTTCTTTTCTTTTCTTTTCTTTTCTTTTCTTTTCTTTTCTTTTCTTTTCAACTCTGTTATTAGACTTAGCTCTCCCAGTTACTCCATTGAAAGCTCTCAACCCTAACATGGATATTTCTGATGTTTTTAAGAGTGACCGGTGCAATCTTAATTGTGGGATTGTAATTCAGGAGTTAGGCCTTGTCTTCCCGAGGAAAAGGTTTGGCATTTACAAATTACATGTAAAATTCTAGTAAAGGTAAAATTAGTGTCATCTTAACATGAGTTTGTAAACTGAGTTAAAGGAGAACCCAATCATAAAACTTCATTTTCCAGGCATTGTCTTCAACCGTGCACACGCTCACAAAAAAATCCTCTCACTCCAGCGTTGTCCTGTTTAAAATCCAGGTAGCTGGAGGTGTAGGGTACAGCTTGCAAACTCCTCCTGGGCTGCATTTGTCACGGGTGCAATGAAAACACGCCCATGCTCAGCTATCTCATGCCTGTTTTCAGTAGGATTGCACTTTGCGTTAAACCTGCGGAGATGCTCATGATGAACCACCATTGCCGCGCTGGTGTGTAGGTATCGTTTGCGGGCCAGACCTGACAGCCAGTCACACACCTCAGAAATTCAATTTATTTTTGCATAAACAGTCCCGTAATTTTTTGTTCTATCTCAAATAAACACTTTGGTTGCAGAATTTCAATTTCCAGGTCTTTGGAGCAAAGTAGATGGATTCTAACTGGAAAGGCCGTGTGCCCGGTAATGTTATTCTTCTGTTGCATTAATTACCACTTGTGATTCAGCATTACCCACTTTGTCTGCAATTTTGCATTCAGGTGGAGCAATCCAGTAGTTACCAGACCTTATCAATATGCAATAAAAGGTGGCAGCTCTTGTTCATGTTATCACCGGGAATGCCAGATGGGTTTTTCTGGCTCATGACCCAAATAGATTACTGGTTATGTTGTTAGTTTACTTCAAATGTCTATTTGCTTTAATTGTCACAGCGCTATGTTTTCTAATGATATTTCTTGAAAAAACATGAATTTATTCTTTTCACTAGCTGTTTCTCTCTTCAAATATATTAAGTATAAACTAAGTTTATATAAGTAAGATGGAAGTTACATATTTTTTAAAGAAAATAAAAAACAACAAAAACTTGGAAAAACAAAAACTTTAAATTTCATTGTATCCATAGGTCTTTATGAGTCCCCTTAGATTTACTAGTATCCTGTGGAGACCTTTTAAATGCAGTAAAGTGTCTGCCCCAGGTAAAATTGCCAGCACTTTAGAACAAAGGTTTTGTAAGTGGTGGTTTATAATGCATGTGGGATTTGAAAAGTACATTTTTTCTTGTCTTGAAGATAAGTCTTGTTAAGATGGCATACCACATTGGAAGCAATAATGGGTTTTTTCTATACTTCAAGCTTGCAATAATACTATTTCTTGTAAGAAAGGCAAAAAGGTTGTTTTTTTTTAATCCTAGATGAGGTTGATGTTTTCTGGCCCAATACTGTAACAGTAAAATACAGATTTAAAAGAACTCTTGATCTTCTAAGCACAGAAATCACCACTGCCAGTATAAATCACTGATATTCAATCTATAGTTAGACTTAAATCTTCATTTTTCATCCTGTGTTTCCTTCACAACTTCACAAGTAACGTTACTTGGGGCATACAGTGCAATTTTAAAATAAAATATATTGTAGAGATGGCAGAAATCTGATATGTCAGCAGATCCAAATCAGGATTTTAAGTATACTTCTAAGTAAATATATTTTCTAAATGCTTTCAGGAATCTGATTTCAGGACTCACCTCGCAGCTCTGAACCTTGCTAGTGTCTGCAGGCCACAGCTGGGCTATCGCCCCACCACCCCACCAACAAACCGGGCTCCAGAACCCTGTTTTACAGACAGCGGGCTTTGAAAGCACACGCAGTCGTTCTGTTAGCCCGCACTTGCCAAACGGAATTACAGCGTTTTAAATATGCAGCTTGTTCTGAAATGTTCTATTGTATGACACCGGGTATTAAAGTAAATCTTGCTGAATGCATTCAAAGGCAGGTGAATCACTTTCAACAGCGTAACAGGCATCCACACTTCAATTATTCTAGTGTTTCACCTGTGAAGTATTGTTTCAAGCAAACTAGATTTAACAGAACATTGGCTTTATAGTAGCATCAATTTGTCAACTAAATTAGAACGATAAATATTAAAAAACTCTTGCAATAGACTTGCATTTTAAATCTGGTTTAAACAATACAGAAAACAATTACCAACACAAAATCTCTCATAAATGGCTTCTGATCACAAGGTGGGATGGGTTCATACAGCTCTCCCATGCCCAGACGGAGCCCTGGGTTCCTTGTAGGGGCATCCTGGTAGCTGCAAGTTTTCTATGGAGTCCCCAAAACCTCTGTTTGGCTACCCCGGAGTTTGACTGCAGTATGTGCAATATTTGACCGCAAGCTTCTTCCCAACTCCACTCAGAAATCCGTCTCATATATGGTTGATTCCTCGGATTGCCCCTCCTTCCCCAGTCACCCTGCCCCTCTGAACACCCTCCTGCTGCAGAGGCCCAGCTATAATCAGCTATTTAGGCCATTGCATAAAATCACAGAAAAATGCAGGCTGGAGGTCACCCCAGTCCAGCCTCCTAATGGAAGATGGGCCATCTTCCCAGTGAGGTCAAGGTGCCCAGGGACGTGTCCAGCTGAGTTTAGAAAATATGCGCAGCCTCTCTGGGCTCCTGCTCTGGTGTTTAACCACGCTCACCATGCCAGTTTTTTTCTGTATGTCCAATTTGAATGTCCCTTGTTGCAACATATGATTTTTGCCTCTTGTCCTTCCTCTGTTCTTCTCTGAGAAAAGCCGGGGAAGACTGCTATTGTGTTCTGTCCACCTCATCCCACCCTTCTCTTCTCCAGGCTAGGCAAAGCCAGGCCCCCAGCCTCTCCTCACAGGTGAGGAGATCCTCCTGTCCATCTTAGCAGCCCTCCACAGAAAACTCTCCTTTTTTTGTACATGTCCTGAAACTAGACATAGTATTGTGGATGCAGCCTCCCCAGTGCCATCCCCAGGAGGGAACAACCTCATCCCTTCCCCTGCTGGCTACAGTCCTGCTAACGCAACCCATCCTGCAGTTAGCCTGCATTGCTATAAAGCCACCCTGTTGACTCATGTCAACGTGTTGTCCACCAGCTCCTCAGGTACGTCTCAGCTGCTGCCCCAGGAGTGAATCCCCAGCTCAGCTGTGGCACTGGGTCACCCCATCCCAGGTGCTGGACTTCAGACTGGCCTTCTCTGGGCTCTGTGATGTTCCCGATGGCCAGTGTCTCTAGTCTGTGAAGATCCCTCTGAGGTCCACCCTCCTCCTAAGCCACCCGCTTAGCCTCTCCTACCTCAGTTTGGCTATTGGGATTTGGTGGGATTTGCCTTCATGGCTACGCTAATATTGAGCCAAACAGCACTCGTGGCTGTCACCCAGCTCAGAGGGAGTCCTCCCGTCAGGATGGCAGTCACATTAGCCAAGCATGACTTGCCCTTTGCAAACCAGTGCTGGATGCTCCTGCGGCTTCCTTGTCCTTTCTACGTCTGGAAACAGCATCACATCCATGGAAACTTGCTCCATGATTTCCTCAGGCACTGGGGTGAGGCTGACAGCCCTGTAACTCTCTAGGTCCCCCTTCTTGCATTTTTTAAGGAATTCAGAGGCAGAAAGTGTCATTAAAATCTGACATTTTGGCCAGGGTCTGGATTTTTTTTTTTTCCAGTTTTACCCTATTATCCTGATATTTCCTTCTCATTTTTCTTTCCAGTATCACCCATGACATTAGAGCTTAAGGGAAAGTTTAATAAGCAAAAAGACAACAACTTTACTGCATATTATTTCATTAGTTCCAGAACCAACCTCACTAATTCCTCTGCCCCTTCTATTTACATTCTGTATTTGCAGGCAACTACTGTGTCCTTTGCTTTAATAGTTGTTAAGCTATGCCATGCATATTTAACTCTTAATCATTTCTCATTAGTTCATCTTTCCAATTCCTGGCTCACTTTTGTGAATATTAATTAGTTTGTTAAGAGCTTTGTGCGTCTATGGGCCTCAGTCCTGCCTTCGCAGAAACTGAAGGAAAATTCCAGTTCAAGGGACCAGGCAGTCCCTAATCCAACTGTGACATCTCCAAATAGGAAGAAGAATAATATTATCCTTTCTCATCTTTGCTCAGAGCATTTCTGTCACTTCTCTGAGCCCCAACTGCTATTAGCTCCCCAAAAAACTTTCAATTGTGGGGACTGTCTTTTATTACCGAAGAAATAAAGTAACATATTCTCTCAATAAACAGGAGATGCAAAGGAGCAGTTTAGCAATTTATAGAAAGAAGACAGAAATATTTTAGGTAGGTATTGGAACACACAGGTTGTTATACAACTGCTTGGTTAATAGCATAACTATTGATCAAGAGCACAGAGTAATATTAAAATAAATGTTCTTCCTCATAGAGAGGTATAGCTAAGCAAAGGAATTTACACCAAGTTTTTAAAGAAAAAAAGATTTGGTAATAGGCAACATGGAATTAAGAAATAGAAGAAAAATAGCAAGAAACATGAGAAACAACCTTTTAAATAATTCTCTCAGTTCTGTTCTCATTTGAAATTATGTCTTTTACAGTTCCTTTACTGTGCTTTTCATTAATAGGCTGGAAATGTGAACATCTTTTTTGACCTAATCAAATATTTTACCAGTTTTTGATTTGGCAAAATATTTGCTTTCATTCTCAAATTTAAAAAATCAAATGAGGAAATCTATTTTTATCCACATTCAATTTCATTTTCTCACCAAGTAAATCAGTAAACAATACTTGATAGATACAAGGAAGTCCGTTAAGATGCTCAATTATCTATTACTATTTAAATACCATATGCTTTAAATACCATGCAGTACCTAAATCATGAGGGGAAATGTTAGCTAGAACAACTAAAACCTAAGGAGGAATGCTTTCAGCTTCAAAAAAGTTTGTATCATTTATTACCACAGGTCACCTTCAACTTCTGTATTACAGAAAGCACTTATTTTTATGCAGAGTCCTATCTGACAGAGGGGTTTGTATTTTCCTTTAGGATAAAAAACAAATGGTACTGAAACTCCTGCAAGTCCCTAAGCTCATTCATTATGTCGAGAGAACTAGAATATTAGTGCAGGAAACAAAGCGTCTGAAGAAGAAAATGGAGGTGGTTACGGTAGAAAAATATTATTAGTGTGTTCCTCATCCTCCCAGTGCTCCACAGGCAGGAGGGGGACATGGATCCTTGAGCAGAATCCTAGGTCTGCTGCTCTCGCATGGATTAAATCTTTCTTTAAAAAAAAAAAAAAAAAAGAAGAAGCAAATATAAGAAACACTGATCTACTGTTGCGAATAAATTAAACAGCGTGCTCACATCTTCCATGCTGTTGTTACACGTTTAAAACAGTGGCATTAGCCTGAGGTCTATTTAAAATAATTTGCATAGTTCTATACGAATGGCTTTAAAAAAGAAAGAGAGGGAGGGAGAAAACAGGAATGACTTGCAGGAGTTATTTTTCAAATCAAGCTGTAGGACATCCTCATTGCCATGCCTTAAAAATGCATTTTCCATTTGCAATGAGAAAGATGTGGGCTCAAATCTTTAAGGCTGTGTCAGACTTCAAAAGATGCGAACCCTTCAGAGGAGATTTACAACTGACCAGTTGTCCTGTGGAAGCATCATCATCTTCAGAGAAGATGAGGGCTTCCCAAAGAACTGAATAACTTTTGCAATCATTGAAGACCATGTTCTCTTTAGTTATTGTTTTAATATGCTCTGGAATTTAAACATTTTTTATCTTACTTCTTTGAGCTTAAGAAAAGCACGAGAACAAATAACTGATGCAACTCTGGAGAAACTCCACTGAAATCGGTGAAACTTTTCCAGATGTACCAGTATATCATCATTGTAAGGGCATGAAGAATTTAGTTCACCTTGTTTAATTGCTCGTAAACTCACACAATCAGCTGGTAACACAACGGGGAATAGCGGTTCGCAACACTTCATGCACGCTCCAAGACCTGGGGAAAGCTGCTGCCAGTTGGTAAAAATATTCCCCTGGTTCTGCTGGATTTGTGCATTTTTGAGTAATGGATTATCAAATTGAATTAAATGGCTCAGTAACATTGTTACCGAGGTTATTGTTAGGTGTTGGATGGGGTGGTTCAGATGAAGATAAGACTCAAACCCTACCAAAAATTCAAATCAGGCAATTCTGACATCCTGAGCAAACAACTGCTTTGTATACCTTTGTGTTTCTGCATTAATCTAGGAGAGAAAGAAAAGGGCTAATAAATAGAAAATAGGTCTATCCAAGGATTTCAAAGAGCTTTTTAAAGTATCAAGTCACTTAGTTTCATAACAACCTGTAAGGCAAATAACCTATTATCCCTCTTTGACACATGGCTGAACTCATCAGGGGTTTGGAGCAGCGCCCATATGAGAAGAGACTAAATAGACAAGGGCTCATCAGACTGGGAAAGACGTCAACTATAAAAACATGAATAGCACAGAGTAGAATAATAATTATACATTATTTTTCAAAACACAAGGACTAGGAGGAACTCAAAAACATAAGCAGGGAACAGCTTTTACAAGCACGGGAAATAGTACAGTTTGAGACATATAACCTAAGTGGTTTGCACCCTTTTAAAAGATCAGCAGTTTGGAATATAAACCTTTGTCTCACCTGCACCTTGGAAAATAGCAGAGGAAGTATGATGAGGATCAGAGGCAGGGAGGATGGCTATTAGGAGAGAAGAGGTTGTGGGACAGCTTTCCTTATACACACACATAACTTGTTTATAGGTGAAGAAGACAATTTCTTTAGAACAGAGATAACCTACAGACTGTACCGTGATGCATATGGTACTTTTTTACCTAATGCATTTTAATCGTGGAGCTCCTTGCCAAAGAATTTTGTGGAAACCAAAAGAATAAATTGATTTTTAAAAGGTATTAGGCAGATTAATCAGGGCTGCCAGGCATGGTGCAAGGGTAAACATTCCTCAGTTAGGCCCTGAACCGCCTCTTGCTTGGGCTGAACGAATATGCCAAGAGTACGTTTACCCTACACTCCTTCTGCTTCTTTTACTAAGGATCTGTAACTGGAAATTGCTGGAGACAGCGGTCCGCTTCAGTCCAGCAGTTTTTATGTTGTTATCAAAGGAGGACAAGTGAAATCCTTGTCCCCTGGAGTCAGCAGGTATTCTGCCATTGCCATCACTGCATCCAGCACATCATCCCAAATGTTCACCCCATATATTACAGTAACAGCCGTGCGAGAGCCACAAAACAGTCTCAGCCTCCTGCAAAAGACAGCATTACCTAGACCTTCCACAATCTGTATTTCAACACTCCTCGCCTCCCAAGGAAGCAATAAAAAAAAACACCTCGGCATATTTCTGCCCATTTCCAAGATTTAAATGTTTCTGATAATTCACGTAAGAAACCAAATCTTATTATCCACAATCCACTGTGATACCTATTGTGAAAAGGTTATTTTCTATAATAAATATTCAAAACCCACCAATAACTGTCCCTGGTTTAGGTGGTCTAAACGACTGTGCTGTGCTGTTAGCAGAACAGTCGTGAACAAACGAAGTCCACCTTGGGCTGCGCGAGTGAGCTGTAGACTGGCCGTAGCTGTACTGGGTAACAAGGCATCATCGTTCATACCGGAATGACAAACTCGCCAAAACAATTAACAGGATGTAATCTCCATTCACCCCTCATGCCAGACCTGAACTGATTACTCCTTGCAACCATATTTTTCAAAAAGAGCCTCTTAATGTAATCAGTTATTGTTACATCCCCACTCGCGGAGGGATGTAATGTAGGTAATGTACTGGTAATAAAATGCTTGCTCTGCAGACGAGAAGACCCTGAATTCAGCAATGAACGAAGTTTCCACATTGGATTTAATTATTCCTACTTTAAAATATTATCTCTCCTTGCAGAATAAAACTTCTATTTGTGTAAATCACCGTGTCAGGGAACATGCATCATAATCATTCAACTTCCAGTAGAATAATTGAATGTGGGGGTTTTCATCATGCTCATGTAAGAGATTCAGGAGATATTTCTCAACAGCAGTAAAGTAACTCCAGGGAGTGTAGTTATCATGATTATCATCAGGCAATTACTGTCTAGCTACTGAAGGATAAGAGACCTTGAGTTGCATTACTTGCATCATAACACCGACATTAAGAGTTCGATTATCACATAATACCTGCTTGTTTATCCTGTTTTACTATTTAACTTTGTAGTATGCATAAAGGGAGAAAAGCAACAATAAACACACACAAAGGGCAAAGAGCAGCAATAAGAACGTGCATGGAAAGAACGTATAATGATCAGGATGTTTTAAAAATTAAAATAAGAAAAAAAAAATAAATCTTTTGAGAAGACTATCCAAAGCTCTTTATGGAGAGCTTCTGCAACATTTTCCCTGGATTCTAACTTAATAAACACTTAAAACACAAAAAGCTACTTGTAATCACACAACTAATCCCACCGTGAATCCGTAAGGTCTTGATCCAGCAAAGGGCTGTTCGTTCTGACTCACTCCAGTGAAGCACTTAACTCGCGCTTAGTTTGGAGCACTTGAGAATCCCTCTTTGACCTCAGTAAGATTTAAGCATGATTAAAACGAAGCGTATCTTTAACCTGCCGTGGGATTTGGGGTTTGAGCAACAAGGAGTTTAATTTTATATTTTGTCTATGAAGAAGGAAAAATAATACATCTAAAATATAATGGGAGTAAAATAAAGATATTCTAAAATATTCCGAGGAAGCTGTAATCCTCTAAGAAACTTGTCACTCTGTGCCTATATTACCATGCGCTGTCAATTAATGCACATTTTGTACTATATGAAGTGTATTGTCTATGCCTACTACCATATGCCTGTGAACTTTGGCTTTTTCAGGCCTTTTACCTGTAATTATGCTTTACCCTATTGTGAACAGGACAAATATTGACATGATTTGAAACTCCAGTACTCGCATCGCTGAGTCGTCTGGATCATTTTTGACTGCTTGGCCTATAGTTTTTACCCAGGCAGATCTCCAACGAATTTGAGGGCATCTTATTCAGTTTCAATGGAAGGTTTTCCTCAGAAAAAAAGGATTTTTATGGTTGGCACCGAAATAGATGAGACAGTTCTGAGGAAGCACAATTTCACACAAATATGAAAGTATGGGCAATTTATTACATTTATTGAATCTTTAAGAAATATTGTGAGGGTTTGGTTACCTTCGTCGCTGTCTTTCACAAAGATGCAAAGAAATAACCAAGAATAGCAGGGAAGGCGTGTGTCTTGGGCAAAGGTATACACAGTATGGGGTATGTGTACCTATACTTACCCTCACAGATTTCCATTTCTTAGCTTTTAATCAAGTCTTTTATTATCTTGCAAATCCATATGTCACCCAACACTTCAGATGTGTATATAATTGTATTTTAATAGCAATTACTATTTATAACTATCATAACTGAGTTTAGTACAAAGGTCTATGTTTAAAAGACCACCATCTCCAGGAAACGTTTTTTCTGCTGTTTAACCTCACCACAATAAAAGCAAGAAGAAGTGGGGTTGCAAAGGAAGAAAAACCTTGGTGAAGTATATCTGGAAGCTAGAAAGGTAGGAAAGTAAAGTCAGGACACAGAAAGCCCTTTTATTCCTGTTCCCTCGGTCGTTGTGGCAGCCATGTGGACAGTTTATATTCCGGTTTCCTATTGCTAATCAAACCGGCACATTGGGTTCAGGGGATTCTCGCAGGTTTTTTTTCAAAGCCAGTCAATTTGCTGTGGACCGCGCTTTATTCCTCGCAGAAGTATAATGCTGTTCCCTGGGCCGAGAGGTAGCAGCAGGCTAGGGAGGTGTTTACACAGCTTTTAAAGCTAAAAGGCAGCCTTGCCACATTCGGTGACCTCCAAAGTGAGTAGAATTGCAAATGGCAAAGACCGAATTTAATTCAGTACCCAGGATGCCACTAATGTTTTACATGCATGATCAATGAGCAGAACTAGGATGTGAAAAGTGCTGAATATTCAGGGCAATGAAATTCTCTAACCCTAATTTCAAAGATAAAACACCATTTTCACTTTGACAAGACTGTTTTGGGTGTTTTCCAAGAATAACGATGTACAAAAAGCTCATTAGAAACTTTAAACCGAATGAACAACCACTGTCCTTTGTCAGGCCCAGAATTACTTAGGGTGTAATTGGTTATGTTCATATGACTTACTGGCTGTGGTGCATATAACACAATGAGCTGTCTGTGCCAAATCATCCCAAATAGCTCACATGTCGTTATTGTAACCTTCATACTTCTCCCACCCCTATAGTTTGCTGCTGCCGTTTGAGGTTCTCAGCTGCACTTAGACTTTCTGCCTTTGTCTGATTGAGTCCTGTGGAAGCAGACCTTGCAATCCGAATGCTGCAGAGACACAAAAGCATCAGGCACAGACACGTCTTTAACAGGGCTGTAGGAACACTTCAGATACAGATTGTACACACTCTCCAGAAGGGATCATTACAATCAGGCAATTAGATGGACCCTGTGTGATACCACCCGTCTGAGTTATGGCAGGGAAGATGAATTTCAATCCTTCCTCTAGCTATCCTTCACCAGCAATTCATCAAATGCTCACTTTGGGTTGCTGGCCCTTAAGACAAGAGCTGTAGAGCAGGTGATAAAAAGAGGTGTCATAACCTGTGAAATTTATATCATCCTCTGTCTTAAAACCAGCATGACATCTCGGTGGCCTGTACTCAGGTTCAGTGCCAGTACTGACCTATTAAATCCCCTTGTAGTGTTATCCATCCATTGCAATAAATTCAAACCATATTTAACCTAAGATCAAATTTCACAGTTTCTGCAGAGAAGGCCAAAAACCTGCTGGACTCAAGAGCAGTTGTTTCTAGACAGAAGATGCTTTCTCAATAACCAAGAAGAACAATTCACCCAGGACAGTCACAGGCAGAGTAGACCAGATCAAGAGGAAAATGTTGCACTCCACCAGGGAAGAAATTACATCCCTGCTGGCACTGTGTCACTTCTTGCATCATTTCTTCCACTAATTTTCACTTTGAGCAAAATCACTTTAAAAAAATCTCACATTAGTTTAATTTTCCATCTATTTTTATGCAAATTTTTATTGTTCTAAATTTACAGTAGAGCTTTTTCTAGGGGATTATCTAGTTGCAATCAGGGTCTTTTTCCAAACAATTTTAATTTTCCTTTAAAAGTCCATCTTTAAATTCCATTCTTATTACTACAATTCCATTGAATGATAACAAGTGCATTGACAGTTGTAGGCATGTAGCTTTCTAATACTACCTTGCAAGCAAAATGCCTTTCTTCTATCCAGATAAAAACCTCTTTCTTATTGACATCATCCTTTTTCTACATTATAATATCCTTCAACATAGAAGCAGATGCAACACATGCTGTTTTCTCAGAGATCTATTACCGCGACTACATATTAATAAAAGCTTTCTGGGACAGTATTCCCTTCCTTAGAAATCTCATACTCTGCAAATGTAGAGGGTTAAGCGCTTAGCTGGAAAGATGGAATCACATACATCTGGGAGCACTGGTGATGCGGAAAGCAGATTTCTGAAATTACAAAGCAAGAACACAGATTCTGGTGACTCACATTTTGGAGAAGCAAATGAGGCTGTATTTTTACTGCATCACCCACTTGAGCAGTATTTTAGGGTTGTTTTTTTCCAGTTTCACTACGTACTTTCTCTGGCCTGCACATTTTCCCTGTGGCTGAAATGAGGGAATTTAAAGTATTGGAACTCCAGACAGGGAAAATATGAGATAAATTTATTGGAATTCATGGTATTTTCACACATGGCAGGCAGTGCAATAATTATCTCCTGAACTCATGATATCGTTGTGATAAAACGGGAACTGGAAACTACTTGTTTATTCTGAAAATTGCCTTCTACAAACAGAAACAGAAGTTTAGACCACAAAGACAGGTGGTAAATTAATCCAAATCATAACAAGATAATTAGGTGAGGCTTCTCAGCAAGAATAAGTCAAACCAGACCTAAAGCCATTTCAGATGTTTGAGAGCAGCGACAAAAGTTTGGTTGCCAAGTACTAGACCAGCAGAAGTGACTGCAAGCTTGCATCATGCAGCGACACAAAGTTTTGCGAGCTTTTCACTTATTAACTACAACTCCCCGTTGTTGAGAAGCAGCATCCTCAAAACCTGCTCTGATACGCTACAATACTGCTGCAGGGAATCGGGTCTGTTTGGGCTGTGCTGCAAGGATTATGCTTGCACGTACACAAAGATGCCCTGCAGAGCTCAGATCTTGAACGAGATACAAGAGCCACAAGTCTGAATTTATTCCTCGGTACTCATTTGCTTTTAAGCACAAGTTGCCACGTGTGTGACAAGATCCATATCTTGCTCCTGTTAATGTCTGTGGTGGAGTGCTGGCAATGGAGTTTGTAAACCTTGTCCTCACGCAAGCTGTCATATCTTATCTAAAATGCTTCCATGCTGACCTAAACTCTCAGGCTTATTTTCTGTTGTTGTTCGTAATACTAAAACTCAGTTGCTCAGATGCTTGCAGGGTATAAAACTCTAAGAATGGGAAGTATTGTCAAAGTGAATTCATTTGCAAATTCAAGATGACGTTCATGGCAAAAAAAAATATCACTTACATTCACCCTGTTATTCCTGTAATGATTTTTAATGCCTTCTGAATTCCTAATTACAAAGACGTATCTGATAGTTAAATACTGTAGGACATTATATGTGAATTATTGTCTCCTAGTATTTTGTCAAAAGTATAATTGGAAGCACATTATGTGGGAGAAAAGCTAGTTTTTCAGCTATTTATGCCTGTGGATATATTTACCTTATGTCTGTGATGGAATTTGTCAATGCAGGTGTGGTTTGATCAGGAACATTTTACATAATTCACATTGGCTTGTGGACAGGTAGAAATGTAATTTTTCTCTTTGTTGTTACTCTGTTTCCGCAGCCCTTGAACAAGTGTGCTCCATATTTGTTCTCTGTCTTTGGCATGGCTGGAGGACATGAGGCAGCAACACATGCGAACCATCCTTTCCTTCTCCATGCACCAAGATCCTCAAGACAGTGAGTAATGGGAACAGGGTTGTGGCTAAACTGCTCTAGAGATGAGTATTCAGCAAAGAGGATTACCCAAAGGCAGGTAACCCAGGCAAGATAAAGTTCATTGCATCAATAAAATGACTTTTTTTTCCCTAAAAGAATGTGGGCTGATTTACAGTTTTGCCATCGCAAGGCCAGTGGCTCTCTGTGGTAAGCCCCAGCGCCCCTCTGCAGTGGACACGATGCATCTTTGCTGTATTTTTGGGTGGCCATTGATACATTTCACGCAAGTTCATCATTAAGACATTTGTCACAGAGATGAGAGCTGAACACACACTTGTTTTTTATGGTGGCCTTTAAGTAAGTTTATATTTTATAGAAGTATATTAAGGCATGAGCTTCTTTCATCTTAATGGCGTATGATGGCAGCTGCAGGTCAGGTGTCTGTCCCGACTCCTGTACAAAATTTCAAGTCATATGGTGTTTCAAAATCATATATTTTTGCCGAGTTTTTTCTGGCATTTTAGTATTGGGTAAGGAAATAAAATATGTAATGATATTTAAACCACCTGCTTTGATATACATAAAGCTGAGGGCCCACAGTAACACGAGCTGGCTTCGCGCCAGCTGAGGAACAAGGAAATGGAGAAACAAGTAGGGAAGATTTTTTTTTTCCTACAGCTACAAGAAGTAGAATAAATTTCAAGTTCATGACACCTGATAGCAATGAAAATGGAGAAAAGTCATAAAGATCATGCTATTATTATCACAGGCACCATTAGGATTAAGACGAGTAGTAGACATGCCAAAAAGCCAAAAGTGTAGGGATTTCTGGAGGGACAGACTACCTACAGCCACCTCACGCAATTGCACCTTAATCCTCACCGGCGCTTACAGGTATAGTTGTACAGTTCACACTTCATGACAATTTGAAATGATTTTTCATAAATGATAGAGGGAAAAGTATTGGACAGAGTTTAAACTGTTTCTGACATGTGAAAGAGCTCTGAATGGAGGAGCGAGGATTTCCTACCGTGCCCTCCTGATCTATGCAAGTGAAAACCGGAGAGCGAGAACCAGAGGGCAGGTGTTGCCACCGGCCAGTGAACATCCAGAGGGACACAGTTTACTAAAAGATGCTGCGATGTGGGAAAGGTGAAGATTCCTGAGGAAGATGGCTCATAAAGAGGAACACAGTCTTAGAAATTAAGAAAAAAATATGTCATTTTAGGAAATATTTGGGTCTCAGAGGTTTGCAGTTTTACTAGTCCTGTTCCTGTTATGATGCTAAATTCTAGGGCATCTGCAAAAGTAAATATGAGGACAGAGTTCAGTACCTAAAATAATCTTCACTTTGTCAGTTATCTCCACAGGAAAGATTCTAGGAAAAAAGCTTTCCCTAGTAATCTATAGTTAAATAAGTTATTATTCTCTGATGGACTAGGATGACCTCATACATTGTGTACCACAACCAGAAACAAAACATTACTTGGAAAAAAACATGTTACTTGGATTCAGAGAGAACAGAAAAGGAAGAAGGTTTAAAAGAAAAGAAAAAAAAAACCACAAAAACCAAAAAAACAAAAACAAACAACAAACAACAAACCAAACAACAAATGAAACAAAAAAAAACCCAACAAAAAAAACCCCAACAAACCAACAACAACAACAAAAACCACCAAAACCAACAAAACAACAAAAAAACCCACAAAGCCAAAGAGAAGGAAAAAAGAAGCCAGGAGAAAAGAGAAAAGATGAAGTTTCTTGACTGTCGGTCCTCTCGAATTGCAGAGCACCAGTTTTAGAGACCCCAGTCGGACAAATCCTTTCACATCTGAAATAATGAAAAAAGGGTTCTGGTTAAATAATTGCTTAAGGTTTTGAAAACAAGAAGATATCAAAATATATATGTGGGGATGAAAGGGAGAGAAACAATACTACCCATACCACCACTGCATGCAAATTAGCATCTCCTATACAGCAGAAGAGAAAGCGGCAAGCACAGAAAGAGCCATAGTGACGTTTCTTTCAGTCATGCACGCGCTATACCAAAAAACTCTCCCTGGAGGCAAAGCCCCAACAGGGTTGTCCCCAGAAGCCTAGCACTGGACTCTTGGGACTCAAAAGCGGAGGGAACGCTGCAGAACTGGGCAGTAAACCGTTTTTGCCAAACACTTGCCACTGACCGAGCACAGAACTGGAGAATAACTGCAGCACGAGAGGGGCTGGGGTCCTGCAGGCAGAGAAGATGATACCGTTTCTTATGCCAAAGGTACATGGGATTCAAGCTGTGACGATTTCCGACACATTCAGCCAAACTCATTCCTGCTGCAGGTTCGCCAATGACAGCAGACTTCCATCATGGACAAATTTGGACCACCATCTTTCCAGAAATATAGTTCAGCTGGAATGCTGGAGGAAGGAAGCAATCACCTTCTTGTTGCCACAGGCAGGCTGAAGCTTGCTGCTCAGTTCAGTTCATGCGCTGAACTTCAGAAGGTTCACTTAGTAAGACACGCTAGTATAAAAAAAAATAAAATTAAAAAATGCAAATGAAAAATATGAAAAGTTTTGAGACGTATTTTCCAACACTTCAAAATGCTTTTGGAGGACAGTATTCAAAATGGATCTGACCACAAAAGTATTCCTGTGAAGAAGCGGCACTCCATTCCTGGTGGATTTCTCCAGCAACATCTTTTTTATCTGGTGGGTTTCTTTTTTAATACAGAAACTATTCACACTAAGGGATTTAAAACTAATCATTTTGCAAGCTGTTCTTAAACATATACACTCCTACGAGACTGAAAATAATGTTCAACCATACATTCTCTATCTACATGGTATCATTCTCTAATTACATGTCACCACAGGGGCATAAAAATGCATGACATCCTACCTTCAACACTGCAAAGGTGGACAAAACTCTGTCGTCTCAGTATTCAGGATCACCTAGTGTTAAATTTTCTTCTGTTTGATGTTTAATTTTACTTGTGTGCACCTCCATGCCAGCATGTGCCCAATTCCTCCACGCTTCATCCCAGAACCTTTCTGCCAATTACTTGACCTTCTCCCTCTCCCATGGGGCGAGTTAATATGAAACTGATGCAAATAAGACTGAAACAGAACCCTGTCTTTGGATTTTTCTAATTAAAAAAAAATAAATACTATTTTGAAAAAAAATTACACTTACTAAAAAAAGAACCAAACAAACGAGGGATGAAAACGGTCATCTAGTTGTAACTACTATAGCTGTGGCTTGAGAAAAATCCAGCTTTTGTTGAAGAGATGTAAAAATAAGAAAAATTAAAATCTATGTTTTTCTGTTATAAAGAAGAAAAAACACCAAACCAAGCCAACTTACCTCCTATTAGGAGACACTCATCCCGCCCTTTCTCAGGAAAGCCAGGGTACAAACAGAGCAATAATAAAATCAAACGTCCACCGCTTTAACTGACTGCACTGCTTGCTTTGGGCTTCTGCCCCCAGTTCGCTAAGTTTGCACAGAGCCAGATGTGGATCCAGGATGTAAATCAGTGTGCAATCTTCTCCCAGTACCACTCATCCAGAAGAAACAGTCAGAGATTGAGCAACAGGATCATGATGTTGATCTCGTTCAAACTCTCTGTCCTTTCCAAGCTAAGGGACCTGAATTTCCTTTTTGATATGAGTAAAGCAGAGCTCTTCCGCGACCCATCATTTTCATCAAACTACTCCAGTGCCTTCAGTGGCACTTGAACCAGTTTGCCCGGTGGGACGCCAAAGCTCCCTGGGCATGACAAGCCACCTGGAGAAGCAGTCCTACCAAACCACGGTGGGAGCCATCTGCCTGGGTGGAGAAGTTGGATGCCCAAGCAGTTCCAAACCCAAGTGGCTCTGAGGGAAGTACGGCCCGAGGGTCACCCGTGCCACGTTCATCCAGTATCTCTGCAAAGACTTCAGCTGGCAAAGAGCTGATAAAGGACACTGCAAATAAAGCAGCTCAGGAGAGAGCTACCAGCAGGAAAACATAGTGATTTATCAATAAAAGTACAATCACATTATCAATTTAAAATACTTGAGTAAAGTACCTAAATAGTCAGCATCTATTAATTATTTATAAACAATACTCCTTTAGTTTACAAATACACATGCACACAGACCTATATATAGAGGTACACATATAGACACACTCGGGCGCATATATACATGCAAGTACATACAAAACAGATTCTCTGTTAAAGCTACGTGGAACTTCTTTGTGTGTCTGAAAAAGCACTCATCCAAACAAAAAATGCATGTGCTAAGTAGAATAAAATCTAGTTTTGACGAACAGTTTGGTACGGGTAAATATATTCCCCAGTAAATATACATGTATATGTATGTGCTACATTTCTAACATAAGAAGCTTATTACATCTGAGATGGGTACTTGCATAGTCACAGTGACAGACTGTTCCCAAAGGATATGCAAGTAGTAATCATTAAAAAGGATTTATTTTATGACTAGGTCACACTATTTAAAAGTTGGAAGGGAACAACGTCAGTACAATCTCAGTGCATGTGTCTGTACCAGGGAGTATTGCGGCTCACCCCCACAAAACCCTAACTGTCCAAATCACGGCTAGGCTCCATTATAATTCTTCTTCTCACTACGATCATAATTTTTTATTCTCTGGTCAGAATACACATGATTAGACAGAGACAATTAATTCACACTAAACACCTCATTCCAAGGGAGCCCAGCCCATTATTTCCCCTCTGTATATACCAATTGAAAACATTGATTGATAAAGAAAATGTTTCTGCAGACTTAAACGGAAAAAATAGCACATTAATGCAGAAAGAATGCAGCTGTCCTTTTCAGATACAAAACAATACAGTAAAATTTCCCAGAAAAGGTTTCTGGCCTCTGAAGTCATTTCAACCTCATGGGGGAAAAAAAACCCCACCACATAGCTCTGATTTAAAGAATTGGCTCACATCCCCTGAGCCTTTCCACACCCCTGTCCTTCCAGGCATTTGGAGAGGTTAGATTTGTGATCAGAGGCACTTCTTTGCAATCAGTATAAAAGCCCACATTTACAGTGATTCTTTAAAACAGCACATGGCCCTGAGAATCAGAGTTTAAGCGCAGGGGAAAGTGTGCTAAAAGACTTCATAGCCCAGCACAAAAGAGATCACATTGACACTACGTAAACCTACATTGACCCTGTTTATAAGAAACTCAAGAACGATTTTCAACTCAGGCTGTTACATTTATCAAAGCTTTTACAAGTTCCTTCACAATATTCTGCTACCAATTTGAATTCCCTACGTGACCTGAGATTTCCAGAAATGAACAACAATAATAATTCTGTTATGATTAAAATACACAATAGTTCCCAAATAGAAAGAGCATTTTTACATTTTTCCCTGAGTTTTAAATATGTATTTTTAGATTCCTATATTTCAAAATATGATTTCCTAGAAGTTGGTTAGTATTCTTTCCCCTGGCTAAGCACAAAACAATATTAGCATCTCTAGCAGAAAGCCTCGGTAATTGGTTTGACAATTAAAAACACAAATATCAAACCGCTGAGGGAAGATTACCCAGGTTCAGTAATTTGCAGATTTGTTTAGCAGGATAGGATGCTTAAGGGCATTAAACAAACAGCATAAAATGTACTACGTAATGGCGGTGACATTTTCAGCTATCATTACTGTAAAAGCCAACAAAATACATATTGTCAACTAACATACCTGCAACGGCCTGCGTCCTCAAAGCTTTTGTTCAAAGAAGACGGTTTTAGAATTACCCCAGACAGTTGGGGCACAAGTTCCTTTACTTGAGAGAATTCAAAGACATACATGAATCCTGACTTTCTGACAGAGAACTCTTTGTATTGTTTTGATCACAACAGTGCTCTAAAAATAAGTAAACGGTAACTCCAGGGCCCGAAGACCCATAGTTTGCGCTACCGCCTCCAGCTTCTCCACCGGGATGCACCCGCATACCAAAACACACGGGTGCAAACGGCGCCTGTTGCTCTCTTGCCAGCACCCATACTGACACACCCATGAAAACCAGTTCAAAGCTGGTATTTCCTTTCTTGGGCTTCTAATTATTGAGGAGTTCAGTACCTGCAATACCTTTTCAGCTGTTCCATCTCTAGGAGAAAGTCATTCAAACCAATAAAAAGAAAAAGGTGAGAGGCAGTCAGTAGAATCCAGAACCCTACCTGCAGATAGGTAATCTGCAAAGACAGCCTCCCAACTGCTCCATCACATTTTACTCGAGAAGAAATAATTCACAAATAGCAGTAACAGAAGAATAAAGATTGCAGTTCCACAGGGAAAAAAAAAATCCAGGGAATTCAGCTAAGAACATTGCACGTACGTGAAAAGATATTTTCTTTGTTTCCTCCATTTAGACAGAGCCGGGCAGTGCCTGACAGAAAAAACCACTCAGTTCAGTCTCCAAAGAAAGTAAATCAGGTCTAGCTTTCCAGTTTACATTTCTGCCCAATCCAAAAAGGAACAGAAATAAAGTATTTTTTGTCTCTTATATGCACAACAGGAATGTAGCAATTTGCTCTAACTAACGTCAGGGATCAAAAAGGGATCAAAAATGCTTTTACAATTACTGTTCGGGGTACAGATGTTCATTTCTTGACTCAGTCCCTCTTTTTACTGGTATATCATCGGCAATCTTTTTGCAGCACTCTTGCTCTACTACTCATTTTTCTTATACTGGTTTTACAGGCTTAATTTTCAGTGTAACACTACGGGTTCTTTTATATTCTTTGCTAGTGATCTCTCTTTAAGTAATAAAACCACTGGCATTGCTAGATGCCTGGAAAAGTAACAGCCAAAACTAAACATAGACCCTAGCGGTCCACAGCTGCTGTGGTGAATCAGTGCATCTCCCTTCCAATCATCAGAGCAGCATTTTGTTTTACTCCGCCTAAGGATCTCGTCCTCACTTTATATCTGATATAAAGTAAGTCTCACTGCTGAGATTTTCCTGGGCTAATGAAAACAATCTCATTTGGTTTGTGCTGCGAGATCCAGTTTCTTAAATATCAGCTCAGCCCAAGGAGGAGGTGTGGGGAGGAATACGGAGCATCCTCTGCATGTTCTATTGACCCACGCTACAGACCCCCGTGCCTCCGCAGCACAAGGCAGGACGCAGCGCAAGCCTAGAGCATCACAGCTGATTAAGGATCCTGACCGCCGGCCTTACGAGAAACAGTTAAGGAAAAAATTGGGGAAAAGATGTCATAAGCTCAAGGGGAAAAAAAAAAAAATAACGAAAGAATAGAAATGAAGTGTGAAAATAGCATAGACAAAGATACAAAGGGCCAAAGACAGTGATGAGTCAGGTGAGATACAAGAGTGGAAATTACCTTGAAAAGAATTAAAGAGCATTAGAGATTGGAAAAGGAGCACATTTGGTTTGGGAGATTCTTGTTTTAAAGAGAGAGAAAGAGATTAAGAGTAAGAAGAGGTAAATAATGAGTCCACCTCTAATTTATTACTAAACTAAAGCCAATCACCAACCTAACTAAACAGCTTGTAGTTCAGTTGGGCTCCTCTATAAGACTACCATAAAATGAATAAGGGGCATTCAAGACTTACATTTCAGTCACCTAATTCTTCATTATCCTTGCCATGACTCTCTGTCTATGCAGCAGACCACTTTCACATAAGGGTGTATACTGACCTCCACCTTGGAGGCTCTACACCACCTGACACTAAGGCCAGCAGGATACCCCTCTTTCTGCGGGGCACATAGTCCATATGCTTTTCATCCGTCGTTAGTAGTAGCCTACTTAAACATCAGCAAGATGGTTAAAGATTTGAGGTTTGCTCATCAAGATATAGATTCAAAGGCCCAGCTTGCAAAGATCTGGTTCTTTCTGAATGTGAGGTACTGCACACACAGTTGTATCAACCAGATAATTGAAGGTTGGCTAATAATAATTACAATAACTTGGTGAAAAAGTATGCAAGGCACAGGTAAAATTGTGCCTTTCTAATTCACCCTCTATCTCCAGCCCATACCCTCAAAATAAGAGCAGTCTGCTCCCTGAGCATACTAAAATTTTCATAGGATGAGAACCACAACATGCCAGCTATAGGGACCAGGATGCCAAAGGTGAGAAAAAAAGAAATGGTAATGGATTACAGACAGGAGGTGACAAGAATTCTCCAAGAGACCTATTACTCCACTGCTGGCTGGTCTACAAGGAGGCTCGCTCTGCTACTACATCCAAGGGCAGCCAAGTAATGTCAAGTCTAGCAGCTCCTGCCAGCTCACCTCCTTCCTCTGCTGATGCGCCAGGCTGCCCAGGAGCCACCAAGACATCACTTTCCTGCAGGTATCACGCAACATCCTTGCCAGGCAGCTCCAGTACTGCTCTTATGAAAAACACACATTGGTCTTCTGGGCACCTGTACCACCAGTATACTTCATAAATATGCATCCGCTCAACTCACTTGTAAAACAGACAATTATTTTTATTTTTAAGAAGAAACTCTGAGGCATAAGTTTAATAGGAAGGTTGTAGAGGCAGGATTTGAACAGGGATTCCTCCAGCCCCTGATAGGATTTAAACCATAGTAACACTCCTGTTCAAAGGTAATAAACTCTCCAAAACAGGCACTCTGTCTTCCCGTGTTAAGAATAATACTCTGAAAATCTCAGGGATTATCTAGTACTAAGAAAACACTTATTAACAATCTATATTAAGTCATTCAGACACTAGGTTTTGTCCATTTTATGAGGAAAAATGCATTTGTTGAATGAAATTGAGAAGGATTTTAGCCTACCTAGACCCAGGTTTCAGGTGGGTATCTCCACCATAAATAACAGAAATGAAAAACCATTGCTTTTCAGTTAGGCCAAATGAGGTATTTCCCTAAAAGGTATTCATTAGGGTCTCCAGTAAAATCCCAGACACTGGTGCTGGAAACCCAAGGAAAGAGTAACTCTTTATCTTGTGCATTTAAATGGTTGCATTCATAACTTCTGAAGAAATATTTTGTTCTGGGCAATTTATAAATTTCTTTTCCTCTTTATTTGCAAGAGGTACAGTCTTCATTCGGCTTTTTAAAATTCAGAGAGATTGCGAATATTCTCCTGAGCCCTATGTCCCTGCTGTTCACGATCAAAAGAGGTAGTAGGAGGGCTGGAATTCTCTGAGTTCTTCCAAGAGTGAAGATGTTTCCTACTTACTACACAGGAGGACAAGAAGCTGCCCTACCACTAAAACTTTCCCACACCAAAACTAGAGTTGCAGCACATCTGCAAAATGTTTATTTGTTATGGCAATTCGTTCTCATAAACAAGCCTGTCTGCTTGATGTGTCACATCAAAACACTTACGCAAATTTAACTAGGAAAACTGGCACAAAATCTGCTATAAGGCACAACCAAAACAGGTAGCAGGCCCCGCTAAGCAGCATTCACCCACAGTGGTTTCTTCTGTCTTTCCTCTGCTACTGAAAGGACAGAAAGGATTTTTGAGAAAATTATCAGGACAGATAGGTGTTTCCCTTGGTTCCCTTCCCAAATCCCTGTAATCGTGTTTGGTGAAGTGCAATTTCCAATAGGCCAAATCCCTACTGAAAGTGCCACCCGCTGCCTTGTTGGTTGGTTGGTTGTCCTTCACCTTGGTCCTTGCGTATAATTTATGTGCTTGCTTTCTGCAGCTTACAGAACACTCATCCTCTTTCCTAAACCCTGGAGCAATTGGACATTTCCAGCTATGAAGGCAGCCTCCAGATTCTTCTGCTTCTGAAACTGCTACATTTTTAGTAGTCACATTTCCTTTTTCCCCCCTCTTGATTTATTTCTCTCCTTGATTTCATTCCTCCTCCCACTTCCATAGAACCTGCTTTTATATAGATGACATCTGTGTATCCAAGAAATCCTCGGTCGCTTTGGTGCCTGGAAACACAGTCACCTATTTGTCAGGATCACAAGCCACCTCCTCCATTAGAAGTACAAACTTACATTTCAGGCAAACAAAGTCTCCTCTCCCTTCAAGGCAGGCAGGCAGCAGACACACCATATCACACGGTGGCCACAATAACTGATCATTCTTTCTCCTTTTTTATCATTGACACGAAAATGTACTTACTGGAACTTAAATTCCCAATAGGAATATTCCTATTAACTACTCTGTATTTATTACTCAAATGTTTGCTGTTGCAGCATTTAAACCGGATCAGTCTCTTCCTTCAGTAACTCAGCAAACTCACTAAAGTAAAACTCAAATATTAGATCAAGGTCTCATACCTCAAACAAAACTTTCACAGATCAAAGCTGAATTCCTAAATTTGGTCATAGGAGACCTGCTATCTTACTGACACAAAACGAAACCCATCTCCAAAACAAAAGGTCAACATTTTAATCTGCAAAAGTCCTATCGTTACCATCAGAAGTTGTGATTTTGGACTTGATGCATGTTCCTTTGAATAATTCATAATTGATTTTATCATGAAAATTGCTTTTATCAAGGCTAGAATATGCTCTAAGAACCATCTGCAATGACTCAGATTAGAAATTCAATGGTTTTATGGAAAAGTTGTATGTAAGATATAAAAAAATAATATTACAGTTAAACTCCAAAGAGAATTCAGACGGGCACAATGTAACCATACCAGATGGAACTTGAGTTGAATCCATTTAAGTTGACACCTCCTCTCTTGCAAAAATAATTTTAAAAAGTATCCTGTCCTCTTAGTTCAACACTGTTAAATTGCACAATAGCCATGTACCTTGCAAATCTCTATCAATTCAAATCTACTTTAAATCACAGCAGTTTTGAGCCACTCAATTACTGTTTCACCTCCTTATTACTAAAATGTGCTACCTGTACCTTAATTTATTATTCACATACATACTCTGAAACCTTGCTTATTCCCTTTGGAAATCATCGCCTTCACTGGGATAAACTCATCCATGATAGATAACAGTTCTGTTAGCATTTAGTAATCCAGATCAGATTATTAGATTAGGACGGAACGTGCATTAGTATAATAAGGCAGAAATCTATTCCAAATAGAGTGCAAACAAGCTCTACTTTAGAAAATAAATGAATGCAACTCATCTTTGAGTACACCATTCAGTAGAAAACAAAGATGTTCTGCTAAGAAAGCCTGGAGGAGAATATGATTTGTGGAATGGGCAGAGGTCCAGAAAGCATTACATCTTGCTCATCCTTTCCTCCTTTCTTTATAATAAGATCATTTCTAAAAAGCCAACATTCACATGTACACTAATTATAAATAAAAATAAACTACCTGAATTTTTGCTATCATGCTGTAAAAAGATTTTACTCTGCTTTGGACGCAGTATATAAACAGTGGTCCAACTTTTTCAGTTTCCTGGAGTCTTTCTTTCATAAATTTAGGCAACAAAGGCACGAATCTTACTCCGAGCCTTTCCCCCATAACTGTTTCTACGTTTTTTTTGCTTTGGGATCTTTCTGTTCCATTCTATAATCTCTTCTGCCCCAAAGGGACCCTTCAACTCTTTATCCTTTCTCAAGTTAATAGGGCTCAGAGGATTTAGCAGAATAATTTTTTGTCTCCAGGAAGGCCTCAACAGTTTCAAAATGTGATGACTTAACGACCCACCTTTATTCACTGACAAATTTCTTGCTCTTCTCCCTTTCTTACACCAAAATGCAAAATTCAGCTCAATCCATTTAAACTCCTAGATCCATTTTTCAGTTTTACAAACTACCAAGAAAGACTTCAGAGCTGTACTGTCTTTGGCTGAGATGTAAGACAAGGAATGCTTCCAGCTCCTCAACCCACCTTTTCAGTTCAGCGTTGGGGTTAGAGCTCTCCTCTTCCTGTGTCTTGATTTCTCTGGGCAGGACAGCCAGGCACATGTGCTGGAGGAGAGCCATGGCATGCTCGTGCAAGCCCTCAAGCAAGAGAGCACAACTGTTAAACGACTGCCCTGTGGTCTAAATATACCTTCTGACCACATAAATCAGATAAAACATCAAATATTCCTTGAATTAATATCTTGATTTGATGACAGATGAAGACTGAAGACAGCAAGAGAAATGGAAGTTTTACTCTGAATTTCTACTATGTGTCACTTCTCCCAGTTAAAAGTTAGGGAACTGGTCCATAAGTACCCGCTATTTGAGCGGCTTCCCTTCAGGTAACCAGATTGGCTGAAGAGATCAGAACTGCCTTCGTGAGCCAGAAAAAATAAACACTGCAGAAGTGGAGGTCAGCATTCAGACTGCAATGTTTTCCCATCCTCCTGCACTTTCCCTCTGTACGTCACCCTGCTGACCTGGGATATAGATCTGAAGGGAAGCGGAAAAGCTTGAACACCTCAGACTTTGACCAGGCAACTGCATATGTTTGAACACCTCGCAAGTGTTTATATAAACAGGAGCCGATGGCACGTCTACCTTGCAGACAAGGCACGCAAGCTAACTTTCATCTAGCTGTAAACCCTTGCTGGCTACCCCAGTAGCAAGAAGCTCAGTACAGTCTGCAAAATGCACCGAAGAGCAAGATAAACTAGCCTGCATGGAGCTGCGTTTTCTCTTGAACCCATCAACAAGGCCTTCCAGGACCTCCAGGCTGCCTTTCCTGGTGAGCTTCCATAGTCCAGACTCATTCATGTATCCTACCTTATACTGAAAATAGGAGGCTTGCAGACCTGATGCGCCATCCGTGCAGACCTATTCTTAATTTTCTTGGAATCCCCGCTAGCCAGCCAGACTGCTTTTCTAATTTTAATGCATTTTATGAAACTCTTCGTGCTTTGCAGCTTCATTCAGATGGATCCGAATCTTCTACTGTTCTGCTTGCAATTCTACTGGAATCTTCCAAGGAAATTGAAACCAGACTTGAAAAAAACATTTCAACTCCCAATTAAACATCGCGAAAAGATAGGTTAATCTCAACGGACCTCAAAGTTGACAAAGTCATTGTTTAATGTGTTTAGATATAAAGATAAAAGAAATTTGATAACAGCATAAGGTAGTTCCAAGAATATCGTTACCATGAAATAATTACATCCCAACAGGATTAGAGGCAATCAGCCACACTGTGTCTCAGTACACCTCGGGGGGTGATTATCTTACCATAATAACACCACCCATTGTGTTTCATTGCTTAAATGTGTTCTGATAAAATAACATAGCTTTAAAGTTTGTGTGGCTGTTTGTGTCAGCAGAGCAAGAAAATTATAGTCATAGTATATTTTCTTTTCCCAGTAACTTTGTATTTTAAAAAATTTAAATCCCATTGGAAATTTACAAACATATTCATTACGAAAATATGTTCAGCATTTAGATTGCAACATAAATAATCAAAATTAGGACATTCAAATTTATCTTGGCAGGCTGTACTTTTTTCACGCTGCTATGACTTTAATTTGTGTCACCATTTTAAAGTTATTTAAATATGGAATTTTACTTAATGCGTTTATGAATTGCTAGAACGAAAGAAAGTAAAGAAGTGTTTCATAGAAGATTATGAGCCACACAGAGTATTATTTATTTACTTAAATGACCAAAAAATAAAGTAATAAATCTTAGTCTCTCAAATAAATGAAACTATTATGCCTGATTTAATGTATTTATTTATAGTAATAAAAAATAATATCTCCACAGGTATTACTTTGCTATTATTTGTTATGTGCTGTCAGTGTGTTAGGTAAATAGAAAATCAAATAAACATGCGTGACATAAACAAGAGCTCCACAGCACTACTCTATATAGTATAGCAGTACGGCACCATATGGATTCTGCTGTTTTCTTAAACCTGTGCCTGGTAACCACCAGCATAGGTCAGCTTTGATAGTGGAACATTACAGGCGCCATGCTGGGCCGCTGATCTGTCAAGCCCAGTATCCCACATCCAGTGATCATAGGTGAGTGATATTGTCTATCACTTATTTATCATTACAGACAGTTTACTTGTTCTGCAAATATTCACGTGAGTCACGTCATCCAACCAAATTGTCCCAGTTCTTTTATTACTTGAATATAACATCGGCACTTGGGTTAACAGTCTAAACTGAAGAAAAAACCAACTTATTCTGAGCACACGAGAAGCCTTGGAATTGTAGAGGCACGCCGAGTGCAAACAATAAATTACAAATGAAAAGAGATTTATCAAGAGCAGCTACTACTCAGCAAAAGATCATGTTTTGGTCTTCTTGACCTTTCTGAAGACTGGCTTTCTGGCTTATTACTAAGAACTTTAAAGACTATTATAAATGGTTGACTCAGCTATTCTAGAAATGAATTATGCAGACTATAAAGGGAACTTAACTGACCTCATATACTACCATCTTTTGAATTACTATTTTGCTTTTAATTAAAAGTCAAAAGGAAATTAAAATGGTTATCTTTATGACTGCTTTAAGGAATTTTAAACCCATAACTGAAAAAAATATAAAAATTTGCATTTTTATAGCACATTACTCAAGAATCCCCCAAAACAGCTGATGTATAGGATCCCCATTTCACAGATAAGAAAACTGAGGATGGAGACAATAAAGAACAAGTCCACCCAGAAAACTTACTGCCTTTTACAAACATCAGCTTCTTCCATTAATGCATCCCAAGACTATGTTCCATGAGTAGTGACCACACCGTGTCATTTTTACACCAGTTTCCACTAGAAGAACTTGTCCTTCAAGAGCACTAGCATTTCAATGTTCAGTAAGCCAAACTGCGAATAAATAATGAAACCATCCTTCTCCCATGTGGCACTATCTTCTTTCATAGGACCCCTCTGAATTCATCTGTTCATACTGAGAACATCCAAATGAAGGTGCTAATGCTGTACGTTTGAAGATAATCAAAGCTGAAATCAAAGAAGAAAATGTCTTACTGTGAAGGCATCTTTCAATTTCTTCTGTGCCATTTCGCAGACAAAGAAATAAAAGCCCCTGCACTATCAGCAGGGCTTTGTTTTAACTCTGCATCACAGAGATTTGTAAATCTACTGTCATAACAGCTCCAAAAATTCTTCTACAGTCAGCCAAAAATCAATGATTATATTAGAGGCTTCCAAATGATTATAATTGGTTTTAATTCTGAAAACTATTTATTTTGAGGGACAATCACTGCTATTTAAATCTCAGAGTGGAACTAGCATATACGCATAAAACAAAGAAAACATTTTACTTAACCTGTTTGGTTTTTTCTAATACCTGTAACTGCATCAGCATCTGAAATCAACAGCTATTTTGGGCATTGTATGTTTTTCATCAAATTGCAGTCGGTAGAAATACTTTCCCTAGTACTCTTCAAAACTCTGATATACGTGTCATAAAAATCTATTCAGAATTCAATATCCACATTAGTACTGGTGCTGTTTTGGGAATACAGCATTCCAACAAGGACTCAAAACACTTACGTAAAGGATGACTGGACAAGAAAGATTTCCTTTCTAGTTAGGCACAACAGGACAGATCTTAGTCTGTTTCATACCACCTTGCAGGAGCCACAATGGAAAAAAAAAATCAAATGAAAGAAAGAAACAAAAAGCTAATGTAATGAGCTACTTGGAAATCCCTCGCAAGGACTGGAAATCCTGGTTGCCCACGGACAAAATGGGTAGCTGGGAGGGCTCAGAGCCCCAAACACTTCTGGGTTCCACAACTTCTTTAAGAGCCACACCACCAGGTCAGAAATTGAGGGTGAACTAAAGAAAGTATCAGAGGCTCAAAACCCTACCCTCTGCTCTTTTAGGTAACCATGACGCATAAGCTTCTTCATGAACCAACCAACCTCTGTCTCACGCTGACTGTGGTCTGTTCCCTTACTGCTCCTGCTGGAGTATTCTACTATTGTGATTACTCTATACTCAGTGTATTATGCTGATCCTTCTTTGTTTTAACAATACTTCTCACCTTTGAGCCTCCCTATCAACTACAACAATTTTGAAGTGTCCCTTAGCAGACAGAAGGAACTGGGAGAAGGAGGGATTCTTACAACTCTTATGGCACCATATTTCACTTTGGAGAACCAGGCTCAAGCCTCTCCTCTTTCCATACCAGAGGTGCGTAAGTTTCTCTGTTACTCTTCTAACTCATCTGCTTGCCCATCCTAGCTTCTGACCTCCCTCACGCTGTTTACATTTCCTTCTTTATTCTTTTCCTCAAGCCATTACTATGCAGTAGTCCCCCCCTCAGTACTAACCTGTGAGAGTTTGTTTTCACTAGCCCCATTGCTTCTCAGCTGATCATTTTTCTTTCTAAGTTCTTTGAACTTCTGGTCTACAACAGCTGATCAGAGTTGTTCTTTTCCAGTCTCAAATTAGAACCAGTTCAATCTAGCTTTTAGCTACCATTAACTTAGTCTTGATGTAGTCTCTTGACTCATCAAGTTTGAATCTTGACTGATTCAAACTTGGATCAGTTTCCGTTCTTCTACTGCTTCATTTGTGAATGGCTCCCTCCTGCAACCAGCCCTTCACTTGAATTTCTGTCTTCCTTTGATTCCCCTGTGATGCTGTCACCTCCCAGTTTTCATTCCTTCTCCTTCTGCACTTTTTAGATGAGCCTTTCTGTCCCTCTTCCAGCTTCCCATGTGGTTCCACAAAGTTGCATCCATTGTCATCATCTGCGCTCCTAGCTCACTAGCTATTTGGATAATGCCATCAAAACCACAAACTTAGTAATCGCCTTCAGGCTAGTGTTTCACAGAACTACTTCTCCACTTAGATAGCTCTACCTAGGCACTCTCTCTGGCATCCTTTACATGCCAAGCAGTCAGCCAAAGGCCAAGAAGTTTTCGAATCAGTCCCATAGGATCCTTACTTCCAATACAGATACACGGAGTATCCCCACATGCTCATCATGTGTGCATCGTCTTTGTCTGAAACCTTACTCTGGCTTTTCACATCCAGGCTGACTCCAGGTGGTCCTTTCTTTTATCTGAAGGCTTTCTTATGCATCCACATGATCAGGCTTTCATCTTGGATCTCAGCTGCTGAATAAAATTAGGTGGTGCTCTGGACCAGTATAACTCTTCACATTACCATTGTCTGAAGATGAGAAGCACCAACCTCAGACACTACTCTTAGTGGAGGAGAGATACACAGTTCTTTAAGGTATATATGTTGTTTGTATATAATACAACTTGTCAGATCAGCAGATGCCCCAGACACCCCAATGTTTTCTCTGCTGAGATATTTGAAAGCTGCATCTTGTTACCAGAACTTTATTTTACCGTTTTATCTCTTGCTAGATATTTCTTCATATGATGTGAAAAAATGAAGCTTTAAGAGCGAAAACACACAGACTCCCTAAACTCAAAAGCTTCCCAAAAGATTCCACAACTGTAAACAGCAATAGTGGATACTTTTTTTTTCTCCTTATTTCATCCAGCATGAGTCTCTTTTCAGTGCTCACTGCTTATATTTTTCCTCTCAAAATAACAAAACTTGTTTGGGAGGAAAGAAGCACTTAGAACTGCTGTTAACATTTCTTCAGTATTCTAATGAACCTAATAAGCTCCCATGATGCTTCTTACAATGTAGAGAAACCTTCAAAAATATTAAAGTGACTCTGTTTAGTCCAGCAGTAAGGAGCATTCCAGATGACTGGTGCAATACATCAATATTACACGTTTTCTTTTAAAACTGGAAAGAAACTCACAAGAGGAAAAAATTATTCACTTTGAAGCTTTTTAATATTTTTGAACGTGAATCAATTACAATATTCTGCCTGTACATTTATGTTTTGTTTCACCTGAAAAATCACTTGATTTATGATGAAACCATATTTTCTCACCGAGTTCTAATTTCATTTATACCTCACTTACAGTTTCTCTATAATTTAATGGAAGTTGCAATTTGACACTGTTTCTCTGACACCTAAACTAGCTCCACAAGCTAACAAAGTCCCGAGTTTTGAGATAAAGAACTCTTATGAGTTTTTTTCCTACATAGGATGTGTCTAGACCCTTAACAAAAAATTTAAAAATTAAAAAAGAAAAAAGTTACATAAATTATTAAAGTAAAAGCATAAATATCCTCACACCCTATTTTCAAAACTATCCTTAATTATCACCCATGTGATATATACAATTTCATAAGATACGCATAAGTAATTCCATCTCTTAAATATTCATTATGTATGTAACATTACATATTATATATGTATTATATTCATAACGTATAATTGTCTGGAGTATTTTTAGCATTACAGAAGCAATTATTTGAGGCCAGGTTTCACCTGAAGTTAGCTTGTCCTCACTATCAGAGCAACAGATGAGGCTTGGCAAGGCTCAGTCTGTGCCCACTCCCAGTTCTGCCAGTGCCTCGCAGGCTGATTTAATCAGGAAATCACCTCAGTCCTGCGATCCTGTCTTTCCCTTTCTTTCTTGGGGCTCTCTGCTCCCAAGTGACAAGCGATAGGATGAGAGGAAATGGCCTCAAGTTGCACCAGGGGAAGTTTAGATTGGATATGAGGAAAAATTTCTTCACTGAAAGGGCTATCAAGCATTGGAACAGGCTGCCCAGGGAAGTGGTGGAGTCACCATCCCTGGAGGTATTTAAAAGACAGGTAGACGTGGTGCTGAGGGACATGGTTTAGGGGTGGTTTTGGCAGTGTTAGGTTGATGGTTGGACTCGATGACCTTAAAGGTCTCTTCCAACCTAGGTGATGATTCTATGATTCCCATCTATAGAAAGGAAATGCGCTACAGCCCCCTCTGTAAGGTGTTTTGTAATCTAATAATTATGCAAGCGAATTTTTAACATCATATCAGTCTTGTTATTAATTGAATGTCTGAACTGTAAGGCTAACTGAATTTGCATAAATAGCTGTTTATTGAATTTAACTGAATCAGAATCAAGCACCTATCTCAGTTACACTTTTAAATAACTTTTAGAGAGGTAAATTATTTTAAGGCTGAATTTTTCAGGTGAAGAAGTAGATCATGTTGCTAATATGAATTACTATAAACCGCCTGATTCCCCCAAATATGCAGCAATGATAAGAGAAATTAAAAAGATTAAACGAGCACATTAGCAGTAACAAGAGACTTCAATTTACAAACTAATTGGGACAGGGGGAAAAAAAGAAAACACTAAAAGGAACAGTTTGTAGACTGATTTCTTACTAGCAAGGAATCCTAAATGAAGCTATAGCACAGAAAGGCTAAAAAAAGGGCACCTATAACATGATCACACAGATCTCAATACCACAAGGTAACCCACGGACCCCTTCTACGTTGGCTGTGAGTAAAGGGCCTGATTACATGGGGTGGTTCACAGGTTGTCACAGTTTTGCTCATCGTTTGGAGACCTAATGCAAGAAATGGTGTGCTACGCTGGCTCAAGAGTCAACGGGTCTTCTGGAAATCAGTGCTGACCTCCTTATTCTTAGGGATCAGAGCTGTAACAGCAACGACTGAACAGGAGGCCATCAGCAAGGCTACCATTACTCTTTCCGGTCCCAACCACCAGTGAAATTCGAGGAACTACCATTACCCTCTCCACGTACACTATTCGCTCTCCTGCATTTCTGATGTCATAGCAACGCTTGCACCTGCTTTTCAGACACCTCTACACAAACATCTAAAATTACCAGATTTAATAAACCTTCGGGAACAATTAAGTTTAGTTATGAAATGCCCCGTGTATCACATCCTGCAGCTACAGGAATACATCATCTGTAGTGTAATCACGCCAGACAGATCTTACTTTAGCTTTCCATGAGCAGGGACTGATGTTTCCCACAATGGCCTTGTGTACTGGAAATTAATAACAATTACCTGGAAAGTAAACATAATTAATTAGTTAATAGCCTATTTGGTGATGAATTTATGATAGCTCAATTGTAAGTATAATTCCTTCCATTTGTACTCACGTATAACACATCCATTGCATCCCGCAGCCAAATCACCTGTAATACAGCATTATAATCTGAAACCTTGAAATTCTACCAGACCACTCTTTTATAATATGCAATAAAAGGAGGATAAAAAAGAAGAAAAGAATGGGGGGGAAGAGAAATAGAGAAGAAGACAGGCTGAAGGACCAAGGGTACTGACTTGGTCAAATTCTTATTCACACTGTCCATCAAAATGGAAACACTGAAGCTGAAAAGGGCCTGCTTTGCCCACTTCACCAGCATCGTATGACTAGGAAAAAAGAAAATTTGGGAAGTGAAAGTCTGTTTTGAAAATATATACTCAGATATTCTTCTTTTGCCAAGCTGGGTCTACCCCTACAAAGTATTTCTTCTGAAATTAACTAAAAATTCAGTCCTTTCTAACTGCAGAATTTGATACTTTTTTCTGTGCTTCAATTTCTGAAACTATTAAAGAAAGAGGTTATAGATCATCATGAAATCAAAGCCAGAATGTTTTTATACTTCCATCTGCTTGTACCACACTCCCCTTTTAAGGAAAATCGCTTTCACCCTATCTTCTTTCTTTAATTTTACTGTCTATCTACTTCCCCAAAACAAACTGGGGGGTGGGAGGGAAGATTCCACAAAACTCTTGTTTAGGAAAAGTGCCTGAAGCACCGGAGAACCACATTTGGGAACTCACATGAAGGATGAGTGTGCATTTAGGTCACTGAGACTGCAGCTGGGGAGATGAGGCAGCAGCTCCAGTTTCCTTTCTGACCTTGGGCAAGTCACTCACTTGTCTGAATACTTCAGTTCCTCTCATTCATAAAAAGAGGATGATAATATTCCATTAAGTACAGCTTCTTCTACATCTGACTTTCTAATCTCAAAGAATTTGCAACCCAAAATGACTAACTCTTGGTATAAGCTTATACAGCATCCACCACAGTGCAGGCTCATCCTCAGCCTAGGTCTGTAGTTATTTCCGCACTGCAACAACGGTTCTTAAGAATTGAAGGAACAAAAGGTTTGTTATGCCTCAAAACAATGTAATGGAAAGAAGTGCTCAAGAACACAAAGGTCATCTTTCACAAAACTCTGAAAGCACACATCATGCACGTGCGGGCGCACACACAACACACAACGGTGTAACAGGATCTGCCCAGAAATTCAAGCAAAACAGATACCAAATTTTAACTGTTGTTAACTATCAGTATACTTTTAGGGAGCTGAAACAAGTCAGGTAGAAGTTAATGAGCAACAACAGCTGATGTGGAACCTCGAAAAACACATCAGAGAAAATTCTACATCTACATTAAAACCCCTTTGGCTCCAGGGAGTATATGCTAAAAGCACAAATCCTAGCATTATTTCATTAAGAATACAGAGAGAGATTTTTAAATGTGAAAGAGAATTGTCAAGATCTGTTGTACAATTTCCCTCTTTAAAGGAATTTTAGCAGAAGAATCCTTATTTTTTTCTTCATATTGACAAACCTAAACTGCCACATTTTTATACAAAGCATGTATAGAAATAGAGATGGCATAACACAGGGAAAACAAGTTATTCACTGAATTGAGTAGCCTAGGGATTTAGTAGAGAAATAAGGCTGATATTCTTTAAGAAGAAATAAAGAAGCAAACTCTTTGAGGCATAAAGAAGTTCTAAACAGAGTAGAGAAGGAAAACACTACAAAGGAGATGTGACCTCCTCTGACATACATAACAAATGACCAAGGAACTTGGACGAAGAATGACCAAGGCAGTAAGGGATTTAAGACAGGGTATCACTTTTTTCCAGCAAGACTATAAAAATGTATGATAAAAAAATCAAATGGCCTGCAATGCGAACAAGCAGTAAACACTATGAATTTTTAAAATGTATTTGAAGGATGAAAATCCTGCCTGAGAACAGAGGGAGGAGAATGGCTAATTAAAACTAGCAAGCAAATGCAGTTTCTCTAGGCTGTTTCCTCAGCTTCATTTCAGACACCCTACGTTCCTATATCTGGTACAGCAGGCAGGTGGGTTGGCACCATCAAGTCGAAGTGTTCTTTAAACTGGTAACACAGAGTGCATTTATATCAGACCTCGCTGTTTACACGCTGCAGTCTTCCATTACAAATCAGCTGAAAAATACCATTCAGTTATGCTGTACACACACCAGTATTCCCTCTAATCTCTGCAACCCATACAGTAGCTTTCCATGAGTTACTGAAGTTTAATTCTCTGTTTGTTACCAAACAGTAATCATCTAGTTTTAAAAAAACTTCCCACTGAATTTTTCTATGACCTAATTATTTTGTACCTAGTGAAGATGGAAACAGCCACTATGGGTAAGCTTGCAGAAATCATTTCCAACACAGTAGGAAATTTTTCCATTCACACATAATTCTTCAGAAACCCACCAAAATTACAAAAATTGGAGATTCTTTCCTCTAAACAGGAAATGTTTACCATTCTCTAATTTCAGGGTGGGGGGAAAAAAAAAAAAGAATAAAACTTAAAATCCTAGCTCTACTGTTTCTTTATTTTTCTAAAGGAAGGTATTCAACTATATAGCATGTCCCATAATTCAGCTGGCTTGAACATCATAAATATCCTTGTAATATTTATATAAGTTCACCATTTTAATGTCTCAAGTATACGAATTTTGAAGACTGAGTACTTGAGCTTCTGAATTTGAACCTATCATCAAAGAATTCAATTAGGAAAAAAGGAACTGCTATTGTCGCTTGTGGCAATCACTTTGGATTTAGTTCCCTGCATTCACCAGACCACAAATGACTACCTAAAATTGCTTAAGTTTGAGCATAAAAAAAAAAAAAAAATCTTTCTTTTCTGGTTCTATTAAGCAATCTCAATTTTGCAGGATGTAACAGTGACGTTTGCACATTAAGTTCCTAGAAGCTCAATTTTCTTTTAGAAGGTGGGGGGGGGGGAAAGAGGAGGAAAGCAGTTTTCCCTTGGAAAAGAAATAACCAAATGACAGCACGATGTACAAATGTATGCTACAAAATGTAATTTTTTTTGTGGCTTGACTACAGGAGGAAGGGAGGTCAAAGATGCTATTAAAGAAAAAGAGGATCTATCTCAAGCCATTTAAATAATAACGCACGATTGCTTTATGTGGTATATTGCCTACTGCCTCATTCAAAAGAGTTTGAAGTAATGAGATTTCCACAGTTATCTTTTGAAGAATATTCAGTAATCTAATGGCTGAATCCAGACCCGAGTGAAGGTCCTGCAAAGTGTTATACACTCCCTGAAATAAAAGAGAACTGGGAAATCCAAGACTTTACAGAGTTAGCCCTTTACACCACATTCCCAATTAAAAGGGAAGAAACCCCAAAAGAGTGTCATAGGGGGACAATGTAAAACTAATAAAATTAATTAATGTTAATTTATATTTTTCTCTGGAGATGTAAGTACGCCACAAAAGCAATCCACCTGAAGTACCACATACAAAGAAAACAGGTTTTGGATGGCTGGGGAAGAGTTGTGCGAGATCAGAGGAAAAAGGCAAAGAAAAGGTCACGCTTCAACACATCCATGTTTAATAAATGTTTGGAGAAGCTAAGGTTGAAAACGGTGGCCTGACCAGTCTGAGGCCAGCAGAATTATGAACGCGGTGTGGGAAGTCCAGCACACCAGTAAGAACTCCAGGCTGTCTTCTGGCACAATTCACTGCTGTGCTGAGAAGCTTTAATCCAAGCTAAATTCAAGAGGAAATAGAGTATCTCTGAGGCTTACAGGACGGATAACTGGAAGTCTTTTATTTATTGAAAAAAGTAGGAGGAAATCTGGCACATTTGCAATTTTTGTATGTTACCAGAGTATTCAGATATAACCTAAAAAAATTGTATCTGACCCAGAGGAAGCTCTTTACGGTGGCTTCGTAATTACTGATGCCTGTAGTTAAGTATATTTAGCATTTTCTATTCAAGGTCCAGTTTTTCTGTGCAGATAAATCCCTCTCAGTGTTACAACTGAAATTTTCCAAATAAGACATTTAATTTTGGATGGATGTTGATTTTTTCATCTTGAGTAAAGCAGCTGAGCCATTTTTTTGGAATGAGGTCCGGTGAAAATATGCTTTGTGCATGTTAACATTTGGGACAGTCTTACCTAGTACTTTCACACTCAGAAGCACGTACCTGAATTTTTAACAGAGGGACAAATCGCACAGAAGGAAAACCTGTTGCTATTACATTAGACTATTCAAATCTGGCCAATTTTTGGTCTCTGAAAATATTTGCTCGGTTAGAAACGCACTGGAATTTCATAGCTAATTTCTCAGCTCTATGCCTTATATCCTCACAGCTCCTTCAGTCTGAGTGGACTTTGCATGTGTCTGATCCACGGAGGATCTTGACCATTCTTGAGCAAACCCTGAGCCATCCAATGCAATAACAAGTCGGTGTTCCTTTGAGAAGACAAATACTCAAGCATCGCACAGCTGGATGGAAAGCCGTCAGATTGCCTCTTCTCTACAACCAGTGTTTCCATCCTGTCCAGGGAAAAAAAATGTCAAAGACAACCTGGACTGGGA
This sequence comes from Burhinus oedicnemus, assembly GCA_008921705.1. Classification (NCBI taxonomy): domain Eukaryota; kingdom Metazoa; phylum Chordata; class Aves; order Charadriiformes; family Burhinidae; genus Burhinus; species Burhinus oedicnemus. Next base: position 317,607 of record VFFE01007179.1, on the reverse strand, counting down.
TGCAGAGGAGTGGAATTATGTATACATATATGTCTTATATGTATGCATATATATAATGTTTTACATATATATTTTATATATACTTGTCCTGGTTTGAGGTAAAACAGGACCAATTTTGTTCAGTAACTTTACTTTTTAGCTAGGCCTCTTCTAACTACTGGAATCAACAGCATGTTGTGCAGAAACTGTTGGCTCTCAGAGCGATGAGACCCATGTTTATAGGTGATGCCAAGGAATGGGATGCAGAGAGGCTCTTGCTTATCCTTATTGCTATAACAGCCAAGGGCAGGCAGCTTTGTTACTTGCCCCGTTGGAGGGTGGGAAGCGGAAAAGCGTAGAGGGGTCGCACCTGCGGGGAGGAGCGGACAGGACAGGGGACCCAAAACTGACCAACAGGGTGTTCCATCCCATCTTCCTCATGCTCAGCATAAAAGCTGAGGGATCAAAGGGTCAGTGCTTTTTTTTTCTTCGATGGCCGGCATCTGAGAAGGACTCTGTCTGTTCATCTGCCTTTGATCCCAATCCTGAATCCAGATCTGGAATCCAGTTCCCGTCTGTGACTGAGTCCAGTCTGGGAGTTCCCCAGCACCTGCTGGTGATGTGATTGTCATCTTGGGAGTTTGATACGGTTTTGTATATATTTCATTATTTTATTTTTATTATTTTATTATTAATATTTCATTAAAGTAGTTTAGTTCCTTCTAAACTCTTAAGTCTCTCTTTTTCTGTCTCTCTCTTTCCCCCCTTCAGGAGTGGAGCAAGAGAGAGAGAGCACCTGTCATTCCACCGGATTGGGCCAATAAATCTGGCCCAAACCGCGACAATACTTTACACACACATATAGATATACATAAATACCTCTGAGAATTCTATTACAAAAAACTGCATCAAAAGAAATTTTTAGGGTTGCAAAAATCAAGTACTCCAAAAATAATAATGGCAAAGTGAGAACTGCACATAGAAGCTTAGTTTGGCTCCCTTAGACATACAGCTTGTGATATGACCTTCTTCATACATGATCATATTAATTTTAAAGACAGGAGTTCCACCTCATTCAGGAGATAACGTCGTGAATTCAGGTGTAGACACCTGGAGTTTGATTTGCAAACAAGCTGAACACGTGATCAGATCAACAGAAAATGCAGTTTGAACATCTAACGTGTTACAGAAGACCCACTACTAGATCCTAGTCATTTCAAACTGGATTTCCAATATTAGCAATCACTTTTAATCTATGCCTTAGTTCATATTCACGCCGGGGCCAACACTGCCTCACCTTGCAGGGGTGCCACGCTAATTAAGTCACAAACAGTTGCAGATCAGCAAGACACAACACTGAAAGCACCACACAAAAGCACTAGGAGGCTATTTTTTTTTTTCCTTGTTGATGCAAGGTTTCAGCAGCAGTCAGTAAATAACAGAAGAATAACGACTAGAAGAAATACTGACCCACTACTTATCCAGTAGGAACTCTACGCTGAACAAAGAAAAGGTCATCTGGAACTAAGGAAGAGGTGAGTTAAAGTTTCATAGGTGACTTTGAGGTGCTTGACTTGCTTGACTTTGTACTCCGAGCTTTTTTTATTTTTTTTTAATATTAGTATAGGTTCAGGCAAGGTCAGTTGTATGTAAATTAGACTAATTTAATGATACTGGGTGGAATTCAGACTAGAATGTAGAAAATCCCCTACAACACAGATGAAGTTTAAAGGGTTCCTGGTTGTAATTAAAGGTATGCTAAATCGATATAGAAGCAAATCTGTCTGGAGGGAACATAATGACTGCCCTTGTAATGAGTCAATCCAGGCAGAGATATGCTCAAACCCATAATGTTAAAGTCACCTGCTCACATAGGCAAAAAACGTATGAAAGGCAGCAACATGTGATACATGTATTTATGATCTCCATTTTCTTGGTTATCTCTATTCCATCAGCAAACAGTGGCCTAAGTATCATTATCACTCAGAAATAATCAGAACTGTTACCATTCCTTCTAGAAACGAAGAATGAAAAATACAGAATTTATTTTTCAGGATGAAAAATCTGTAGAAAAGGTGTGATGTTCCCTTGGTGGGTAACATTCGTCTGAGCATCTCCTACCACACACAAAGAAATTCTGCAGAGTATGTCCAGCTGAAGAACACACAGAAGCTGCCACCCGAAGCACAGAATCCAACTGGATTTAGACATCTCGCAGGGTTTACGGATAATCTGAGCACTGAATTTCTTGAGGACAGACTTCCAGTTCTCTCTACATCCCATTTTAGGTGCCAAAATCATCTTTCTGGGGCTGCCTGGGTTAGCAGTTTGTTCACGATAATACAGACTAATGATAACACAGATGAATCTTCCCTGTTCTGCTGGGTATCAACAGGAGGGAGGAAATTCCTGTATTTGTAGTAGCAGGCACATGCCCCTTCTCAGATTCTCACACAGAGACTTGACCGCATCTCTCTCAGCGACCTGCCTGAAGCTGTTTCTGTTTGACATAGGATCCCAGGACCCCTCTGATATAGGTCCCTAAATCATATCCCCTTGGCTGATAATTGCACCTGCAGCCTGCCAGACCCGACTCCAACAGAGTTTTTCTTGTGGAAGACGAGACGCGCTACTAAAAGGCCGTGATGCAGAAAACAAATTCTTCAAAACAAAGTATGATTTATTTTGTCAAAAGGTATACAGCACTCAGACAAATGGACTTAAAATAGCAGAGACCAAGGCATGTACTGTTACTGCTTGGCATCACCTTCAGCCCCCAGGCAGATGCGATTTAACCTTGATGTCCACTGCTCTCTCGGGTACCTCGTTAGGGCTGTCCCAGCCCCTGGCTCTCAATCAGTCTCTAGCAGCCTGTGGCACCTGCCTCTTCCTCTCTGCCGGGTTACAACAGTCCAGTCTTCTACCACATTAGTGTCTTCTGATCTCCTCCTGCTCTTTTTTAGCAAGACAGCCCTGCTGCTACTATTAAGACGTTGCAGCTCGTGGATATAAATATGACCACTCTGTTCAAGTATTTCTGGAGTATCCCTTTTTAGCCCCTTATTCCACGTTTCTTGCCTGTTTTTTTCTTCCTCTGTGTTCCCCTATCTCCCTCCTACATATTTCACTTCACATGGTGGAACTCACTCCAAAGAGCCAGACAGAAACTATAATCACGCAAAATAATTCAGAGATAGAGGAATGGATGTACCGGGCAGAGAGAGAAGACCTTGGACGCATGCCTGCTCCCAGGCAAGGGACGCAAGCAAATCCCGGTAACCGTACAGCCCCTGCATTCAGACCAGGGCTATTTCCATCCCTCCTGCTCCCATAGCTGGAAGCTATGAACTTTATTACGCATCCTGAGCTCTATTCTTCTCCCTCTCCCTCCAGGACACAGAATTCCTCTAAGAAACTAGATTAAAATGTATCTTTTAAGAGAAGAAATCAATCTCATCCTTCCCCTGTGGTGTTCACCCTACTGTAACTTCCCATAGGAAGTTCCCTATGAAAGTGCCGTTCTCTCTGCCGTAGAAACCTGTAACTGTATTGTAAATGTTCAACAGAGAGATGAAAAAGGAAAGCAACAAAAACCCAAGACACACAGCAGTGTTCAAGAGCTACCGGTCATGAAATGACATGCCTAAAGATCATCAAAGGAATTACTTTAATAGTTTTGAACAGCGCCTTGTCTACACTTTGCTTTTCAGATTCAGCGTTTAGTGATGTTTTCTCCTATGTTAGCCAAGTCTTCTCTTACAAAGTAATTTTCACTTTCTCAAAACCCAAGGGAGTGGAGTTAGCATAGACTAAATGAAATACCATGGCATTTTTCCGTCTTTCTCAAATGTTGGGGGTGTGAAAGTCCAGAAAACAAGCTGTAAAGAGCAGATAGCAGAGCAGGTGGGAAAAAGTGGGGAGGAGGGAGTGACTGGATGAACTCTCCATCGCTGATTGAACAGGACAGTACATTTAGATGACATTAATTTTCAGTGCTGAAATTATGTTGCAGTAGTGATGATCAGAAGAAAATATTGACAGTAATAAAATGAAATTCTAAAGAAACTGGCACTACATCAGAAGACGGCACGTTGACACTATTTATGTTAATTTCTCCAGGTTTCATCCCCATCTGCATTATTGTTGACACCTCATGTAACCAAGGAAATAACTCTCAAAGAGCCAGGGAGTGAAAGTAAATGATTGCAGCTGCCATTAGACTCCTATACATTGTAGCAAGCAAACTTGTCAATTCATTATGACCTTGATCTAACAACCCCAGGAGTCAGCTCAAAGGCTCATCAAGTACTACATTTTTAAATGCTATTTCACAAAGAATGTTTCTAGAAAGTTACATTTCTCTCACCAGTTTTCAATTATAACAAGCAAGACTATGGCAGAGGAGAGTGGGAAAATAAGAATAAGAACACAGAAGGAAATCAGAGGCAAGTGAATCAAAAGGATTAAGCAAACCTCTTTCAATAGTGAGGTGGGTTTTCAAAACTCTGTAACGGGTCACAGACAATAAGGGACACTTACTTGGGTCACCTTAGCATTTTGTTAGCACGCGTCCTTTCCAATTTCATCACCACAGAACCTGACTCTCCAAGCATACTCTCACATGTGTAAATAACTTCAAATTACAGCAAAGTCCTGTTGGCTTGTAATTCAGTCACTCTGATGAAGATTCTCGTGGGGGCTGTTTCCACTGGGAAAGAGGATGTGCTGAATCACAAACTCTCATTTATTCAAAGGAACGAAGGCCAGATTTGGGCAACTGAAGTCAAAAGAAAAATTCCCGCCGACTTCAATGGACTTTGAATCCTACGCTAAGTTCTCAACAGCAGTTTGCCTTGGCTTGAATTCAGCTGTTGCCCCTCTCCTTCAGGTGCATTTGCCATTCGGTCAAATGAACTGTTGTCAGATTCAGGAGATAGATGGGATTTTGGATCTGGCTGTGAGGCTGCCCCTGTTACATTTTCATTTTATACACCTGCCGCTCCTTTTTTAATTTGAAAATTACTTTGTTATACTTAAATTGCTTCCAAAGGCAGCCTGTCCAGGCCAGCAGATGCGCTAATGAGGGTTCTTTATCTTTAAAATGTGCAAAGGGTAATTTTCTTGTTTCATTTAATTTTAGAAAGGTTTTAGTCCGTTATTTTTCAGTTTGCATTTAGCACCAGAATGAAGGGTCAGAAACCTAAGATTCTTTGTTGTAATCTTTGATGGATTAGCGGTATTGATCAAAGAGCTTTGGGTGCTGATGTGAATTTGTCACTTAATCTTGTAGGCATGTTTATCTAGTTACCAAGAAATCAGGGTGTCAAGCCAGCAGTGGTATGAGGCCAAGGGCTAGTACATCTGCTTACATAGCTGGATACACTTATTAAGGAAAGGAAATAAATGGTCAAATTATATATCATTGTGTATTACTGTGGGGATTGCTGTTTCTTTTTCTAACTTAGAATTTTCCTTAACTTCATCTAAACAGAGCGGTTTCATCAGGGATGGAGCAATGCAAGACAACATTCTGTATTAAATTAGGTAGTAACCTGTGCGGTGCATGTTAATGGGAAGAAAAGCTGCAACGCTGGGATTTCTTTCTTTTTTAATTAGATACAATCAGTTTGACAAAAGGACATTGAGTGGTCTTGATTTTCATTTCAGAGAGATGTGATCATACTTACAATATGTTTGTTAGGCAATTTTAAAAAATGCCATATTAGATTATTAAATTAACTCTTTACATATCATATTGGTAAATTAAATCTGAAGTGACCTTGAAGAAATAAAAGTTTCAAATTTTAAAAAGGATAAGTTTTTGAAGGGAAAATAAGATTCTCTTGAAATTCACAATGTGTTTACCGTGTGTTCAAAATTTCAGCTCTTCTCACTCAAACCCTTTAAGGAGAGAGGATTCTAGGATCTTGACTTCATTCACAGGAAGAAAAGATAACGGAGAAAAAAAAGTATGTCAGCTGGAATACAATGTAAAGTCCCCGTGACTACAGCCTGGCAATGGTTCAAGAAGAATCGGGAAAATAAAAAGGAGCTAAGATAGGCATTGGCATTGTATGAGAAGGTAGAGAACATGTTTGGTCCAGAGGTTCCCTTTGGACCAAAACTGGTCCGTTAAACATTTAATCTGGCCTTTTTCCTGCCACCAGGATCTGAAATGACCTGTGCAGTAGGGTGCTACTCCTGCTCAGGCATGGGGAAAGGATGGCTGACTGGCAGAAGGGATCAGAAAGGCAAAGGGGATCACAAGTCATGTTTGGATATTGTGCGAGGTGGAAGAGGACTTGTCCCAGCACTGGTGGGGTTGAGGAGGAGGTGGTGACAGCTTGCCCAGAATGCTGGGGAGGAGAAGTGGGCCAGCACAGCTGTCAGCTGCACAAAGGCAAAGGGCAAAGAGGACTTACTTTGGTGCCAGGGAAAGAAGATCCTTGATGAAAAATGAGAAGGTGAAACAGAGAAAGACTGTCTATGCAACGGGTGTTGAGAAGGTCCAACATTTCCAGTCATGTGGCAGAGACGGTGCAGTAACAGCACTGCAGTACTGTGAAAACCAGTGCTGCAAAGTAAACTGGATAGCCAAATGAGCCAGAAAGGATGCAAACCACCAGTGTAAAGCGCAGACGATTTATAATCCGACAAGATGGACAGCTATCTTCCATGAAGTATATTTTAGAAGGCTACAAGCTGAATTCAGGTGCAGCACTGGCTGTCCATTATCAAGACTTTCATGTAATATTTGTTCCTGAAAATTAAAGTTCATAGCATTTTGGATAAGGTATTTGAATATAATAACCCCTGATCTCTTTGCTCTTTCTTGCTGCCTGGTTCCTCGTTCCTACCACTAAACTCCAGTCTCAACCTGCACTTTCTGTCAGTCCTGTTCCTTTATCTGAATCTGATGCCACTACTTATTCACAGCATCTTCCAGCTAAACTGATCTCTGCTCGAGAGATGGCACTTCTCCCGCAGACTCAGGAGGCTATAACGTTTTTTAGCACTGACACGGCTTAAATGTGTCAGCTGGGACCGATTCTGTTTCCATATGCTTGAAACTTTTCTTCTGCGAATATAACGGTTACTCAAGCATATCCGCTCTTTTTCTACCAAGAACAATTGCAGGTATTTTAAAAGCTATGGATGATAACTACAAAAGGCAGGCAGCACTGCCTGGAGAGTTCTTCTGAAGCACTGATATGTACCATTCTCATCAGTAACTTCGTAAGAAGCGCATTAACCCTGATCTTCAGGAGCCACGTTCAGCTGTATCAAAAGTATCCCACTAAAACAGACTTCTAGTTCCTTCAGGACATCCTGAACTCAGACGTACCCTCTTCTCCCTTTGGGTTAGGGAAAATGCGCTTAGTGGACTGTAAACATCTTTTTACATCTCTGTTTGGTAGTATGATGCAATGAGGCTTCTGCAGCTTATGTTTCTGACTATCGGTGTAATCTTCCATATAGCAACATCTTTATTTTCTCTATTTAAGATAAATTTCCATAAAATTCCTGCTAGTTTCAATGAAACAGCTCAGCAAAGTTTCTTAATGGCACGCAATTCACCATTTTTTTGTCCACCTGCTCCAGGCTGGGCAGTCTCAAGCACATATAGAATCAGAAGACAAAGCAAGGAGGTCTATAAGGGGCATTATCACTGGAGAGAGACACCAGGATTTATAACCTGTTCTCTCTGGGCCAATGCTTTAATGCAAGTACAGGCCTACAGCTATAAACATTCTGCCAACAGTACAATAACAGTGACATCCACTAGAAGCTAAGCATCTGTATTTGATAAAATTGTAATCATTGCTTCTATTTTTTAACAGAATAATTCCAAAGATCATGGAGAAAAAACAAACTCTTGTCATATGAGTTATTTTTCCTCTGGTTTGGAGACTGGAAGTAACAGGAGAGGGAGCAAGAATGAGGTAAAGACCAGAAGTGTCACAAGGAAACCAGCCAAAACAAAACCTACCCCATTTCTTCTGACCCGAAACAACAAAAACCATCAAATGTTCCTGCAAAATGGAAAGCCACACGTTTAGCTAGACACACGTGCCATCGGATGCAAATGCCGTACGGTTGGCGCTCACACATACGCTGCCCTCCATGCTTTTCCCCTGTGCGGAGGAGATACAGGCCTGGTAACCTCCAGAGCCGTCCCACTTCTGCGTAAGCAGCAGAGGTTGTTTGTAAGAAATGTAAACCATTAAAAAAAAGATGCTGAGGAAACTTCAGAAATGGAGCTGTTGTCAGCAGAGATTAAATTGTATACCAACAGCACGACATTTTATGCACTGCTACTTAAACTGTGACAAATGGTTGCAAACATGATAGTTTCAGGATCTTTAATCTAAATGAATGGCGCTTTTAGCTTACCTCTGACTGGAATTCATTTTGGAAATAAAGAAGCATTTCCTACTCGGTTGTGTACAGAACTACACCGCCAATGATTAAAAGGGCAGGAGTCGCAGCTTTCACAGCTCTCGACCGTACTGCGCTGTACTGTAAGAACTGGAACAGGCTGTCTTTATACATGTATTCCTTTCTGAGTCCCAAGCAATGTCTGCAATGTAAATTAAGATTTTACCTACCTGTCGACTTTATAGAAATTGTTTTCAAGGAGTTTTTTCCCCTCTTTCATTTTTCTTGTTATAACAATATGCATAATGTAAGCTCATATAAGGCAGCAGAGATTACATTAAAATGTAATTTTTAAAACTACAAATATCTCAAATGACAAGTTATTCAAAAATCATTTCCATCATTATCAGTTTAAATGTAATATTAACTACTGGAGAAAACTGATGGCATAGGTAGTTTATCCTACTTACACTAAATTTATTCCTGTATTATCCTCAGAGACTCTCAGCTGAAGGAATTAAAAGCACAGTTCCTACAAACAAGTATTTACAAAGTGATTTTTTAGTGTTTATAGTCTTGTAATACAATATTTATAAAATAATCTAATTGCAAACATTCCAAGGTGTTCTTCAGCTGATAGCACAAGAGAAAAATTTACTCTTTTATCCCGCACCCCCACCTCCCTAGGCTCAATCACTGGTTTGACTATACCCTTTGGAGATTTTGGAAGTGAAAAAAAAACAAAACAAAACAAAACCCCAAAACAAAAACAACAAAAAAACCCACCGCCACCAACAGGAAAAAAAGTTAGGTGAAAAACATTTCTTTAAAAAAGAAACAGCACATCACAATTACAAAAATGTGAATTTGGCATAAAATCAGGTGACCAGCTTCTGATGTGAAATTTCTGCAGCAGCACCCTTGCACAACTGCAAGGTTTGCAGCTGGTGGGAGACCTGAGGTGGTGAACTGGGTGACGCACTAAGAAAAAGATCCCTTAAAGTTGCCACTTTAAACCCTGAAGTTTACTCCAGCTTTTTTTACAGCTCCTATATTTTTAAAAAGACAATAAAAACAATCTTCTCTGTTCAGTTTTTTGAGGAAAAATACAATCTTTGTTCAGAAGGAATTCTTCTGATGAAATACTTAACTCAGAACAAGGTTAAAATAAAGTTAAAGCTGTTTTTTAAGAGCAGGAACGCACTGCCATCTCGTGGAGTCTGTGCTGGGAGGCTGCGCAGCCAGCCAGGCTGATGCCGATACTCCGGGATGAAACACGCTCCAGCCTCCGTCACCTTGGCCTCGTCACCCCAGGAACGCCACCGCCGACACACATCATCTCTCTGTGCCCACAGCCACATGTTAAAAAGCAAGTTGCTCTGTCTTTGGAAATGATAAGAATTTTCCTAAGGAAATACATCTGACCAAGCAAGATCCAAGACCTTTAAAAATACAACTAATGCAGAGATCAGGATGAAATTTTGAGTTACGTTGCCTCCAAGGCTGCCTCTGTACTGGGAGATTTGCACCCCAGCAGCCCACTAAAGAAACCAGTCCCAGCCCAGAGGGAGTTTTGACAGGGAAAGCCGAGCTGTCTGCTGATGTAGCAGGAACACCGGTCACCAAAAAAATGCATTATAACAGTCAAGTATGGGTTTTGTGGCAGAGGCAGATATGCTGGGCTGCTGCGGGCACGTGTGCCCATTGAGCCACCCCTCTGTGCAACCCTGACCAACATGGAACCGCCGACAGGAGACTGCAGCACGGCCCGCAGTGTCAACCCTGCCGGGAAGTGCCTAGATATAAGAGAGTATCGCCCTCTCATTTTTTTTTATCAGTGTCTGTTATTTCAATATATTAGAGCTGAGATATTCAAAGCTGCCTGAGGGTTTGGAGAATTAGATTCAAAATGTTCTAGGCAGTTCTGAAAATTCCTAAGAGAGTGATTTTACAATGCTATGAGTCTGATCCTTCAATCCCTCCCTGTGTAAGGAGTGCTTACTTAGAGAAATAGTATAAGTAGTATTGTCTTAGAGCCAAATTTTGACATTTAGCTGCTGGTCATGCCAGTAGCACATTTTTTCTCGTGCTCTCCAATCTACAAGTAAACTCAGAGTGAGCAAAATCTACCTTCTTGCCTTTGGGCGAGGCGCACTCCCGGACGTGCACCAAGAGAAGAGAGCCCATCATTCAGAGATGCTGTAATTGTGAGAGACGCACTCAGCACATGTAAGTGGAAAATAGGTTCCTTACATGCTGTGTTAAAAGTGGGGAAGACTTTAATTATTTCGCAGAAAAATATGTCTTGGTTTGTTTGCCTGCTATTGTGCTGTGGGGGTTTTTTTGTGAGCTGCAGACTTCAAATCCAGCAAAAGCTAACAGGCACAGAGAGAGGAAGAATGGACCCAGGCGTCGTACCAGGGCGCATTCGCTCTTAACGAAAAGATGCAGCAGAGAGCAGGCTGCTCCAACTCCAAACCCAACTACCTGCGGAAGATGCAGAAACCAGCGGGGAGCCGTTCCAAGGCCCCAGCACAGAGAAAGGCCATGGGGACAGAAGACAGACTGACGACCGATGTCAGTCAGAGCAATGCAGACAAGGTAAAGTAAGCTTACCTCCAGTTTTAAAGTGATGCCAGGGACAAACAGGGCTACCGGAAGCGTAGAGTTCAGGGGGGATCAGGTGTGTTAGGCTTTTTTCATGAAGTTTCAGGGAAACAAACGTACGCAAGCATCCTGCTTGTGTGCCTGCGCCCGGCAGCCCACACGGCAACTTTTTAATCTTTCAGGTAGTTTAACCAAGTCCGGCAGAGAGGGAGCAGGCTCGAAGGCCCCGTGTTCCTAACACAGTTTGTCAATGCAAACGCTTAGACAGCGATGATGCACTTTGCACCCCTGACAAGAAAAAAGCTGCAGCATGAACCAAATCTTGGTCATAACCAAGCTCCAAAACAGTGCAAAACCATAGGAAAACAGACGTCAGGAGTTCTTCATTTCATAGGACTAATAACGCTTACTCTGATGCATTTCTCTCTAGCATTAAAGCTAGTGGCTGGTTTTCCTTCCAAAAGCATTCAAATTATTATATCTCAGGTGGTAAAAAGGAGATGGGGTAGAATGCTGATTTGATTTAAAAACAGGATGAGCAGTGGGATTTCATTTGGAAAGGAGCATCGAGATAGACCCATCTTTTGAAAGAAACAGCCAGGAGAAAATGAAAAACAGGTCATAGCTCACCCTGAAACCATAATGCCTGTGAAAAAGTCTGGCCTGAGTAAAGGATGGAAGTAAATATTCTCCATTCACATCTAAAATAGTGCTTCCAGGCAATTTACTCTATACCCAGTGCACCAGAATGGGTGTTCACACCCCACAAAGTAACCTTGAACAAGGTGTAAAAAACGCTGTGCATAAGAAGCTAGCATGAGTTTCTAAAAATGCCCTAAGTGTCTGATTCGATCCACTGAAGGGTTATGAAATGAGGAAAAGCTGAGGTTTTTCCACCTCGCTCCCAGCTGGTAATTGCACTCATCATTCTTATTGTATATAGGAGACCACAGCATACTGTGTGAGGATGTATTTTGTTATGCAGGGTAGAGATGAAGAACCTAGACAGTATTGGCAAAAGCTTGGCAGGGACTTCAACATCACAAAACTCAAACTAAAAATTACGGTGAGCTCAGATCTGTGTTACTCTTTATCAAAATCTCTAGAGCTTGGAGGGTTCGGAGGTTCGGAGGGGTTTTGCCCATGTCTACTGCAGATTCGGTTCTCCAACAGTCACTGGATTTCTGTAACTCTTTTCTTCTGTCCATAGCCATTAAAATCTTCTCTTTAGTGCCCGCTGTTTCTCAAAATACACATGGACGAGCATCAGAGGATTCTTCTGCAACACATTTGGTGAGCTCCACAGTGCTGAGATTAAAAAAGGACACTACACCAATAAAAACAAAATCCTTATAAAGTCTTTGATGAAAACATGAGGTTAGTACATTTTCTTCAATATACTTTGGTTTTTAATATGCACTATTCCAATCACTTCTCAAAAATGATTTAAGCATATTTGGACTAATAACTTGCTACATATTATCAACTGATACCTATGTAAGAGCACATCATTTTACTAGAAACATTTCCAGGTCTTGCAGAAAGTAAAACGCAGATCCAAATAAGCCTGGTTTCAGTTCTGAGGATCAAAAACTACCCCAGTGAGTGACACATAGCATCAAGCCATCGGGCGACTTGCAAGAATCTCGGTCTGGTTTGGGAACAACAAATTAACCCTGATTAATAACATGCCTGGGAAGCGGTTGGACACAGCTATCTCTTATGAAGGCAGTACTTTAATAAATCTCCTACACCCAAATGTCATACACAGTTTCACTACATTTCAATACTTGCAACTTTTTATTTGCAGCTGGGCATTGGCTCCCTGTCGGCACCCAGCTCCCTTCTCCTGGGCAGGTTGTGCTTTTTAGCTCCACATAGTTAATGTGTGCTGGAGAAATTTACTTTGCCATTTGTGCCCGTTTGAAACTGTGAATGTTGTCAACACTACATCTGACTGTTGCAGCAGTACCCAGAGGTCCAGTCCGGTCACCATCGCACTAAGTATAGTCCTTGCCTCCAAGGAGCTAATTCACAATGAATAATTTAGCTGACAAACTTAGTCTGCTTGAGAAATACCCATGAGCAGATTTCAATTTCTTCAACCATAATCATTACTCAAAATATGCTGGAATAAAGATGGGGTGAAAGAGGTTAAGGGGAAGAAAGTCGAGGAAAAAAATTAAGGTGACCATACCTGTATTCCTGGATAGCACAGCGTAACTTCAGGCTCCTGATTTCTATTCCTTATACCCAATGGATGAAATTAATTTGGGCAGAAGAGAGAGAGAAAGCCTTTCCAGACTATGAAACTAGCTTAGATCAGAACTAATGAACTAATATAAATTTCACCACTTTCCACTCCAAGTACAAGATTGTCTTCTTTAATTACGTTTTTTCTATCATACGGGGGCACCAGAGTGCCTGTAAGGAGAGGTGGAAAATCCTACTTAGTCCCTACCCTACATGCAGAATTCTGCAGCAGAAATCACACGGTCCGTGCATCCAGGTGTCTGATGCAAGTCCAAACGCATACTGGGCCAGCCACAAGTTGGGAACAGCTCACCTATGCCTGTCCTCTGCCAAAGTGCTCCCGCATTCCGGCTGAGGATGGCCACACCTTTGCTCAGATGAAGCGTACCACTCTTAAGTGCTCTTCATGCACGGTGCCCCGGCTAAGAGACTTAGGGTGACTGAAAGAGGGAGAAATTATCCGTGATGGGAGATATTAGTTCACTACTGAACTGGTTCAGACTACAGGAAGAAACAGAGTAGGACCAACAGGTACTGCAATACCTATTGTTAACTCACTTCCCAAGTTCATATAATGTTTTCCAAACACATGGGATTTGTCATACTGTATGCAAAACTAACATATTCTATGATATCATATGATATGATAATCATATTCTATGATTCTATGATTCTATATCTAAGGAAGATATATCCTATATCTAAAGGAAGACTCTTGCTTCCTCTACAAACCACAAGCAGAGCTAAAATAAGAGCCTAATTCCGGACTTGTTCCATGTCCACCAGAGTGACTATACACTGACTGCAACCAAGCTACTGCAGAATTACATCACTATACTTACACAGGAATATTGCCCCAAACATAAAAATACTTAATATCTGATCTATCTCTTATCAGGTGACTTTACTGATACAGGTTTATGGCCTTGAGGATGTATATGCCACTTTTTTCTCCAGTCTAATGTCTGACCTTCCTCGAGGAAAGGAAAAGGAATTGAATTGTATTTTACGGTTAACTAGTAATCGCTTTTTTTTTTTCAAGTAAAATAAAGCATTTCTTTGATTAAAAATGAGCATGTGGCACTTACGATATTGTATACGTGACTGAGAACTGATTCCCTGACTCATAATGACCATACGCAATTTTTACGGCTGAACACTGAAACATACAGTGTCCGCCTTCCCTTTAGTCCTTCAACACAGAATAACAATTTTGAATTAAAAAAAAAAAGTCTCCCCACTCCTTTCCCGCACTTCCCTTCAGCAAATTTGGCAGCTAGATTACGGCCACAGAAGTGAGCATGAGCATGGGCGAGCTCTGTGCTATATTAGCAGAATTTTTTGACAAGCTTCTTTATTTTTCTAAACGTGGGAGAGGAATGTTTGTTACATTCCTTATACATGTGAGGCTAACAGTGAATATCAGACACAGTGATCAGTCAGAACTAAAAACATCATTTACAAAGTGACATTCTAAATGTCCCTTTCGGAAAGATGATATTTTGGGTAAATAATTGCTCAGGATTGTCTAGAAGGAAGCTTATCAACCCAAGTACCTCCCAGGCAGGCAGCAGTTCAGTCTGCTAAGGACACAACTCTGTATGGAGCTGCTTCAAAGACAGAAAAGATAACTAGACAGATCTGCCTTGGAGGCAGGTCATCAACAAGGGGATGTCTCCTAGACAGGTACCTGTTCTTGTCTGCCTGGAAAGTGAGTTATGAGCCTTTGTACAGCACCTTTCAGGCAAGCAACTTATTCAGGTCTGCCTAGGAGGCAGGTCAGCATGCAGATATGCCTAACAGGCACAGAACTATGCAAGTCTGCCTCTCCATACCTTCAAAGATCCCAAGACAAGTCAAGAATTTCATTTTAATGATTTCAGCAGAAAGCCATTATTTCCTGTAAGAAATCATTTTCAGCACAGCTGCTGGATATGTCAAACTGCAGTTTCTTTAATGACACACTCATAATGCCAGATACAAGAACAGAATTCCTCTTTACAAGGTTCTGGTAGTATTCTTGATACAAAAGGAAATGTTGTTTTATAAGATTTGGCAGCGGGTTACTACAGAGAGCAAAATGTCCAAAAGAACAGGCAAGTACAACTGGAAAAAAGAAAACTGACAGTAGACACACTAAGAAATTACATGGACTCTACCTGTATAAACACAGATGTTGGCCTACTGTTTTCTCTCCCATCAATATAAGTAACAGCAATGATTGCAGGGGAGGTTTAGGTAGAACTGGTAAAAGGGATAAAATGAATTTAAATACCATTCATTTCAAAAGGATTAAAAATTTTAAAAATCTCCAGTCAGCAAAGACTTTAGCAAAGCCATAACTTTAATCACTCAACTAGACGGCTTTTTAATAACGATGAAGAGCTTACTTTGCACGTAACAGAGGTATGCTTTCAGTGCATTGTGAATTCAGACAGCTCTCCATCAGGTATGCTCAATTCAGGATTTCAAGTTTTCTTCATTACAATATTATCTGCATTTTCACTTTTTCCATGAAAGCTGAGATTGCACAAAAGCCGGTGGTTCTGGCCCAGTGTTTGAAACACCATGATAGTGTGTGCTGACCCAAAGTGAAGCAGAAGTCTTGGGCACAGAGTGGTTAGCGACAGTCTGAAGTGACAAAGAAAAAAAACCACGTTATGCTAATCAGCAGTTGTTTGTTATGGAAAGGTTGTATATCTCTAAGAAAGATTCATCAGCATCCACTGTGAGGGAAGAGGACCAGTTTAGACAGTGGGTCGGCAGCGGGCCACTCCAGACTATTGGGACTCCATAAGGCACCTTGGAAGCTTTAATTATTTTAAAAGAGAGAGAAGCCCAAAAGAAGAGATCTACAAGGTTCCAAAATGTGCTGTAAGATAGACAGTAAACGGGGCACATTTCAGGGGGAAAGCAGGGCATATACAGAAAACACAAGGCAAACAGCACTTGTTTAAACTAAAACAAAACAGTTTGGTTTAATTCAGAGCACCAGTAAGCCCCTCTTTATACCTTCACAATGTTTAAAGACTCAGGATATGAGACCCTGCACTTGTGTTATGCAGGACCACCTGGTCTGCCAACTGTCAGCAGGAATCTTAATGAGAGTGACTTATCTTTTCCAAGTGATATCCCCATAGGCACCCGAAGAAAGGTCAAACAATCTTTCTAGAGGGTTTTTTGTGTCTGAGCTTGATCTTTGGTGTGCAATCTGTAATATATGTAAAGGACTTACCATATAACAATCAAGAAAAAAAATCTATAGGTATAAAACTACAAAAAATAGAATTCATTCTTATACTTGCAGTATACATGAGATTGTTACAGTCTGCACAGACCCCTAATCTAAATAAGTCAAACTTATTTTACATGATCCTATCTACATTGATAGAGCTAAAAATTCACAGCAAAAGCATAATACTGGCATCATTCCATGTTTAATTATAGAATACCATTTTAAGCTTTCAGACTGTAAACTCTTTGTTTGCCATAATTCACCTATTTTTTATTCAACTGCATTATTCCAGCTCCAGAGAACCACTGAACAGATATATTCACCAACAGCTGTGGATTTAGGCTTCCAAAACACTCTTTTCAATTAAAGGACATGTTTTTTAAAGAAAAGTCTATTTTAAGTAGATCACTGTTTGGGCTTCGTTTTATTTTTTCCAATTTGTGAAATTATTTGCCTTCCCTTTTAGGTTTAACTAGTAATTGACTAAAGGAACTTCTTAGAAAACTTTCACATCCCTATCTAAAGAAAGATAAAGGTACTATGAACCCCCGCTGCCTCAAACGGGAGTAAAAGGTCAGGGATGAGCTGATTTTATTATAAACTGCCTTTCCCATACTCTGCTACTGGGACCAAAGGAGATCCTAAAACACTTCAGAGATATCTAAGGGCTGATTTAATTTGTTCAAACTGAAATAGCCCCATAGAGGTCCCCTCCAGCTGAAGATCAGATGAACACCGTGTCTTGCCAGATGCTACGAACAGCCTATGCATCCACCTCTTCACTGGTATAGCCTGCTAATACCTGTTTAAATCTCCCTTAAATCTTTCAGGCTTTTTGCAAATACTGAACTAGATTTGAGTAGGTCTCAAAATTTTAGTGCTGAATCTTATACAATATTTTTGCATAAGGGTGCCCTTGTGTTATCCAGAGGGTGCACAGTAAACAGAAGCCATTTCACAAAACAGTTCTGGCATATCCACAGCCTTTTCCTAGGCTGGAGCAGAGGAGACAGGTACCAGGCAATGCTGGCACTGTGTGACACCACTGGTCGGCTGTGGCCATGCCTGGGCACCCCACTACGCATTAGGAGCTCACACATCTGCCAGGCTGCACGGGGAAAGGTGGCTCCAGTACACCTACTTCTTTACATGGCACTGAAAAGTTGGCTGGCTTCTCTACAATACACATTTGAAATGGAAACAGCTTCCTGCTTTTATAGAAAAACACGCACACGCGTATATTCCACTTCAACTTCTCTTACAAAAATTGAGAATATAAAGGAATTTACCTGTGTAATATTTCCAACAGCAGCTTAAAACTGGCTTCCCCATGATGTCAGTTTGGAATCAAAGGGACTGCTAACCAGTGAGGACCAACTCTTGCATTCTGCTTTTCTAACATCGAGCAATTATGAAGTAACCTTAACATTTTTTCCTACAGTTCATCAATTGATTATCATTCTGATTACGCCATCACCTACACTGGTGCAGAGACAGATTAACTCGACTGGTGACAATGAAGTCAGTTCTGACTTGAACCTGAGTGACTGAAATTGAATCTGTCCTCTAATCTAATTTGAACTATGGAATCATGATCACAGACGTCTTCGTTAACAGAAGCGTAAGCGTTCAACTGAAGGGCTGAGGAGAATAAAGTGAAGTATCTGAAGAATGTCAGATTTTGAGTACCTTCATAGGAGGACACTCAAGAAGCTAAGAAGAGGGAAAGAAACCATACAAACAACTTCAGTTGTGGTTACATTGCAGAAGCTCCAGTAATTATACAGTCAATTATATTTCTTTCATGGGTTTTTGGATATCGTTGTATTTGTCAGCTCTAAGCACTTGAAAGAAACTGTTGAAAATACATCCTTTAAAGTATCTACAAAATCTTGTGCAGTATAGTGCTCTTCATAAAAGGATGTTGTAGAACTACAAGTATGAAAAAAAAAGCTTTCTTTGCAAGATCTGGCAATCATGGGGAGGGGAAGATGGAACAAATCAAATCACAATAAGCATTTTGAAGTGTTTGCAATAGTTGTTCCACACAAGTGGCCGATTCTACATCTCGTGTTCATGTTGATTATTACAGCAGCCGAGTATTTTTTATAGCTAAAATTCAGTTGCATTTCTACAATGGCATTCTGCCTTTATTTTAAAAAAATAAACAAACATTGGTCTGTATGACAACTCTATGCCCATTTAATAACGTATGTTCTACTCTTATACGTCTCAGTTACCTAGAAAACTCCAGGGAAGCTAGGAAAACTAGATTCTCCGTCAGTGATCCAAGCTGATAAGCCTGGATCATAAGACATTGAGGAACAGACCTAGCAAACCATTAATCTCTGAAAAGGCAAAAAGTATGCCTTTTTGTGCATGAATGTGGGGTGGTACGACATTACACAGACTGCCCACCACGCTGACAGCATCTGGAAGCGCACAGAAAGAGCACAAGATGTTGGTACTTTGTCATAAGAAAAGTTTGAAGAGTCCACAACACTTCACTGGGTGGTGTTTCAAGTCCCCTTTCTCCATAAAACCAAACAGAGCACATTTCAGCAGTGTATTTCTGAGGCACCAATTCACGTGGCAAAGTACAAAACAGTGGAAGAGTCCCTCCTAGCCAGCCAGCCAGCTACGTAAAGAGACACGAGCAACCACGGCTTTCATCAAAAGTCTGGATTCTCACCAACATGTGGATTTCCAATTGGGTTGGCAAAGGACCTCAGCCCCCAAACCACGCACCACAGCTGAACGTTATAGACAGCATCTTCCCGCCCACCAATCAAGCTCGGTTAGGATGGATTTAATAAGCAATGAAATAAGGGAGCAGGCAGGGAGAGCTCCGGCTGCATTCAGTTTTAATGAACAACAAAGTCTCTGCACAAATACTGCTTGCAAAACATTTTGTTTCCGAGGGCAGGTATACCGTCCTTATATCGTTTCAATTTGACAGAGAAAAGAATATGCCTTGTCATCATTCTGCTGAATGCAACCACGATCAAAAATTACTTCTGAGGCAGCTAATAACAACTTTGAGAGTATCAGCAGAATCGTGTAAAACACCACTTAGATTTGGCAAGTTTAAACGCTTTTGAAATAACAGGTGAATAATACATTTGGATTTGCCTCCGTGGGCAGCCAGAGCAGAGAAAATTACTGTAAGACAAATTTTTTGACAAAAACTCAAGATAAACAACTCAGCTCCTTTTTGTCAAGAGTAACAGAGTGGGCGTATAAATAAAATGCAGTAGGCAGGATATCTCTGGAGTTTAACAAGGCCTCTAGCACTCCACCACACAGAAAACTCATTAATACACTGGAGAATCATGGCACAGATCAATTCAGATGAAGAACAGAGATTGTAAGTGAAGAGATTGCAAGTGAAGAGATAAGTGTCATGCTAAATCTGGCTGGGTAGAATATCAAGAAGGGACTTGTTAGATCCCACATTAATCAAGTACCAGCAGTCCAGGGCAGAGCTGGTCCTGCTCCTCCCCTGCCTGGGAAATTGCATTAGCAGGCTGCAGTAGCAGTAGCAGTCTGCTAGTTCAAAATGTGTAGAGGATGTTTATTAAAATCTGGAAGGTTCACCATCCCACCGGACATGACTTAAACATACGAAGCCTTAAAGCCACCTCATTTTTAACCTTTCTTCATTTAACGTGCTCTGTGCAAGTCCTCCTCTTCCAAAAGATTCTCTTGTACTGTTCCCTATTTTGACTACTCCGCAATCTTCTCTTCTTAAAATCATTCTCTTATAGAACCTCTATAGGGTAAAATGCCATTTAAAAGATTCTTCGATCAACATGTACTGCATGGCAGTCACATTTATTAAGAACAGCAGTGAAAATGACAACTCCATCATCCAGGTTTGTTGTGAAGGACAGAAGCAGTTGTCACAGCCAGCCAAAGTCACAGACAGACACGTAATGAATAACATTTTGTCAAACATATTATTCTCAACCGCATGGACATTTCCAGCCAACAACATCCTTTATTTGTTTTTCTTTGTTAGATCCCTCTGGACACTCCCTTGAATCTGTCAAATGTGACTGAAATATCTCATGGACTTGCTTTATGAGGTAGCACTGCCTAAGAAGTATCCTGGATATTAACGTGCAAACAGGAGCATCACGGATTACTCCACCCAAGCTTGCACAGCTGGCATGCCTGGTACCTCTTCAAGAGGGACAACAGCTCACCACAATACCAAAATTCAGGGCTGGTCACTAATTCCTCCCCTATGAGGAAGGGAGCCCAGTAGCCACTTGAAGGATAGACGCGAACGGATGGCTGACCTGTGTTTTGAATGCCCACTATGGCTCGGAAATCTGTACCACTGACCTGTGCTACTTGTGCCTGCAGCACGTACATACTTTCTCGTATGCACGTGCCATACTGTATAAGGAAATAAATATATATGTATTTTTAATGACTTTGATGGAGAAAAACAATAAAGGGTATAGTCCTCCAAAAATATGGCATGTTGCAACAGGAGCACCACGGTGTGAGGCAGAAAAATGTGGACACTGTTATGTAAAAAAAAAATATCTTTTTGTCCATAGGATTACGGTGTGTTTCTGCTCTTGAGTAAACACAGGAATCCAACGGAAGTCGGTGGGATCTGCAGGTGCAGAATGATGCCGTAAATGTTCAAGCACTGTTTTTAAAGGCATTTTTGTCTCTAAATGTCTTTTTGTTGCAAGTGAAAAAATTTGGGGTTATACTTCCTATTTAATGGAAATACATTTAGAAGGCTTCTTGGCTGTGTCCACAAACATTCTGAGCCACTAATTTAGATTTGTTTCTTTTGTTATCCTCTAATTAGCTTGCTCTCTTCATAGGTATAGCTTTTCCAAATTCTTTTCTTCCATATTCTTCTTTCTTTTATGTACTTCCTATTAACATTGTTCTTCAAAAAATAAAGGCAAATTAAAGAAATGCCAGTCACTAGACTGCAACTATATCAATCAGATATTTCATATTTCCAGTCTTTTGAATACTGTTGAATGCTTCCTTACAATGGCCATCAGATATCCTTCTCCGTGTAGCACGAAGGCACATTTCAGGCAAAACCTTATCACTACACATAAAATACTGCCCACTCTTCCGCTTTACATTCATGCAGCCCCATTCTTGCTTGTTATTAGCAATTCAGCAAATTGTAAAATAACAGCAATCCCGCATTACTGCACCTTCCTCGAGGAATATGCTCCCCCTAGCACTTGCATAAATGTTATCCCAATCAATAAGCTAGTAATTAAAGTCACCAGCATTTTGGCCTTTTTACAAGTCTCCTTATCTGAAAAAACATTTCTTGCTCTACTTTTTCAAACTGCCTTGGAAGGAGAACAAGAATCATTCAGCCACCCCTTTGCCCTTAACCCCTGAATTAGCTATTGCTGTAATGTCAGTGAAAATCGTTTTGTTTTTCTCTGCAGACACAGCATCATTTTCTTCCTGAGTACTACTTACGCCTTTTCTTATTCTTCCAGTTTATCAATAAGCCATAAATTCTGATTTTGATAATACTAGTAGTAGTTTCGTCTCAGGGTTCTTTTTGTTGAGGGAGCTTGGTTTTGTTTTGTTTTACTTCCAGTAATAAAAAAACCCCAAGAAACTGAAATGCTAAGGACAGGAAAACATTGGTAAGCAAATGACTGAGCCTGACAAACAATCAATTACCTACACTGCTCAGCTACCAGAACATACCAAGGGTGAAATCCTGCCTCCGTTAAAGTCAATGGGAGTTTTGTCATTGACTTCAATTGAGCTAGAATTTCACTCCAGAATTATTGTACGTGACTAAATGGGAGAAACCTGCATGGAAGCCGGTGCAAGCTTACCTGGGAACTTCATTTCTCAGGAAACTAGAAGCAGCACTTCTAAGTATTGAAATTCAACTTCAGAACTTTCTAGATCATTTACATTTTTAAAAGTTAGGCAGACCAAAGATAGAGCTTTTAACACTACGGAAATATGATACCATTATATTCACATACTCTAGGGAAAACTATCACTTGCATGATTTTGAACACAGCTTTCCCCAGCATCTGATGATGAGGGGCCACATCCTGCTCTGCACCCCAAAGGATCCCCTTTGGATCAATGGCACGGCACACACCTGCCTGTGCAGCCTGGCATTTCTGCAGCCTTTGCTATCAAAGTACCTCAACATGGACCTAAGGTTATTCCATCAATATTCCGTTACGGAAATCACAAAAATCTCAAAAACGTCACCTGATGGGAAATCAAAAACCTTTTCCCTCGCTCTCTCCCAAGTAATATAAATAAAAATCACATTAAAGAAGTTTTTCTCGTTAATACGCCAAGGTACGGTACAGTTGCAATTGGCTGGCAAACGGAGCTGCTTGTCCACTTTTGCCTACAACCTCTGCCCAAAGGGAAGGTGCAACAAACGTAAACCGGCCCTTTGCCAGTCCCGCCGATGAACATAGCGCAGAGACATGGCCCTGCCTGTCGGTACTCGCGGTATTTTGAGAGGGGATGATTCCCAGCCAAATATGCCGAAGCAGCTGTCCATCCTAAGTGTGTGCACCCATGATTAAAGAGAGACGACTCTGCTAATCCAGCCCTGATTTGGGAAGAAGGGTTAATATTTAGACACCACCACCACAAATAAGCTTCTGGGACTGTAAAAAAACAGTCATTCAGGGATGCTTAATCAGGTAGAGATGATTCATTTGAGAAAACCTGCACCATGACCTTTCATGAGTTTCTGAGCGCAGGCAGGCTGTCAAATTTTTATGGAGAAAAGAGGTGTAATCAACTAGCGCTTGTGATGACCTTTTAATAAGTAAATGGTTGAGGCAGGCACGCACTCTGAACAGAATAAGAAATGGGATTCGCATGTGTGTCTATCGCTTGCTGCGGAATGGGATGAAATCCACCCCTGTGCTTGTTCTATTAGCCCGCTCCAACTAATATATATATATACACACACGTATATATACATATGCACAGCCGGAACTGCGCAGGGGAGCGCAGACTGGGTAAAACTCGTGGAAGTTGGTACACCCTGCGTACAGATGATGGCCCTTCACACCGAACCTGTGCCGCTGGGAGCCCCCCCGGCCCCCCGGGAGCCTGCTGGGCAGGACGAGGCACCGCGGCTCCGCACACGCCGCCGTTCCCCGCGGGCTCCCCGCCACCCCGTGGACCCCCCGGCAGCGGGGAGGCGGAGGAGAGGGGGATGCCCGCGGGAGCCGGTGCCGGGTCGAAGCGACAGGTGGCGGCGGCCCCCGGCTAAAAGCAGCAACCGCGCCAAGCACGACCCCGCCGCGCCGCCGGCCGGGACACGGGGCCGCGGCGGGCAGGGGCGATGCGGCACCTGCCGCGCATAAAAGTCATGGGGCGGCGGGGCGGCGGCAAGCGCCATGAAGGCCGGCGGGGGGGCGGCGGCGGCGGCGGCGGGTCAGCCCCGGGCGGCGGGCGGCGGGCGGCGGCGGCGGGCGCGGGCAGGCGGCGGGCGGCGGGCGGCGGCCAACGCCCGCGAACGGGACCGCACGCACAGCGTCAACACGGCCTTCGGCGCCCTCCGCCGGCTCATCCCCACCCGGCCGGCCGACCGCCGCCTCTCCAAGGTGGAGACGCTGCGCTTGGCCTCCAGCTACATCTCGCACCTGG
Organism: Burhinus oedicnemus; assembly: GCA_008921705.1. NCBI lineage: Eukaryota > Metazoa > Chordata > Aves > Charadriiformes > Burhinidae > Burhinus > Burhinus oedicnemus. Next base: position 293,501 of record VFFE01007179.1, on the reverse strand, counting down.
CCAACGTGCTGCTGCTGCAGCGGCGGCAGGCCGAGGGAGCCGCCGCCCCCCAGCCCGGCCCCCAGCCCTGCCCGCAGCCCGGCCCGCAGCCGCCGCCGCCCGCCGCCGCCGCCGCCGCCGCGCCCCGGCCCATCTGCACCTTCTGCCTGAGCGACCAGCGGAAGCGGGTAAGGGCCGGCTCCCCAGCAGCTCTGCCCCGGGCACGGTCTTGCGGAGGGTGGTTGTCAGTCTCCAGTAGGGGTCTGGGAGTGGCCCAGCCGAGGGTTCGGGGTCGTTCCTTGGTATAGAATCCTAGGATGGTTTGGGTTGGAAGGGATCTTAAAGCTCATCTTGTTCCAACCCCCCTGCCATGGGCAAGGACACCTCCTACTAGACCAGGTTGCTCAAAGCCCCATCCAACCTGGCCTTGAATACTTCCAGCTTCCCTGGGCAACCTGTTCCAGTGTCTCACCACCCTCAGAGTGAAACATTTCTTCCTGAGATCTAATCTAAATCTCCCCTCTTCCAGTTTGAAGCCATCACCCCTCGTCCTATCACTACATGCCCTTGTAAAAAGTCCCTCTCCAACTTTCCTGTAGGCTCCCTTTAAGTACTGGAAAGGGCTTTAAGGTCTCCCTGGAGCCTTCTCTTCTCCAAGCTGAACAACCCCAACTCTCTCAGCCTGTCCTCATAGCAGAGGTGCTCCAGCTCTCTGATCATCTTCATGGCCTCCTCTGGACCCGCTCCCACAGGTCCGTGTGTCTCCTAACCTGTGGTTTTTATCCCTCGTACAGCACCGAGAAGGAGAGAAACCACTGTCTGGTCCAGCTTTAGGTGGACACTGAATCGGCTGAGAAGCTCGCACAAATGCTGCACTGACTGTACAACTGCTCTGGGTAACGTCGCCATACTCATGCTATATGTTTACATTTAAATATTGCAGTCCTAGAAGAGTTAACTTTTTAAGCCTCTGTGCTTTGTTTCACATTGTGGCAGGTTTATTCAGGGTATTTTGCGAATGAAATCGAACGCTGTTGAGAGAGTGGCACCTGGTGCGGCAGCTATTTTAAGGGCGAGAAACGTTAAACCTAAGCAGCCAAGCCCTGATCCTGATGTCTCCTAAACCTGTGTCACATGATGAAACTTGAACTTCCAAAGACAGAGTGTCTCCTGTCAAGGGAGGCTGTCACAAGCAGGTCGTGCTGTACGCCTTCAGCCCAGCTCGGGCTGCACGCAGCGCTGCCGCCCACTCCTCCAGCTGCACGCCGGTCCTTGGGGTGGGGGGCTGATACCGACAGCTGACATGCTCGGGAGGCTTGAACGATGCTGGAAGATTATTTTAAGGCGTCCACAGAAAGTTGGGAAACTTCCAGTGAAAGCACCACAGTTCACTGTGCGCGGAGGCACAGCAGCACGTCGACACGGGACGTAGCCAGGACAGGAGAGGAAAGTGGAGAAGTGCTGCGTAAGCGATGCTCTTTTCTTATTGACCGTGCAACTCGTGCCAGTCCTTTAAATAGCGTGGGATATTCCTAAATCTGTCTGGCAAGCACGGGGTAGGGAGGGTTTCCCAAGGGCTCTCTGCATTTACCCGTCACCCAGGTCATTCCCAAATTGTGCCTGTACATCACTGATGTCATTTTTCTCTTCTCAGTTTATTAACTTGTATACTTTTTTTTTTTTTAAGAAGTCTAAAAAGCAAATATGCATGTTATATTTTCAGTTTTGGACATTAATGAAGGCTAATCTTAAACCCCAGTAATGGTGGATTTTAAAAAAATATATAGCTAGTTCAATTTTGCAATGGTTTTTATATAGTTATTTATAATATATTTAATTAGGCCTTAATTAACCTTGTTACTTTGGGAGGCACTCTGTATTCTTTAAAAGCCTGATAGCTGTACCACTCTGAGAAGTGCTGCAAAGAATACGTGTCCGGTTTTTTCTCCCCCGATGCCATCTGTGCAGTTCTCCTGGCCAGCCTTGCCGCTTTAGCCAAACGTGAGGACTGAAGAAGCAGCGCTGCGTTGCTCACTTTACTTTCTGTGTAGAATTTTCTCCTCTTCCCCTAAATAAGTGCAAAGCAAGTTCTGGCATTTATTGGGAGGAACTTCGCAAGAGCAAGATCTTGGTATATTGTTCTTGCAACTTCACATGTTTAGTTTTTCTTCTCCCCTCCCCAACACGCATGGACCACCTTTCCTGTATCACCACGAGGATAAATCTGTTGTACCTACAGCACCTGCTGTAAACTTCTCCTTTAAAATCCTAATCAAGAAAAATACCAAAGCAAAGTTCCAGCGATTCCACATCATGTCAGTCTATTCACTTGTTAAAAGCTACATGCTGTATTTTCCTGGATTGAGAAGATTTTTTTGTTTTTAGAAGGTTTTTATCATTAATTATTTTTTTTTAATAGGGAACTTTAAGTTGCTGCCAGATTATGATCTTTGTTTTGCTTTGGCAGTGATTCGTGAAGCCGGGACTCTTTCATATTTATACAAAGTGCTTTTTAATTTTTATATTGTGTCAGCATGTGTGGGGGGGTATAGATTTCTACAACCATGTCTTCCTGGCTTTTTTTTAAATGAAGTTGAAAAAGTTTGTCTTTTAAAAAGTTATTTACTTTATAATTAAAGCTGATATTACATCTGAGCTCTACGTTCTTACGAACACATTAAACCAAAGCATCTGACCTGCTTTACAGACAATTAATACTAATCTATTCATTTAGCTGTGTCGTTCAGTATGATACCCTAAAGTGGCAAAAAATAATGCGGTTTCAAACAATTTTAAGAAAATTTTGCATTGAGTGTGCTCTGAATTTTGCAATTCGTAAGAAAGACAATAAAATTAATTATTTCAGGTTTTCAAAATGTGACTATTGCAGTTTTAAGAGCTTTAAGCATAGTTCTTGGCAAATGCAGCATATTTGGATTTAATAGGATATCTCTATACTTAGTTATTAAAGGAAATGAGTATAAAAAAGTAAGGTCCAGTTTTGTACCATAGTATTCGCTGAAAGCTCATGACTTGAAATTGTCATGAATAATTTGCACCGTCCTACAGGAATTTGGTGTTCTCACTTTAAATGGGATTTTATCTCCCTGGTTTTGTTTTACGTTTATACAAAATGCTTTTCAATGACAAAAGCAGGAGCAGGCTGTTACGACTTGGCCATCTGTCCTGTTTAATGTGGCTCGGTGTAGCATTAAATTCTTCTCTCTTTACTCAGGATAAACTGTTGAATTCAACTGGGCTTGAAGATTTTGGTATAATGCTCAGGGTTTCAATTACTAAATAATATTGGAATTTCAGTAACACTGATTGATTGTGGCAGAAATTAGGCCCCAGAGCACTGTGGCCCAAATATTCATGATATAGACAGAAAGTATCTATCCAAAACAATTATGACAGTGATTTCTCCAAGGAACAGACCCCAAGCCTGCGTTTATATGTATGTTACACTATGTATTTAAATGGGGACAAGTGGGGACAGATCCTTACCTTTGCTGAAGTTTATTTATAGTGTAAAACTTCTCTACCCCCAGGAGCAAAAAAAGATACAGGATTGAGCTGTTACTGTGTAAAGCGTTCTCTACAAACCTAGGAAAAAGGATTTAATTTCTAGAGACACAGATGAATTGAGTGCTCAGATTTCACATATAAAGAGCTCGCTCATCATTAGGTATTTTATTGAATTTTTACTGTATGAGTTTGTGTGTCTTATCTGTTCTATTTTTTTTAATCATTTCATGGAGAGGCATTGTTCATGGCATGCACAAATGTGTATTTATAAGCCAAAACTTTGAGGCTGTCTAAGAGCAAGTGCCTTACTTGATGGTCAGGCACTGGAATGATGTGAGTTTTTCCAGCGGTGCCGAGCACCCTCTTGTTCTGCTGAAGACGTTGTTTTTTCGACATATTTGTAAGTGCATTCTGTTCTGTATGTATGAACAAAGACATGCCTAATGCCATTCCCATCTTTGTTTTCCTGTAAACACTTGGCTATTCGATTCACATGATGCATGAATAAAGCAGAAACGGTGAGATACACACCATTTGATCTTAGATCCTATTAGATGATTGTTAAAATATTCCAAGCCTAGTACTTTATATAAATCATTTTACTTAGCCTGCTACATCACAATATAAAAACAGCATCAAGCAAAGCGAATAAATCATGTTGTTTGATTTTACTGGTTAAGTTTCAAGAAGTATTTGAACATAGTTCTTGGTTATTTATGAATTAATCATAATGTAAGTCAAAGTACTTCCGTATGTTAGCTACTATTTTCAGTGCTGTTGTTAGCTACTGTTTTCAGTGCTGTTCTACAAAATGGAAGTTTCCTTTCTAATACCTTCTGGGAAAATCTGCTTCTTTACAAAAATCTGTATTTGTTTGCAAAATGTGCTTATATTTGCTAAAATAAACTGTATTTTTGTTACTAATTTAAACAATAAACTATGAACACTAAGATGGTAGTTCTCTTCTATAGCCATCTCAGTTAAGTATTTAATCTTTTTCTTTACCTTTTTCAAATCCACCTCTACAGGATTTCAGGAGCATATGTGTGTATGTATGTACATACATACGTACGTACCGTATGTATGTACGTACGTATGACAGGGCTGCCAGAATGGTTGCACAAGACCAGTACTTTTAAACTGTTAACCATGGAGCAGTTACGTTTTGGAGGCAGCATTCTGATCCTCTAAGATCTCCTTCTCCGTGACTGAGAAAGTCATACTAAGTGTGGACACTAATACTTAAAGTTGAGCTATCCAGCCAACACACAAGCCACTTGTCCCCCCTCCCGTATCTCCTCCCACTACCAAAGCTCGACTCATTGAGCTTCAGATTTCTGATACAACATTAAAGATGCATCCTAGATGCTTTTCTGAAATTGTAGGGCTTGATCTGCAAGCTACGCATCTCTCCTAGGCTGCTTGGTGTGCATTGGCAGTAAAGAAGGAAAGTGGGTAGAAAGCTTGGAAAAATGAGCAAGGGGGTTCCTCTGCTCAGGGCTGGCACGACATCATAAGTGCCAAATACAGGGAGAGTTAGAGGGAGGGAAAGGATGAAGGAAGGATAGAGGGAGAAGAAGGGAAGAGGCTGATTTACCAATGAAAGTTCAGCAGTTTCCAGCATCAGGTTAAACAAGCCAGCACATAAGCTGAAGAGCCCATAGTATGAGCGGTACGTGCCATGTCTGCCCATAAGCAATTTTCTTTGGATGTTATGTGTTTATGACCAGAAGGATTCATGGTTCCTAAGGCAGCAAACAGGGCAAGAGGAAAAGATGCTCACTCAAGTGACTACATTAAAACTCTGCCAAATTTGCCCTTTGAAAAAACCTTCTAGTCATCAAAATGGTTCTCACTAATGCTGCTACAAACTTCTGTGGCCCTTTCTGAAAGGCAAATAGTAAATAATGAATCTTTAATCATTGTACTTTATCTTACATCGTCACATACTCCCCCCGTATATACTCCATGTGAGACTGTACGAGCCATTTCACAGAAGCCATAAAAAGTTAAGCATAAATTAGAGTCCACTGAAAATTTGAGACACAAAAATCTTTGATGCCATTGGTTACTAGATTCTTTCAAAATAGACCTTCCAAAAAACTTCCACAAAAAAAAGCGCTGTTTTCTGTGTTTTGGCCTGTTGCACTGAGACACTAGACACTATGTTAAGAGAATCTCATAAAAAAATATAAAACCTAAAACATCTGTCTAAATACCACTTTTCAAATGAGAGTAGTAACGTCTTGATTGATAGCAAGAGCCAGTGGATAATACAAGGCTAAGAGAAAGAGTTTATATAAAATTAGCTAAAATAGACAGCGTGCTGCCAAGGCAAAACATCTGGGGGTTATATTATAGCAGGAATCCTTTGAAAGTTGAAGAAAAGTGTTTCTAAAGAAACAACATGGGGATTGTGGGGAAGGAAAAGAAAATTATTACTAGGATAAAAAATACCATAGAATTTTGCAAAAGCTAAGAAAAAAACCCCATTACTTAATAGTGAGAACTGAACTGTCGCTCTGCACATATTTCTTCAAAAACTATTTCAAAATTTGGGTATAGATAGCCAGACAGCAGTGTCTTATTTCAAATTAAATCCTTTAGCTATTACAACATAATACAGAGTTTCAGAAACCTTGAAGATTCATCCCACTTTTGAAGTTGTACAGTGATGAATACAGACTTCCTCAGGAGAGGAAGGAGAAAGAGAGGGCATTGATAAAGAAGAATAACCAGTAGCCCACCGAGGAGGATATTCTCTGTGGTGCCAAGAGAAATCCCGGTTCAAGTCCAGGTCAACACTTACCCTTACAAATGCTCTAATCATTGTAACCCTCCCTCATTCTCCTGCCAAAAGTGCATATGAGGCATATTTGGTGTCTATTTTGAGACTCCCAAGAAGCCTCTGGTGAGAGGTAGGTATCTCAGACCTGCAAGAACTATGGTGCAACTGGGCATGAGCTGGTCAACTAAAGGGGGTTTTGATGTTTTAATGAATATTTAGATAGTTATTAGAATTTAGGCAACTAGGAAAGGTCCTCATGAATTGCTGTGCTACAATTAGTCACCTAAATTATGCTTAATTGAAAATCAGGGTGGATGTATCCATGCATTTTCCCCAGCAGAAGGCCAATTAAAGGTAGTCCTTCCTCCAGCTTCTCTTTCCTGACCCCTCAGTTGTGTCACTGGGTCACCGGAACATTTGCGGACCCTCTCTGAAGCCAGATGAGGTAAATAATTTATGTCAAAACAGGAACAACAACAAAACAAACAAACAAACACACCCCACCCCCCCAAAACAAAAAGAAATCTAGCTCTTGGAAGGATTTGACATCCTGATGCAAGTGAGCTGTGATGCATGAAAGAAAGTGTCCCCTGTTTTGGTGCTAGATAAAATGTTCATGTAACAAAACACTTAAGATACCAGTTGCTTTAGAAAGGCCTTATCTTCTCTCATTCATTTACTGCTTTCACATCACAGCAGTCTTGTGAGGTTTTAATTAAACATTTGGAAATTGCTATGGGTTCTTCCAAAGGAGAAGCCAGTATAAATAAGACAATTACACTGAAATGGGTGATGAAATAAGTAAGTGATAAAAGTAATTCTACTTGTTATGGCATCTCTCTCTAACATCTGATTGTCTTTCCTTCACATTATTAGAATAAACCCTACTTTCCGAGCATATGTATGCAGATCATTTTTAAATGCAAAGATTACAGAAAAAGGTAATTCTTTCAAGAAGAGAATTGAGCTTGGCAGAAAGGGTAGGCATCTGTCAGGCCCAGATAAGATCAGACAGCTGTGCTTTATCCTGAAAGGGTGTTGTGAAGCTAAGTTTTCCTAGGGAAATAACATCTTCGGTATGAAAAGCAGCAAAATGTAATGAAGTCTCCAAACAAATAAGTAGAGAAAACAGAAACTCTCAGAGCTCATTTTTGTCTAAAATACCAACCCTATATCAGAAGAAAAAATGCAGGATGAGAGGAGGATAACATCTTTACCAAACAGTAAAAAATAAGGGGTGGGAGGATCATCTCAGTTTATATTCTCAATCAAATTAATCCTTCGGATTACAATCAAAGGTAAGAGGAGACTTCAGCAGCAATAATCACTGCAGAGAGCCACTAGGATAGGAAGAGGGCTAGGACACATGACACCTAGGACAGGCTACGGGAAGAGGGGTGGTTAAAATGGAGATGACAAAGAAAGCTAGGTGGAAATCTAACAACAGTCTTGCAACAGCTAAAGGGAAAGGCAGAGCCAGGCTTTCCTAAGAGTTGCACAATGAAAGGACAAGCAGCAATAATCACAAGTTGCAATAAGGTGATTTTCTTTTTTTGACTTAAGGAAAAATGCTCCTCGCCAGAAGCATGGTTAAGCACTGGAAGAGGTTGTCCAGGGAGGCTGTGGAAGCCTCTCCTTGGAGAGTTTCAGAACTTGTCTGGGCAAGGCCCTGAGCAGTCTGGTCTAACTTTGAAGTCAGCCTTGCTTTCAAAATGAAAGGTGTAGTGAATAACTCAAGAGGTCCTTTTCAATCTAAATTTTCATATGATTCTACAAAATGATGAGCTTATATCCCCTTATCTGGAAAGGGAGATTGTAGAACAGAGTAATAAGAAAAACTTGAAAAATGCAAGGACTTCAGGGAAAAATCTGTACTTCTGGGCAATACCAGGATCTATTATTCCAGATGAAAATGAGGGGCATCCAGGTAGGCATATCAACAGGAGAGTGAAAAAGGTTCCTGGAGAAAGGAGGAACTGAACATGCCTATAAAGGGTCTTTCCAAAAATAGAAACAGTCAGAGGCAGGGGTCTATCTCTATCAGAAGGACCTCTCGGGTCTATTCTGGGCCTGAATTAGTAAAAAAGTTTTAATTATTTGTTTGGATGATGGGTTAAGATTTAAATTTACAGGTGATAGCTTTGGAGGGTAGGATTAGAATTAGAGATGATCTCAGAAAGAAAAATAAAAGGAGAAATGTTCTTAAAAAGATGCATTTCAATATAGAAATGTATGTGGTACTACACATGGATAGGAATAATCCACCGCACAAACAAATGATGGAGAATGACAAGCAGAAAATTATTTTTGAGGTGTCGCATATCACAAACATGAAAAGCCTTTGCAAGAAAAGTGAACTTCACACAGGATGCATATTTCATCAAGACCCCTTTCAGCGCTATTTTCTATGATTATTAGAACTTCCCCAAGTTCTATCTGAAATGTCTGGCCGGGTGGAAAATCTGTTAAAAATTGTAACTTAAAAGAATACTATTTATAGAGAAGTACATATTTTTAACTACTGTGTCTGTGCAAATGAAATGATGGAGAGGGACTTGAGATTGTGAATGCCAAACTAGGTAACAGTGACACAGGATATCTGTATCTTATTAACTAAAAAGGTTCTACCAAAGACACCTGCAGCAGTATCAAAAGAAGCTATGAGACCCTGAAATTTTCAACAGTAACATTTAAAGAACATGTGGTGCTGCTAGTGATTGGAGCCAGAGTGTATGCTAAATATATGGATTGATTAGCATATCAGAAATGCGCGATAGAAATTTTAGCATCATGATAAGAGGTATAACAAACTGATTCAAGATATATACATGGGAAACAGGAGCCAGGCTGCAGGGTAGTAAGGTCCTACTGTTTTGTGCTGTTTTGTTACCACTGCAACTGATTATTTTTGTTTGCCACACTGCTCAAAGAAAACCTGAGTGGAAAAGACAGGCTTTAATAACAGGTGCTGTGAAAGATAAGAGCATAAGTGAGAGTTTCTGGCTGATGTAAGAGGCAGTCTCTGGAATGCTCAGTATCTATACCAGCTAGGTGCTAAGCACCAACCCTGGACTAGCCGAGCGTAGGTCAGGACCAGTGAAGCACCAGCAGTGGCCAGCAAGACAGACCCAAAGAGAAACAGCCGAAAGCAAACCACAACATTCCTGCGCTGCACAAAATATAGCTGAATCCAGCTAGAGCCAGGATAAGAATTAAAGACTACTTTTCTGCTACACAAAGCGTGCTACGGCTTATTTTAGCATCTATAATGAGATGAAGCAGAAATAAAATGTATGTTATGGTGTGCCTTTACATTCCAGCAAATGCTGTAACATTGCAGTGTACTTCATTACGTGAGACTATCCATTGATTGGCACATTTCAGCTGTCACTAACATACTACAAATAAGCAGATCCTCTTCTGTGCAGAAACTATTTCTCACTGCCATCTTGGTGTGTTCACCTATACTCATGTGGCCCAGCTTTCCCCAGGGTAGGAAATACATAGGAAAATGACTTAACAAATCACTACTGTTAGGAAAACACCACCGTTCTTGAAATGTTTTAATTAAGCTGGTTAAAATGTTTAATTAAAACTATTTAAAAGGCCCATTCTCATTTCCATTATGGACTTTAAAGATTTTATAGCCTCAAAGAGTATAAAGGGGTTCAAAAGTAGCCATAATATAAATAAGAATTACCGCCTTTATTTTCACTAGCATTATTTATAGTTAGTGATCTTCTCATGGTGGCTTGATTATCATCTGATTCTAAAAAGCTAATAATTTCACTCCATTGCCCTCCAGATCTGGTTCTCTTTCATAAGTAGTTTAACAGATGCCAAAAATAAAAAAATAAAGGAAAAAGGAAAAAAAAAAAAGCTTAAGAATCTAAGTAACGCAGAAAATGAAGGCTATTAGAAGACAAGGTTGGGCAATTCCTGCACCAGGCATTTGGAGTTTGTTGCCCACCACCTCCATCTACCGAAAGTTACTGTCTGTACCAGCAGAAACAGATAAATCTTGGAGGTACCACTGTTCCTGAACTGATATAATAGCTTAAGCTAGATCAATAGCAGTTTCAAAGGACACATTAGAGTGTTAGCTGTGGTGGTTAAAGATCCAGTTACTTTTGCCAGCTCTGCTAGCCACTTACTAACCTCTGCCACAGGAAAGGACATACAGTTTGGGCAATAGCTTCTAAAATTGTACATTCAGGAATTGCCAGAACTTACCTGTCAATACCCAAATCCTTTTGAATTTCAACAAGACTTGGGTCTTTGAAAATGAAATCGAGGTTTTATGGAAAAAAATTGCCAGTATTCAGATGCTGATTAAAAATGACAATGCATACAAAGATATGACATCTACATGCATCCTAACACACTTCTGCGTATGTACTTCTAGACCAACCATTACCTGAACTGCACTAAAACTGACCAGCGTTGAAATGAGCAGGAGCACAAGAGACTATCTTTGTGTATTCCAAATGATCATGCTAATGCAGAATAATTTATAGGGGTGAATATCAGCTAAGAAGTGATGAACAGTGTCTATGACCTCTACATGGTTGCTGCCAGCTTACTTCCATGAAGATATTGATGGAGGTATACTCCGTCCCTGCTGAACAGGACAAGCCATGTAGCCAGGTCACAGAGAGGAGGAGTCAGGAAACAAGATGCTCTGCTCAGTATGTTTGTTCCTTTTTACAGTCCAAAGGCATATAATTGAAATACACATTTCACTAACTTAGCTCAAACCAGCATGTTCTGCAATGTCCACTGAGAGGGTCACCAAACACACAACTGCTGTTCCACAACCAAATGTCAGTGCAGCAGCTGAGCGACATACAGGCCTGGAAGAAAAAGGGAGAGCTCAATGCCGAACAGGGGAAAAATAGCAGAAAAACCTTCTCTGTGGCTACTTGATGACATGTGGTACATGGTTTGAGCTTTCTTGTGAATCCCTGAGAAGACAATCTGCTATGCAGAATTGGAATATTACATCAGATAATGTCCAAGTCCCAATTTTTTCAGGATTGGTACTCCATTATGCTCACATTTTAGGCAGAAATTAAACCTGCAGTTCAGTTTGCCTCAACATTTAAGGATAGGTTTCAGTTTCTAATAATTCTGTGTCACCTTGGAAAATTAAAATAGTAGCTCTTGTTCTGATTGTATATGAACGTATAGCTAAAACAAATTTCATGGCACTGATTAAGTGTCATGTTCACTAAACTTTAGAATCCCATTATGGATCTTTCTATATTGGTGTTTGCGTATGCTGCACGGTGAGTAAGAAAAATCAGATTTCAGGTGCTTACAAGCATGACAAATAGGCACTGAAGTGGCCTTGAGCACTGTGATGTAGTAATGGAGAGGAAATTGAAGCATTCAATATTCTGAGGTGCCTGAGCCCTCTGCAGATGGCTCTTGGGTACTTGTTAGTAATCTAGCAAAGAAAAAAAAATGTCTCCAGTTTTGTTGGGGTTTGTTTTGGTTTTTACACTGGCAAAATAATTAAATTTAATGGATGCAATATAATGTGAGTAATAATAATACGGACACTAACTTGCAGCTATTACTTCAGGTATTCAGCTCTAAATGAAATTAATGCAAGGTTTAGCAAGTCCCTTGTACAGTAACAAACCTCCATCTTCATGACGTAACCACACATTTCTGTGTTAATTAGGAGCTTTATGGAATTTAATTCAAGGTTGCTGACAGAAAGGCTTGTGATCAGGAGTATTTTAAACTTGTGACTGACAGTAACAGCAGTGCTACAGTCTATTGCCTTAGTTGGACTGTGCATTCTGCTCATCTTCATACCCCAACATTTCATTAAATAAGTTGGTGCTTAATAATTCATTAAAAAAATGTACATATATTTGTATATGTTCATCTTTGTATAAGTCTGCATTTTATAATTTGATATATAATTAAAATGCAGAAATCACATTATACGCTTTTATTTTTGTGCCTGTTTCCATCTGGCAGGTAGACCTGTGGAAATAAATGCAATTATAAATGCAATAGATGACCTGAAAATATTTATATATTATATAATCCATTCAGACATTCACTTTCAGTGAATGAAGACAATATCAACAGGTGCCTGATAATTAGGTGCCATTAGCATATGCATAAAGATATATTTTAATCTGTTTTACTGCAGTGAAACTGTGGAGGTTTAATATTTTTAACTTAAGACCTTCTCTGGTTTAGATTTTCATATAGATGGAGGTGTTACAATTCTGAAATAAAGTTTAACGTTAAAAAGATCCCAAAAGATTAGAATAGTGATACTTCCTCTGAAGATTGTCAGCCACTTGTGAGTCATAGCAAAAATTTGTGAGTTCTTAACACAAATCTCCCTGATCTTCTGGCAAAAATAATTCTGTATCTTTAAATAAAATTAACTTAAATTATTTGGGCTGTAGGTCCAATCAAGTGTGTAGAGCACATAACAGATTAGAACAACAAATTGCTTATTACTCAGTAATATACACAGGTGTGACCCTGCAAAGGTCAACAGCCAAACACTTTGTTCAAGTATGGAGAGTTAAAAATAGACTGTGCAAGTGTAGTTTATATAAATTGGTGATGTACACTAGCCTTGGAAGGCCAATAAGAGTGAAACAGTGTATTTAATTACGTAAAATTGAATTGACCTGTACATGAGGAAAATATGAAATGTTAACAACCCAGCAGTTTTATGAAAGAAATGAAGTGGTGCTTTAAAAGATTATTAGAATTTCTATTGATTTTGAGAATAATTGTGTCCTTGATTACTTTATCTGTCTTTTCACACATTCAATCATGCCCTACAAATGAAATTTGTTTATTGTTTAAACAGAATGTGAGCACATCCTCAAGCAAAATAGCATAACTAGCGATAGCACAACAATTCAGTAGCTCCTTGTAGCAGTACACAGAATCCATCCAAAATTAGGTTGTGTCCCAGTGTGCTGCAGAACTACACTTTGCTGGCTCTCCTTATGTTATCAGACAAAGCCAAGTCAGCCAAAGGATGAAATCAGGTAACTGTTGCTTGAATTTCTGTTTCTCCCTTAAAGCCAGCACTCACATTCCTACAGTGCCTTACAACCAAGCCTGCAGACCTACAAGGGCAGTGATTCCCCACCGATGGCCAACCTGATGGCACTCTTCTTCAGGGGCACAGAGGGCGGAGAGAGGACTGTGTTCCTCCTCGCCAAGGAAGAAAATTAAACTGACAGAAGAAAAGTATCACGGAGAGGATCTTTGAGTTGGTAGCAACCAGGACAGCCCGATATTGCAGGGTTTGTGTAATGCAGGTCACAATACTGAGTAAAAGTTTCAGACTGGCTGAAGACTCAGGCAGATACCACAGCACCAGTTATGTCTTGATCTGGTCCAAAAATGATAAAATCAACTTTATTTTGAGATATTCCTCATGCCTCCTTTCAGTGGAAGAAGGGTTCTTTGAAATTTAACATCAGTGTTAATGCAACGGAACACCATACCCAGTCATGACATTTCCGTAAACGTTGCAGAATTACAAAGAAGATCTGGACTTGGCAGCTGCCTGTCATCTATGGCAGTCATAGACGCCAACATAGAAGACTGATTTAAAATTGCATGATGTAGTATATTTAAAATGTACATCAAAAAACTGAATTTATACAGGCTGGATTCATCACTAATTTTCTAAGTACATCTTGTCACATTTTCCATACAGCTTAACCTTTTGAAAATACTAGCTACTACTGGGCCAAAAACATCTTTTAGGTTTAGAAGTTTTTTAAATTCAAAATATACTTGGCACTTGTGTTTCAAGTAAAGATTAAAAGCTAGTAGAAAAGAGCTTCACACTGAGCTAAAACCACCCCAGAATGGTGTTATAAATATGCAGAGGCTACAGGGAATAAAAACAAAAAAGACCATTCAGCAAAGAAAGCTGCTTCCTTTTCAGGATCAAATGTGATCTCAAGATCCAAGAGAAAAAGGTGAAAACTATCAAAAATCACACAGATGAGAATCTGCAGCAAAATTTAGAACAGAGGTATTCTTCAGCAGTATGTAAGAGAACAGAGAAATAAGCATCAGTGATGCAATAAACTCTGGTCAGGCATAAGTTAAAGCTAACATAGCTGTGACTAAAAATTCTAAAAATTATATTTAGATTGTCTAATTTTAAGCATTCAACCTACATACCTCAAGAGGGAATCTATTAGTTCCTTCCTCTAAATTATATAGGACAGCTATGTTCCCAGTTTAGGCTTCTAGATTGAGACGCCCAAGTTAGTCTCTGTGTATACTCATCGAGATGACTACTCTGAAGCTTTTGGTGGAGATGAGACAGCTAACTGCAATGAAGTTGAGGAACGGATGTTACTGAATCCAAAGTAAAAGTAAAGTTTGATGTTCTCAAATTGAATATGTCCAATAGCCACCATTAATAAAGAAAGTCTGATAGCATGATTTGTCGAATAAATTTAACAAATTCAGGCTTGAAAAGAGAAAATACACTGTGCATGTTTTAAAAGGCTGGATGAAATAACTTGGGAACTACAAATTCATTAGTCTGACCTCAATAATATGTAAGCCTTTAGAACACACTTTGAAGAGTTTTATTTAATGCAAATAAATGGAAACAAAAATTATGGTCCCGTATACTGACCAAAATCGCTTTTGCTGCATTTGTACACATTCTCAAGAGAGAAAAAAAAGAAAAGAAAAAAAAAAGAAAACCAGAACAAGACTCCACACCAATTTGTAGGCAAATGAGCATATGCAAGGCAAACACAGAGCCATCATGTTTTCTGTAATATTCCATGTGCAGCTGTGAGTGCTTGCATTAATGCCAGTTAATCTCCAGAGCTATGAAGTGAGGGAAGGGAGTGTTGGCCACGGTACTGGAGTTATCTACTACTCTTCAAACACTGTAACCGAATCCTTCACATCCTCTTGGACTCTACCAGAACTGAGCAGATGGAGCCTCACTAAGCTGCTCGTTCAAACACAAGTGCATAATAAAGCAATAAACGTTAAGGGTTTGACATGATACCAAAGCAAAGGAACAGGAATAGTTTTACTAAAAGGGCTTCTCACTTAAATCTTTCTGTGGTGCTTGTAGTAGAGTGAAGAGTTCATGGCTTAAACCAGGACTAACAGCATACAATTAAATCTAAGTAAATCTGGTTTACATTAAAAGACAATAAAATTGAAACCAAAGAAAAAACCCTTTGCGACAGCACAGTCTGACTCTGCTTTTATGTGACGCATCATCTTGAAGCAGCTCTGCAGTTTTTGCATCCTTGCAATTAAGGCAGAACTTATCCCTTACATCCTGCACCAAGAGGAAGCCTTTCAGCTTGCTTTCAGGGTTTTTTTGAAAGGCCTAACACTTTTCTCTTTCATTCCTACTCCAGTTGAAATTTGGATTTTTTTTTTCCCTTTCCAGCAGTCAAAGCTTTAGAAAACACATAAAATGAGGATTAAAAATTCTTCTTGCTCAGCTTTTTAATTTAAATATTTTTGTGCTCTCATTTTCTTTATTTTTTTTAATTCCTTGAAATCTTAGGCTCAGTAGAAAATATGTCATTTAAGAATCTCTTTTTCCTGAAACCATAGCAGAAACCATCCATCCCTTTGGGATAAGCAAGCTGAGAGAAGACTTTCTTTTGTTCTTTTTGCCATGACTGAAGCAAAATTGCTTGCAACACTGGATTATAACTCCATTTTAAAGGGTTTTTCTTAATAAATGGAACGTAGGAGTCAGACTACATAGAAAGGTAGACAGGTGCAGAAAAGGAGAAGACATCGGCAAGAAGAATAAACTTCAAAAGAGTTTTCTCCTACTTTGTGGATATCCTATTCAATTCTGACATACCCTTCCTCCTCATAGAGTAATTCTGAGTGCAAACTTTTTTATATCAGCTCTTTCGAGTTTAAGAACATCTTCACATAACTCGTGCGTTCCAGCCCCTTACGCATGGCCCTACTGTTTTGTCAGGATGCAGTCCTGTCTCATTTTATAAAATACCCTGAGGACAATATTAGTTGCAACACAGTTAGGCACAGAAGAGAATGTGAAATGGAGTCTTAATTCTGAATTCCCTGACCAATCTTGTTGTTCAAATATAAATAAAGAGTATGGAAAAAGTCCAAACAGGAGAAGGAGAACACAGTTTTCTGTGCTTATTCAAAGGATAACGATGTCCTAAGGGAACCAATAAAAGAAAATGAAATTGTACAAAGGACACCTCCAGTACATCTAGCAAATCTTGTAGGAAAACACAACAACAAAAATCAATAATAAAAGACTATTCGTAAGGATGCTAAATAAAGCAAACTAGGAACAAGCCCTTTTGAAATGCATGTATCGTAAGCTGAGTTCTAAGACTTCAAAATCATTATTCATAATCCAGGTTGAAATTCAATAAAGATATTTACCCAGTGTTTACCTCTTCTTTTATGCAACCTGAGTTCATATAAATTACTAGGGAAAGAGAAAGCAAGGCAAACCTCTTCAGCATAGTACACACCATGTACAGTTTCTGCTCAAAACAATTTTTGCACTTTCCCAAAAGATGTATGCATGTTTAAGGAAGGTAGTCCATGTGCTGTGTTTTGTTCCATCTGCATAGATGGTTACTCCTGTTAAAGCGTGTTGATTTTTATGTAAGAGGAACAGCAAAACAGAAGCATGAGTTCAGAACAACAAAGTAGCATGCTGCACTGCTTCACAAATACACCAACTACACAAGGTGCAAGAGTGCTTCAAAATCAGCCTGACTATTCTACATAGCAGGCATAACAGTGTATTTTCTATATTCTGCTCATTTAAAAGGGACAATCAGATTTTCATCAGATTATTACCACAATTATCTGTTTCTATTGAAACTAAGCACAATAAAAATAGAGTCTAAATGGGTTCGGCATAAGTTCAGAAAGAGCCAGGGGAGAAGTCACTGAGTGAACTGGAATGATGCCTGAAAGAATGGCAGGAATGAATCTTCAGATGTGCTATAAATTACATGTATTTAAAACAAAACAAAACAGAAAACACACATACTACTAGCCCAATACTTATGCACGTAAAACAACTTACCTTCATTAATGATATCTCTCCCTGTTTTAAGAGACAAGTTCCTATATACTTACGCAGTGCTTTGAACTCTGCAAAGTCTTTTAATTGAATAGTTTTGAATGAGACCTGCACACTTCAGCAGTACTTATGTTTTCAGGTAATCCAAAATTAATCTTAAAGTTCAAAGAGAATTCATACATAAAGTATTGGCAGTTCAAGTGGCTGACTCTTAATCTGTCAAACAATATATCTTAAAAATTACAGCAAAAGCCTGTTTTTAGAATATTTAAGGTCTGGTCTAGAATATTTAAGGTTCCAGTTTATCAATACCAATGAACCTTGGCAAACACAGAGGCTGTGGCTGAAGTTCATATTAAGATAGCACAAGGTCCCAGGGAACACTTTCTGTCTCACTAAAAGCTTTTTCAAAGATGTAACTAGAAAAATGCTAATGATACTGTAAGATTTCTCTGCACTGGAACCACATTTACATTTACCCTGGAAGAGTTTCCTGCACATTGTCACAGTTATTAAAAACAAATGCAAATACAGAATATACAACAAAAAGTACCTTTTCAGTACTGCGGTAAGCATGGCACTTACATTTCAGGAACTACTGAATGATGATAATGGTAATTCTGAAATGATTTACTGCATTCAAACTTTGTGCCACTAAAATAACTCTTATTCTAGAATATGCAACACTAAAGTAAAGTACAGGAAATGTTCAAGGAAAAAGCCCTTGGTACTTATTGCACCATATTTTATAACTTAAAGACTAGCTGTATCCAAGTCTTAGAACATTCAATACTTACATTTCCACCTTTTATTTTTCCCTTGAGGTGTGCTTTATCACATGGGTGCACAACTGAGTAGGGATGGTCTGACTGACCTCTCCCTTCTCTTAAAAGTCCAAGATGAATTCCCACTTACTATAAATGATCCAAGTTTTATGGACTAATGACAGTTTAAAATACTTTTTTTTCCACTTTTACTGCAATCCTGTCATTAAGACTAACAATCTAAAGTAGCTAAGAGAATGAGTAAGCAAGATGATTTACACAGATGATAGTGCAGTGGTAAGATGTGGTGAAAGATTCTTTGAAATTTTTTGTAGCTGAACCATTAAAAAGATTTACACCAAGGTCTTTAAGTGAAAAGAGAGCATTGCCAAAGAGGTCTGGCAAGCTCGTCTGTCAATAAAATACTCTGCCCCATAAATTTAGCCAAACCCTCAGCTTAAAACCTGATTAAAAGCTAGAAGGGACTTGCTTTGTTACCAGACATAACCCACCAACCCAGTAACCAAAGAGACTGCCTGTAAAACTCAGACAGGATAGCAACACTTTTACAAAATCTTCACCATCATTGCATCTCCTATACTTTTCCGTGACACCATGTACAAAAATTGAGGAAATGTTTAGCATGAGAGAGCACAGGTTCTAATACAGGACAAAGTTGTGTTGAAATTATTTAGGGTGGCATTTAAACCTTATATATTTCTGTACCTGGCTGATCTGTACCTTATGGCAAGACTTTCAAAAATCTTACCATACAGAAGACTCATAAAATATGTATATATCCTTTTGGTTTTAACTTTTTTCAGAATGTTCTTGAGTTACAGATTAATTTAATACAAGCTTGTATCTTTTTCATACCCCATCTCCTACCATTTTTGTTCGTTAGAGATAGTTTCAGGAGGCAGTAATCAAATCTGGATTCATGTGTAGGGCAGGTTCAGAGTCAAGGGTTGTTTTTATAACTGTACCAATACATACTTCTGGAATTTGAAAACATCAGTATTCCATGCTGCTCGCAACAAAATTCCAAGAGGAAACAACAGAAAGAAAACAGGAGGTTTTCTGTTGTGCAGTATATCAGAACATTATTATTTGTTTGGTGCTAAAAATGGGCTTAACGTTGTAAAACACGAGTGTTTTGACAGTCCTTGCTTCAAGATCAGCTGTTCATGACATTTCCGTCAACTTGGACTGCAGCCCGTACAGATCTAGAAAACAGGTGTCATCCTATTTTGGACTTCACCCAGAATCAAAAAAGTAGGTATAGATACTCATATGCCCTCACCCTCACCTTGAAAGTCTGAACAAAGTGATGAACCTTATATAGGGTACTCCAACAGTCAAATTCTGGAAGAAAAGCAAGGAGCCAAACTGGTAGACAAGGAAAAGAGCCTGTTGGTTGCTTGGTCTTTTTATGCCATAGTAGTTCATGCATCTCTGCTGTCTGAGGGCAGCAGGTTGCCAGCATTTAGACATCCCTGAGCCAAATTCTTTAACCTCCAAACAGAAATACGTAGAAGGAAATCCACAGGGATGGTAGCCAGGTTAGCTTGCTGACCACTGCGCACGTCCTGGGCAATTTTACTTCACAAGCTGATTCAGGACACAGCCTTGGATAACTGGTCCATCATAGTAGCCTTGAGTTTCTACAGAAATGTACAATAAGCAGCTGAATATCACACAGGAATTGTAGTGCTCCTTTAGCTAAACAGGGATGAAAGATGCCAATAAGGGGGACATCCCCCCTCCCCACACCCAGCAATAGCTTTTTCAGATCATTGCTGCTATTTGAAAGTCCACAAGTAGGCAGAAATATCAGGAAATTTCAACCATTCTGATTACACAAAGGTTACAAACACTGCTGGCAGCATTTACATACACATCCTTGGAAAGAGGTAGTTCCCCCTCTTCTTTCTGCCCAGCCTTTCCTCAACTGAACTTTGAGCGCTTTGAGGTCCAGCTTCCAATTCTCCAACTTTTGCCCAGGTCTCAGACTACGTACTGGACAGTATCAACACCATCTGTAAATTAGTGTCACAATATCCAGCTATCAGCTGGTAAAATAAAACCAAAAATTCATAGGGAGCCAACACTGCATCAAAGGAAAGTCAGCCTCCAAGTCTTATTGTCAGTCTTCTATCTCCATCACAGAATAAACTCCTTTATCTAAACACAAGTATTATCTATTGCTCTCTGAAACACACTTAGTGTCTCTGGTGGTATTCTGAATGAGATAGGAAAAAAACCCACTGAACATTACTCATGAAAGTACTTGCCATTTTTTTCCTTGGTTTTTTTTTTTTGTCAGAATTCTCAATTTTAGCAAATAAACTCACTATTTCAAATAATAAGAGAACCTGTCCCAGCATTACATGCGTTCATTCAAAAACATGCATTCACATGTGCATAAGGAAGACTCTAAAGACAGGTATGTCCTATAAACAAGAAACGAGGCAGAATGTGAACTTCATGATGACAAAGTTTTAACTGGACACAGAGATTTTAAACTGTTTTAGGAAAATGCTTGTTTCTCATTCATCAAAAAAGCAATTTATCAACAAGGTGGACGAATCAGGCAAAGCTGGGAGATGGGAGAAGATGACTTAGGGAGCAAGAGGATGAGATGATTGGGAAGACATGATGGGAAACAAGTGGAGGCACGGGTTGTATGCATTCAGGTAGGTAAGATCCCAGCACTGGGAACAAGGGCTTATATGAGATGTTTTGGTCTGCTTATGCCATTTTGCTCCTTAAGAGTCAACTTACTTCTTTCAAAAAGCTAAGAGACTCTAGATGTTTCTGCAGTTTGGAGAGGGATACCTTTTCTGCAAATGTAAATACATTGACTCGCTAATGGCAGATGGCAAGCTTGGTCATAAAAAGAATGATTTTACTCTCTGGTCAACATTCAGACATATGATCAAGTTACCAGGATTTTTATATAAGTTCCTTTTTCATGTAAATGAAGAATTGCATCTATTTTTTCATTCATATACAAAAGATTTAGGAAAATTTAGCAGGCAATATTCATAGAAACACAGTATCAGGTTCCCCCCCACACCCTCCTTAGCGTGTTGTGTAGCAGTCTGGGAAACCAAAATAGTCATGCATTGAAAAACAGTTTTCAAAACAATTAATTAAAAGCACTGAAGAATGCTTGTTGCTTACATATTCTCCCCAGATGATGTGTTGACTGCACATATACAAGCCCTCGTTCCTTACAGACATGGTCCCAAGAGATTGAGTGAGAGAGTTTAAAGTGGTAAGACACGTTACTCATTCAAGTATGTGGTTAGATAGGTTCAGAGGGGATTACAAATATCGTTTTTGCTACTGAATCTTTTTCATGCTAAGTACCGTTTACTGCACACGTTCACACAACGTTCCCCTTTGGCTGCACAATCATTAGCTTTCAGATTGGTAGAACAGTTTCAGTCTCAAGTATGTTGAGGGAAATGCTGCGTATTTCTCATGTTTTCAGCACACTGGGAAAGAGATTCAGCACATTGGGAAAGAGATGAAGCTTATTCAGAAATAAATGGTTTATTTTCTCCCACATTTTCCCTCTAATGTGAAATACAGTTTTTACATACTACATACTGATGACTTGCATACTATTGTGATTTATAGCACTTGTTTCACTCATTTTCATTGCAATTTTTTGATTCTAAGCATTTTTTTGCTCGACTTTGTCTTTCAATTACTGTATTGTCATCTACAGTGTATCAATTTAAAGTTATGAAATAAATTGGATAGTATTTGCTATTATTTGTTCCAGAGTACCTATTGTTCTTTTTGCCAGTAGATGGCAGCATGTGGCTGTTTAGCTCGTACGGGCTCTGCGCAAAAGGCCTAACGGGTAAAACAAACTTTCAGACAGAAACCATTGGGTCTTTTTAAACTCACATTCCTATATATTCTCTCATAGCAAAATACTGTAGTCATGTCTCTTCGAAGTCCTTCAGGGGCTGAGTCAAAGAGTGAAGTTTTCCTTGATTCTTGGTTTGGTTTGGGGTTTTGGTTGTTTTGTGTTTGGGTTTTGTTTTTTTTTTCAAACTAATATTTTGCAGAAATTAAAAGATTTCTGGAAAGCAGAGATAAGCCAGACAAAGTCTCTTGGTACAGATACTGGGAAAGGTTTGTAAATTTGGAATTCCAGCCCTGTGTCTGCAGTTCAGGACATCATTTCTAGCAACAAAAACAGCTCTGCTATCCCTACCCCTTCAGAATAGTAGACCACACAAGATATTTTCCTGCTATCAAACAATATACACTCATAACTAAAAATTTCTTCCTTTTCTACCTACATAAAAGGCAGAAGCAGTATATCTATGAGTATACACCTAACAAATTCAAAACAATGAACTCCAAAATTTTACTACTCTCTTAAGTGGTTTCCATATGTTGATTTTAATAAAAACAAAACACAAGTAAGTAGCATGTACAGATGTCAGTCATTCTAAATTCCTAATTCTTCACATTTTCAAAACCAAAATGGGCTTGAGAAAATGAGCACTGCTATTTGCACTTGCAATCTATGGTTTGCTCCTATGAGTAAGCAGTTTTATTAAATGCTGTGGGCAACATAACAAAAGTGCATTTTTCTCTCCCTTGTATGTAGGGCTTATTTCAATTCACATGATGTAGTTCTTTCAGGTTAGGAAGTTTCAGGTGTATTTATGACAGAGTTTTCACAGTATATAGGTAGCTTTCTCATGTATCCTCTCCTACCCTATTAGAGGAGCCTGGATATATCCTTTTCACTTGCTGACCGTATAGCAGCTTGACAGTATATTTGACTGGTAATTTTATAAAAGTGCAAAGAATCAACAACCAGCTCATGCATGCCCGGTGTCATGGCTATAGCCAGAATGACTTGGCCATTTCAAAATACATGTTAAGGAAACAAGAATCTATTTTGGCTTGTCAGTGTTTTTATCTTACCTCTGTATGACCTCTTTAGCTTTCTTCTGTCCCTCAGAAGCATCTAAAATTCCACTTTTTCCATGTTACAAGTAGCAGCTGCTTCAGCACCGTAGTGAAAGAAAACCCTTCTTTTAAACAATATAGTCGGCTCATATTACAACGTATCACACACACAATTGATCTTAATAAAGCAAGGCCTCACGAGGGCCTTCTAGCATGTGAAAGCATATAGTTTATTTTAAAGCAGCAAGTCCATTTGGTTTGAGGCGGTAAGTGTGGTTTGCATGGCTCCCACACCACAGCTTATGATAGCCGGAGTGGGCAGCGTTGATGGAAACACCGACTGTGAAGCCTATGCTCCTGGTGGGCACAGGGTCTTCCAAGCCTCTGAGGTCTGGGCACCCAGAGCGGGGCCTCTCCCCACCCAGCTTCTGCTGCCCCAGGACTCTCAGAACCTGTCAGGGGGAGCATGTGCTCCCCCAAGCTACTCCTTGCAGCTCCCAGGATTATTTAGTCTTCTAAAGTCCATCTGTCAAGAAGCAGAAGTTGAAACCAGCTGCTTATTCATGGAGACCATTACCAGGCAAGTATTGCCATAGACTATGCCAAAAAGTCCAAAATTCAATATGCCTTTGAAATTCAGTGTGTTTTGAGTTGAAACAGATGAACTGCAAAGAAAGATGTAAAAATCCTTTGTACTGCTAAGCAATATTAATGGAGTAAAATGATGATGGGATTTAAAGACCCCCAAGGTAATGACAATTTAAATGGTAACAATTATAGTGACAAACAGCAGTAAGAGGTCTGCATCAACCTAATACTGTAAACACAGGAAAACATATTTTCCACTTCTTCAGCTTCTAAGTCTGCCCTAATGGATCCACTTGCAACTATTGCTTCTCAGTTTCTAAGCACACCTTATATTCAGCATGGCAACTGATGATGCAATTCTTTACCTCTTTGATAAATACTCTTCTCATCCTCTCAACTTCTTTTTTATCACCTCTTTTTCCTTATTATGTTACCATTAATCTCTAATTCCTCCCTGGCTTTTCTTTCGCAGTGTTTCTTCCCCTATTTCTTCAGGTCGTAATAAGCTTGGTGTATCATAATATTGGGGGGAGGGAGGAATCTTTTCTGAAGTAGCATTTAACAAATATAAGGTTAAAAGAGGGGCAACAGGATCTAATGTCATTATATATTTAAATACTGCTAATAGTGCATGAGCAGGCATGTCAGAATTCACCAGCTGTCCCTAAAGATACAAGCCAGCTTTCTGTCTCCTCACATTATAGCCCAGTTTAACCTCTGTTGTAACACATCTCAGCACAAAAAGATTATAAAATCTGCTCCACTAGAGCTCTAATTTGTCTACTTTCAGAAATATGTTGTTCTGAAGAGTTAGAAATGTAAAGATTACATTCAGTGTTATAGATAGCTAACAGCGGAAGTTTAATAGCATTATAGTACTCATTGAAGGAGAGAGGATGAGCTTGCATAACAGAAGATTCTTCATAGATATAGAGGTATATATATGAGAAGATATTTATATATAAATATGTATGTATATAATAATATAGATATATAGATAATATTTTATATATGGATGAACTATGATACCATAAAGAAATATGCAGAATTTGGCTTAAATTTGAGTCATGCGTGGGAAATAGTTCTGGACATAGAAATATGCAAGAAATTAAGCCACAGTTTAGCAGAGGCAAGAAGGTAATTGCACTGCCTCCAGCTAATAAGCAGCCATTGAGTTGCAGGTAATAATATCTGATATAGACGGTTTCAAATGTTTAGGTTAGTTGTCACCTAAACGCAGCTAGAAAACAACAGATCAAAATTTATGAGAAGCCACATTCTCACTCCCTGTCTCCACTATTAGTGAAGCAAAAATAGGGTCTACAAATTAGAAAGAGAATGGTAAGTGTGTGGATACAAAGAATCTGAATACTTAATTTTGGCTATGTTGATCCGGATGTGCAACTTCTAGTGTTTGGTTTGGCTTTTCCAGGCTACCCCATGTACCATTTTTCTTGACTGATTCAATGTCTGAAAAGGATTTAGTCTTGTCTTGGATACCCATCTGGGACAAAATGCTCTCTGGTGGCTTGCTGTGCCTCTATCTCCCAGTCTTCCTTCAGACCTTCAGCACAAGCATTTTTACATCCTAAAAAAGTTCTCTGAAATTCTTCTCAGACAAGCTGGTATTTTGTTAGGGCTTTTTTCACCCAAGAGAGGTTATGTCACTGCTCACTTATAAGCAACCTTTAGTTCCACTGTCCTTATAATTTGTCTAGGTTAATAACATATACTGTGTACCATATCTTCAGCAAGCTTCCACAGCTGTGTCAAATGCCATCAGTGGAAGATTATGGCAGTGAAGTAGGCTTTACTTCAGCAATCCAACCAGATTAAGTAGTGAGTGCTGTTCTGATGAATTCTCAGTTACAAACACAGAAGTCCCTGGCAGCCATTAATGTTGGCAGATTTTTGGAAATCTGGTTCACGTGGCTGGCTGCTGGAGGTAGAAACATGCTTCACACATTATGCAATATGTAATCAACACCACCACAGCTAAAAGTTTAGAACTGCTCCACATTAAGAAGAAAATACTTCACTCTTCTGTTTAATCCTTCATAATTTTACTGTTAAATAAAATGTCTCAGATTTCATCCAGTCTTTCATATAGTGTATTTTCTAATATTGCCTGCATTAGGCAGCCCTTGTCCTTATGTAAGTTCCTGTGCCTACAGAACTATTTCACTTAACTCTTTATAAAACAACTTCTTAGTTCTGACACTGCTAGAAAAGTTTCAGATAAGGTATCTGTCCCTCTCGTTCTTTCCTTGTATGCACCAATGCTTTGAAAATGAAGCCAAGTCACAAAAATCAGACCTAGATTGCGAAGAGGCAGTACGGCTACAGAAGCCAGCTGTGATGCACGAGTTCTGACTGGTGAAACTACAGCTGAACTTCAAAAGCCTAAGCACAAAAGGTCTGAAGATGTTTTTAATAACCTAGCCTCATCCTGAAGTAGAAATAGGAAATGGAAAGGAGAAAGAAAGACGTGGGCACATGATCAGCTGTGGATATAAGCCTCGGTCAGACAAACCAAAGCCATGATTTGATGTGGTTTCCTCTGCAGGAAAATTCTTGGGTATGTAACGCTCCTGCTCTGGGTCACTTTAGGCAACTTCTACCATGCACAAAGAGATTCTGGAAGTAGAGTGCACACCATATAAAAGTACAAACCAATTCATTATTGTCCAGTACACAAAAGCGATTAATAGGATTAATGAGCTACCAATCCAACGGTTGAGAACTTCACTGCTCCAGAGGTGACATCCAACCAACATTTGTTAGCCAGGCAAAGCCTGTGAGAAGGCTTTTTTCTATTTGTTCTTGGGACAGGCTGATCTTCAGTGCTGCAAAGTTGCTATCCTCGGTTTCCTTGTCTTCTCCTTAGGATTGTGTATCTTTCTAAGTTTATTTTTGCTTTTGAATCCTTGAGTGGCCAACTGTAACCTTCTCACCAACTTTATCTCTGCAGTTTCACCTTTCTTGTTTCGCATGGCTCTATTCTGTGTAGGCTTTTACAGCCCTTTCTATCAGTTTAGCAGGTTTCTCAGAAGTCTAAGCTGGGATTACCCAAGCATGCTGTGTGCAAGCTGGGTCTTGGATCACAGACAGCTGAACCACTGGGAGGAGGGTTACAGGTATGACAGGCTATTCAGAAAAAAAACTATTGACATTATCTTATGAAGAGCCATCTCGTATTGTCAGATCGTGTTGCTGTGAGGGAGCAGAGAGCAACAACACGCACTTAATAAAATAAAAGAAACTCTTTGCATCTCATTCAACTCTGACAGAGCAGTGATAGCAGCAGAGGATTCATTGTTTAGGAGCACTGATCACACAAAAGCAGATAGAAGTACATAACAGACCTCTTCATTTGTACTAAGAAGTTAAACAACAATAAGGCTACTTATGCCTGCAGATGGTTCAGTGCCTATAATGTTTGGCTTGGGTTTTAATGCAGAAATATCAAAAGCTGTTAGTGGCAACGCTGAATGACCTCCTGCCTACAGTCAGTGATTTTCTTTTAATACTGAACACATAGTACAGAGTGACTGATCATATTTTGAGTCTCATTAGGCAGTCACAAATGGAAGGAGAAGAGGCACTAGCTAACTACCTCTGCCCTAAGGAGCAATTGCACGATAAACCACTGTCAGCCCTCGTGGATAAGAACCTGCACACTCGGGGAATACATCAGCATAGGAAAGGTTGCTGTGTATAACCAGTCTATGCAACACATGCCAGATGTGACACTGCAGGAAAAACATGGGAAGAAACAAAAAGGCATAAGAGATATAACAGCCTTACATGTGGCATTCTGCGTCTCTTGTGAGATGAAGAAATTTCCATATCTTAGCACGTAATCACATCTAACTGCATAAACCCACTGCTTTATTAAGTTGAATACCTAAATCAGTGTTTTCCACCTTTTCTCAGTTGGCAGGCGCTTTAAAATGTTCCGGTATTCCAATACTGTAAATGTAAACCAACTTATCATTAGTATGTTTTTCCCAGTTATTCTTCTTGATCCCTGAAAGTATCAGGGACAACAGGTTAGAAGCCGCTGAACTAGACCATTTGGCACAGGCACAGGTTTGCACTTGGACCATTCTCATTCACACATACACAGGGCGGCTAAAAGAAGCTTGCAGTAAAAGTAGTTAGGCATTTTGAAAGCCCCTCCAACTGCTGTAAAGAAAAGGAAAAATTACAAATACAGCAGGTACAAGCCACCTTTCTATAACACTTTGGTTTTTTAATGTCTCAGCATCTTGTCACTCCTTACAGTAAGGTTTGTCTTGCCAAACACATTGTATTAAGCACTAGTATCAATAGATTTCATCCTGAATATTGGTTGTCCAAGAAAATTAACTATGGTAACTGTTTCTAGAAAACTGTTACAAATGCTGTAAGCTTGTGGAATCGCAATTACTAAACAAAAAAATCCTGGTAACTTAGAAGCTTTCTGAAGTAACTTTGAAGCCGTCTGTATATGTCAGATTCCACCTGCCTAAACTCATGTCCACATTGCTTTGAGATGATAGGAGGCATTGCTACTGAGGGCAAGGCATGGAGCATTATCTGTTTATACCAATGATTTTGACCCCTTAAATGAATTTTGAGCTGTAGGCCTTTCAATAGTAAACATGCTATTGAGGATTTCTACTTGCTACACTTAACTATTCACAATCTGGCTACAATGTGCCTTATGTGATCTGAGGATAAGGAGGGAACTGCATGACTGTGTGAAATCTCAAGCTCTCTTTTATGAATTATTTAATCCTACAAAGCATATTTCCCTTGATTCATTACTTTATTGATGATATTTGCTGATTGAAAAGTTACAGTAGTACTTGCCTCCACCAATCATCAGATCAAAGAAGGCTGTTAGGGTTTTAATTTTGGTAACAGTTTTGAAGAATGTCTTCTGATTTGAGAAACCTAACTTTTCTCATCCACCTGGACATTTTCTTTTCTTCCTCCCTCCTGATTCCACTCTCAAAAGAAAAGGAAAATTAGTCTGTCAAATCTTTCTTTCTCTAATTCTGAGACTTTTAAAGATGGCAGAGGCTTTCATGGGTCTTTTCAACTTAGTCTTACAACCATAAAAAATTGACATAACTCTGCAAGCAAGAAAAATGAGAGTGTGATAGATTTGTTAGACTCAGTGGATAAAAATGAGTGTAACAGGACATATATATGCCTCTTTCTGCTGTAAGTGAAAGAAAACCTCTTCAGAGTCACCAGCAGGACCACTCTGTTCCTCATCTTCCAGTCACTCCAGGTTTACAGCTCTGTCTCCCTGTGAGCAGAGGGATGATGTCTCCTATTTAATTCGGCAGTATCAGACCTGGTGATACTGATCATACCCAATGATGCAATTTCAGATTTCTGCAACCTCAGGGCCGTTGTAGACTAATGGCTACCACACTTTCCAGAATAGGGGAATCTCAGTCTGTTCTGGATCTCTCAAAGGTAATGTAACATTTAGTGCTGTATTTCAATTTTCATGCAGGTATTTATCCCCCAAGCTGGATGGTAGAGTAAAATCTGAGGTCCACACAGAACAAACTGCAGTGTGACCTTAGATAGGAAATGTTAAAAGGTCACTCATAAATTATTGCTGCTCATCTTAGATAAGCCAACTGGTCTCAATATACCATTTTTAGGCAGCTTGCCCTTATTGAGACAGGTTTTTCAGAACGAGAGCCAAAGCTAAATACCATTGACTGGAATATGTGGCAAATTTAATTGCAAACCCATGGCTGTGCCCTCAGGCTTCTGGTCCAACAACCAAACAATTTCTCCCTGGCTTCTTTTTCCCCACATTTGTTTGAATTTCAAGCACCTGGTGTCCAAAGATCACAGATTTTTCAAACAAAATCCCAGAAAATGCAAAACAAATAGCAACAAAATAAACTACCTTGTTTCAAGGACGACTCCTTAGGCCCTCTGTTTTATTCCAATGCTGAACAAATGGAGCGCCTTAGCAGCAGGCTTTGCCAGTTCTCTAAAATAACTGTGCTGGAAATTAGAGTCTGCCTTTCTTAGTCTCTTCATAGAATCGTAGAATCACATAGGTTGGAAGATACCTTTAAGATCATTGAGTCCCACCATAAACCTAACACTGCCAAAACCACCACTAAACCATGTCCCTCAGCATCACGTCTACCTGTCTTTTAAATACCTCCAGGGATGGCAATTCTACCACTTCCCTGGGCAGCCTGTTCCAATGCTTGATGACCCTTTTGGTGAAGAAATTTTTCCTAATATCCAATCTATTTCCTAATATTGAATCTATTCATCCATAGAGGGAAGCTGTTTCTCCAGAGTGTCAAAGCATAGCTTCATCCAAAGTTCCTCAATGGTTTTGGTTGGGATTCTAAACAAAAATAAGAGGCTTGTGTTGATTTCCCCACTCCTGAACTACCCCTCCCAAGGTACTTCCTTCCTTCCCCAGCACCTATGAACCCAGCTGGGCCACAATTTAAAAGTGAATGTAGCAAGGTGATGTTGTGCCTGAAAAAGGGGTAGATACTTAAAACAACACAGGAAAGGAACCATGGGGAAAATAAAAAAATAATAATAATAAACCCCCCTGTTTTCAGTGCTGAAAATAAGGTGCTAAAGTCCACAATCACCTTTACAGTGAAAAATAATTTCCATTTTAGATGTTAAGGATGTGAAACGAGGGGTGGGGGGTGTGTCTTATCATTTAAATTGCAAAATTTTAAATTGAATGTCAAAGGAAACTTTTCATTTATGAAGCAGAAAAAAAGGTACATTTAGAAGTTCGAACTCACAAACAAGTGACTAACTACAGGCTGCAATGGCCTACAACACCTATACCACATTTAGCAGCAGCAGAGCTTGTATTACAGGCTGTTATTCTTCGGTGCCCTGACTGTGGCACCAAATATAGGAAATCAGTGGAAGGAATTGTGCTTACTCTCCACCTCAGCTGCCTAATGACAGGCTTACAGACAGGATCTGGAGCACACAAACTCTTTCATAATGGCATGACTTGAGGAAAGCTCAAAAGATTCCCGGTTTCCCTGGGATATAAAAATGTCTTGTGAATAATTGTTTTGGCATTGTGGAAGATGATAAAGAAAACAAAGAATTTGTGCTAATTTTCAGAAACAACCTATTATGTGCTTAGCCTAAGACCTTGCACTATTTGTCAAACTGCTATAATTGTTCTGATAACATAACATGTGTTCTGGATGTTTTATGAAGAATTTTATCTCATGATGTACCAAAGGCCACTGGGATACTTGCTGTAGCCTAGCCTGGGTAGATTTAGAATAATAAAAAAAGAGAGTAACACAGTCTGACAACTGCTGATAAACAATGTGAAAACAGATGCAGAACACAATGTCTTAATGAGTGATCCAGTGTTGGAAATTACGTAAATAAAGAGATACGCATTTTGGTTAATTTGGCCAGAAAAATGATCTTTTTAAAAACCACAGGAGAACTTCTTTAAGGAAGAAAAAGGTAGTTTTTCTCTATCTTTAAAAAAGTTCTTTAGGTATGTTATCATCTCTCTAAGCTATTTATATCCCTGACAAGCTAAAACTCTAAAAAAAAAAAATAAAAATATTATGTTTGTGTTGTCTTTTAGAACCACCCAAAGTTCACCTTGATACTTAGTAATAATGTATGTTTCATGCAGATTTTTTTATTAATCCCCATATGAAAGTTGACAGTAAAAAAAATTGCACCTTTTTATATAAGAGATTACATCTTAGAAGTGTAATAAAAGTGAAAGTGAAGTGGATTTGGAAGCATTCACTGAACCAAATATCACATTATATTTTTCAATACTAGATGAATGCAATAGCAAATTCTAATCTCTCAAGTCACAGTCATCTTTTTAGCATGGCTCTGTGCTTTTTTTTTTTCACAATATTAAGTTGGAATTTTTTAGCAGAGTTACACAGCAAATATTTTTGTCATAACATAGATTTGCTTATTTTGTCTCCTAGATCAAACATAAACCACATGATACAGATGTGCTGATATGGCTTATTCATATTCTATGGAAAAAAATAGTTAAAAATCTAAAACTCTCAAAAAAAGTCTTCAAAAATAACATAATTTTAGAACTTAGAACCTTAAAGCTAAAGTAAATAGAGTAGCCACAGCATAAATTAATCCCACACGAGGGTCCATTCTAAATGATAAAATATTCCTTTGAAAGAAATTAACTGATCAAAAAATATATCCATTTATGATGAGAAAAACACATTAAAAATTCTGAAGATGGGGAAAAAAACAACTGAGATAGTTAATGCAGGGACACTCTGCTCTCAAATGCTATGATTGCTCTATGTGAATATTTAATATTGCAATAATTCTAGCTAGTATGACTTCTAAAGCCAATTTTATTTAATAGCTCTTTTTACCCAGTTACAGATTACTCATTTTCCTTTAAAGCAGAATTTTCATCATTACTTTTTCTCATTATTATATCTCCCAAAATCTTTTCCATATTCCTGTTTTGACATTTCTAGCCATAGTTTATAAACTTCAGAAGTTTAGCTATTCTAGTAAATTATAATACATCTAGTAGATTTTAAAATGAAAAATGTGGAGAATTTGAGCAATCTTAACTTTCTACCAAGTGTAAAGCACTATCTTAAGTCAGAATTAATCTATGCCTAGAGTATCCCCTGCACTTTGACATAGAAACATATAAAAATATTGTGAGTAATACAGTAGATTAAACAGATAACTTGTTTCACCTCACATGGTTACTCATATGGCTCCAGTTCAGGAAAGTTTCTCTGTTGAAGATATTTATAGGTGACTAAAGTCAACAAGGTTGGGCAGATGCTGAAATGCTTTCTTAAAAAGGACTTCCATACAGGCTACAGCACTTCCCTGAATGGGAACTACTCATCATCAAAAAACATTTGAACCAAATATGTAAATAAATACATAATTAAAAAAAAAAACAAAACTAACAAAACAACCCAAAAAACTGAAAACAAAACAAAACAATACAAAAAAAACCCACCACACAATTAACATACATTTCTTGGGACTATTACAGCTGAAATCCTGCAAATTCTTCCTCACATAATAAAATACTATTATTAATGGGAACAGATGTAATCAGAAAAATAATCTTGAAATGTTGTTTGGTCTAGTCTTTGTAAAAGCAGGAAGATCAGTCACCAAATTTTCTTCTGGGTCCTTTTGTGTTAATTTTTTTTATCATTTGCACAGGTATTTTGCCTGGCATTAGACTTTGACTAACGATTACTAATTTCCAGGTGTCCCTTTTTATTCGTTCATTCGTGCTCATAAAAATGTTTAAAATTTATTGATTATCACTACTGCATATCTTTCAGTTTTAACTAGTGACCTGCTCTCACCAATCTTCTTCCAATAGTGTCAGCATGTCTACTAAAAGTTTTGCTCCATCAAAAGGTTGTATTTGTCCAAAGAATTTGATCTGGATGTGCCTTTTTATTTACTCACAGATCTGTGCTCATTCATAAATTGTGTTATACTTCACCTGCTTGGATTTTTAAACTTCTTTTAATATCTGTAAACTCTAGGAACTCAAAAGGAGTTAGTAAATACTGGTGATTCATCTCTCTTTCAAATGGTTTTCAAGATCAAAACTCAAGTTAAAGGGTGCAGAAGAAAAAGAGCTCAATACAGTGGTACCTCACAGCCTTCTAAAACCAAGCTTTAAATCTCAATGTGTGACGAACTCCTCTGAGGATCTGAACTAGAGTTTGTCAGTGCTACAGCACAGATCCATTACCTGAATTAGAGTAGAAGTAGTAAATAGCAGTAGCAGACTATTATTCTCTGTTTAGACTAGTAACTATGGAGAAACCCAGTACACTAGCTACACTGAGAAAAAGACTGTGTGTGTAACTCAAATTAACCAATGTGACAGAAAATTCCAGTGGAGAGGCAATCCCTGTTTCAAGTCAAGCTTACAGGTCAACTTAAAGATAGCTGAGCACCTCAGCTCATAGAATCATAGAAAGGTTTGGCTTGGAAGGGACCTTAAAGATCATCTAGTTCCAACCCCCCTGCCATGAGCAGGGACACCTCCCACTAGACCAGGTTGCTCAAAGCCCCATCCAACCTGGCCTTGAACACTTCCAGGGTTGGGGCATTCACAACGTCCCTGGGCAACCTGTCCCGGTGCCTCACCACCCTCACTGTAAAGAATTTCTTCTTGAGATCTAATCTAAATCTCCCCTCTTCCAGTTTGAAGCCATTACCCCTCGTCCTATGACTACATGCCCTTGTAAAAAGTCCCTCTCCAGCTTACTTAGAGGTGCCCTTCAGATACTGGAAGGCTGCTATAAGGTCTCCCTGGAGCCTTCTCTTCTCCAGGCTGAACAACCCCAACTCTCTCAACCTGTCTTCATAGCAGAGGTGCTCCAGCCCTCTGATCATCTTCATGGCCCTTCTCTGGACCCATTCCAACATGTCCGTGTCCTTCTTATGTTGGGGGCTCCAGAGCTGGATGCAGTACTCCAGGTGGGGACTCACAAGAGCAGAATAGAGGGGCAGAATCCCCTCCCTTAACCTGCTGGCCATCCTTCTTTTGATGCAGCCCAGGATGCAGTTGGCCTTCTGGGCTGTGAGCACACATTGCCAGCTCATGTTGAGCTTCTCATCTACCAACACTCCCAAGTCCTTCTCCTCAGGGCTGCTCTCGATCCACTCTCCACCCAGGCTATATTTGTGCATGGGATCACCTCGACCTACATGCAGGACCCTGCACTTGGCCTTGTTGAACTTTATGAGGTTTGCACAGGCCCACCTCTCAAGCCTGTCCAGGTCCCTCTGGATGGCATCCCTTCCCTCTAGCATGTCAACCGCTCCACACAGCTTGGTGTAGTCAGCAAACCTGCTGAGGGTGCACTCGATCCCACTGTCCATGTCGCTGACAAAGGTGTTAAATAGTACTGGTCCCAGTACCGACCCCTCTGAGGAAGACCACTCGTCACTGCTCGCCAATTGGACATCGAGCCGCCAGATAAATGAGGGAACAATGAATAAAGAAAAATGAGAAAGTAAAAGGATGGATAGCAAAGAGGCAGAAAGTGCTGGTGATAATGCAACTGTAGAGAACTTAAGATTTTAAATTTATCTGAAAGTAATTATATGCAGCAAGAGAACAAACTAAAATATTCTTGCAGCAATGTATGGATTCTGGAGAACAGGAGGACCCGGGAGTACTGATGCAGAATATGTCAGCTTGCCAAGTCTTGCTTCGGGAAATGACGCTACTAATATTCCTGCACGGATGGGAGGAAAACAATTAGGTACTGCAATACAAAAAATGGAAAGGTAATATATGCTTATTTGCTTAGTGTGTAGCTAGGATATTTAGAGAAGCCAATCACAGAAAATCAACTTGAAATTATTTTAAAAAAGAACCTTCACACTGTTCAAATTAAATGAATGGATTAATAAAAATAGGCTTGCAACTAAGCTACCTAATGCCTCAGTGTCAAGTGTGCTAGGCCTAACCAGATAAAAATTAACTTAATATTTAAAGATAAGCATAGATCACAAAAAAAGGCAAAATATTGATAATCAAAGCTTATGTGTTTATTAGAGGTCAGAAAGCGTAATAAAGTAAGAACCATAAAAATTCACATGAACAAGTAACCAAGATTCTTCAGCTTCATACAAGACTATACGAAAAGAAAAAAACCCAAAGCACTCTCTCTTTAGCATGAAGGAAGAACTAAAAATAGTCTAGGTGTGCTCTCAAATGAATCTCTTGCTTTAGTTTTCAATATGAATGGAGATTCTGAATATCAGGGCAAGTGTCGCTAATACAAAGGGCAGAAGAAAATGGAAATGGAAGTTATAACACCCATGGTAAAACCAAAGTCCAACAGGTGACACATTCAAGACAAGCATAGATGCGGAAGTGACGGTAAGCAATCTTCACTCCAGAGTTCTGAAATAACCAACATGGGAAACTGCAGGTCAGGTAGAAGAGATTTGTAACAGATCTATAAAATCAGGAATGGTATATATGTAGAACAGCAAATGCACTTATCCCTAAGAATATGGAAGAGAAACACAATATCAGCAAACATGAGCTTTAGAAATATGCAAAGCTGCTGACAGCAATCTGAAGGAGGAAAAAAAATGCTTGGAAACTTGGGTAAATAGAAAATGGGATAAATTTGTTTGGTTTTTCGTTTGGGGTTTTTTTCAGAAAGGTAGATTATTCTAGGATGATGAATATTTCATTACCTGCCTTTGATTAGGTTACTAATTTTCTAGACAAATGAAATAGAGTCATCTATCAGGACTTCAATCAAAATGTGATTGGATGTCATGTGGGAAAAAATTAGATAGGCTGGAGATGGTGATTAGGAATAAGTGGTGAAGAGGGTAAGGTGTGGTTTAACAGGTTGTATTCAAGGTCTGGAAGGAAATAACTAATAGAGTTCATCAAAGATTGATCTTGGGACCACCACTATTCAATAAATTAATTAGAAATTCCAGCATAAGATTTAGGACCTCGCTATTGAAATACGCTGCTGACATAGAACCAGTAAGCACTCAGTGGTGTGAAGGATCTGGATAACATATTGGAAAATCTGCAACAGAGGAAATATAATTGTGATGTATTCTTGAAAAAGAAAATACAATAACATCCTGTATTAGAGAATATATTTCCAACAGAGACAGATTAGGCATTAACAATGTTCCACAAGACTACTAACATCTAAATTTGGATGTTCACCCACATTCAAAAAAGATTAATTCCAATGGGAATAGATAAAAGAAAAGTTTTACTAGACTAACACAGGAAATGGAGTGCTATTGTCTGGGAGAGACTGCCTGGTTCACGTATAAAATTTAAGAGGAATCTGTACCTTATAAATTTTTGGGGCTACAGGTTGTCAGAAGGAGGAAAAAGAGCTCATTAAGATAAAGCAGTGACTGCAAAAGGACAAGTGTGTATAAAATCAGATATCAAATACAGTAAATCTGGAAACTAGAAGTTAGAAGGTTGTCAAATGCTAGAGGAGTGAATTTTTGGAACAGCTTCCTAATGCAGCAGGGGACTCCCCACCCTCCCTCCCAGCTAATTTAAAGACAGATCTTGAAGAGTTTACAAAAAGAACCTACACTTCACTGTCTGCAGTCAAGGGAGATGGACTGAATGACACAGACAGCTCTTTCCAGTCCAGTGTTCCTAATATTTGGAAACACAGTGAGGGTTCTTAGGACTAAGAAGAGTAAAGGTTGATGTCAGTGTTTTAAGTTAACTCAGAGGAATGAGATTTGAAAATTGGATTGAAGTTGAATGACAGACGGGTTTGATGCTAACCACAGGTTTTACATGTTTGTGCTTATAAATTACTTGATAAAGGAATAAAAATTACTATTGACTTTGTGCACAAGCATTAGAGATCATGTGTTAATCAGATATTTTTCACTGTCTTGTAGCAACAGAGATGGTTTTATAGGACCCTGAGCTCTTAATTTAGTTTTTCTACAGCTGGCTCATCAATCCATTTCTAGAGAGATTAGGATTACTTCCTGCAGTATATAACCGTTATTTCCTGAGATGAACCAACTGTTTGTTATTGTGCCTTAAAATTAGACCAGAAAATTTTCCCTTCACCATTTAAATGATGTTTGAAGATCATGCTAACACACCAAAGCAAGGGAATGCAAAGCTCAGGCCTTACATTCTGTTCTTAACCAACACTACTGTGACTTTTCTGGGAAGTAATACAAATAACAATAATACTTATCACTTACTGTGCACGGTGCTTTTCATCTTCAAAGCGCTTTACAAACATTTACTGCTAGTTAATCTGGAAAAAGTATGATTTAAGGCCAGCTTCTGATAGCTTGTATGACAAACTTAATGTCATTTAAATCGAGCCTGTTTGTACTTAATAGGATAGAACTACAGTACTTTAGTTTAAACACTATTGTTCCATTAAAAGCCAATTACAGAAATTCAGCTTCCCTCGAATTTATAGAGCACAGCTTTTCATTTTAAAAAAGATCTATCTAAAGACTTCATCCGAATTTAGTCTTCATAATTCTAACTAATTGCATAACAGTCTTTTCACCCAGCTGCATAATGCAATTCGTCATGAAGAAATAAAATCTTCGCGCCGCACTTGCAGGCAGTACCGCCTGCGAGCAGTAGATAGCGCTCAAGATATTCCCATTTATTATAAGGACCCGGGACCGGACCGCGGCCGCCGTGCGAGCCTGGCACAGAGTGAACTCCCACCTCTCTGCTTCATCCCTGCACAGGGTGCTCAGTACCAGGCCCTTGGTCAACTCAACAGAGCGCTTCCTTACCGTTAAGCCAATAACTGGTTCATTTACATGTGCAAAAATATGATTTTAGTACCATAGAAAATATCATTTTTCGAGACTAAACATACGCATAGTGGCATTTAGCTATTTTTCTGTCCAGGATGTGAAGACAACTTTTGGGTTTGAATTCTAATCAGTAAATCCTAACATATTTTATGCTGATCGTGCTATATTAAAAATAAAATCAAATGGTAGCACAACAGGTTGAAGACCACTAAGATAAACACTTTAAAAAGAACTTTTAAATAGTGCTAAAAAAAGTAACCACAGGAATTACATTATTATATATTGACTCAGTGGCCATCACTGTTTCAGTTTTTTCTCTGAATCTTTGAATCTGCTGCAAATGAACCCATTTTATAGTTGTTCAGTTTATATGTAGTCTCCTTTGCTACAGGTCAAGCATCATTTCTGAACCAAAGTGAGAGAACGCGATTTGTGGCTTGACTGAATCCACATTATACATTTCATGAGACACCTAGCAGCAGAGCTAGGAAAGGAACCAGTGGGATATAACAACTAAATAACAACAATCATCCTCTGGTAAGATCATGGTTGCTCTCAAGTGCAATGAAAGGGCTTGCAAAGCTGTTTCCACTGGCAAGGATTTTAGCGTTTGAAAATACAAAAGTGGTCAAAATGTAACCTGAACATGGGCCTAGTGAGAAGACGAGACAGGGCAACTGAAAATTAAGAGGAAACTAATCTGCAAACGACTGGCAGGGTTTGGAAACTGAAACTACTACCTCCACTTCAGCCCAGGGGCAGAGAGCTTGTGTATCACATCACATGTGCATTACGGATTAGCAAACACCGGCACTCCCAGACTTGATGCAGGCATCTCCGTTACCGGTAATGGTGCTGCCGCTTCAGTCCCAGGCAGCGTGGGAGGCACGTGAGCCGAACGTGGCTGGGGTTTCCATCCGACCACTGCGCTCCAAACTTTATTTCCCTTTTCAAGGTTGCTGCGTTACAAGGTTGTCGCTCCTGCAGTTCGAAAGCACAGGAACAAAAGTTTCAGGCTGCTCATACCAATCTCAAAAATGGGTCTGGAGAGTATTCATTAATTTACGTTGTTAAAGGGGTGTAACGTCAGAGTGACTTACTTGGAGATGGATTCTCCAGCCCCCCGGGGCTCCCAGCACCCTCGGGCACCATTCCCCGGCCCCCTCGCCCCACGGCACCAGCAGCACCGCTCTACCCTGCTCCCCTGCCCAGCTCAAGCCCCGCACCGGGACACCACTTGAACTTGACCCTGTCCCCACACCCACTCGAGTGGACACCGTCCCCAGCTGCCAGGTGCCCCCCGGGCAGGCCGAGGGGCCCAGCCGGGCAGGCGGGTGCCATGGCCCAGGTGCCCCGCCATGTCTCCTCACAGCTGGGGAGAAGAAACAAGTTGGGTTTCCACACAAGGGCCGTGTGTGCGTGCCCGGGGGGGCAGATCCACCCGAGGGAAATGGAGCTGGGACACTGGGTCTCCTGTAAAAACGGGACCGAGTGGTGAACGTGAAGTCAAAACCCCTCACCTGCCTCTCCTTTTACACCAGAGCGGGAGGCCGGCGGCAGGGCGGCGGCGAAGGCTCCCTGAGGGAAGGTGGCTTCCTTCACTGCGAAGCCGGGCTCTAGCCCCGAGAGCCGCCGTTCCCCTGAGGGCAGGGCGGTGGGGGGTGGCCGCGGGCGGAGGAGGGGCCGCCGCGGCTTCAAACTTTCCGGGGAGGGCCGAGCCGCCCCGCCCGGGCCAGCGGGGTCTCCTCAGAGCCCGGCGGGGACGCGCCGCTCGCCCCCCACCACCTTCCCTCCGGCTCTCCTCAACTTCGCCCCGGCCGGGCGGCTCCTCCGCCCCGGCAGCGCCATGGCAGGCAGCGGGGCGGCGGGCTCCGGCCGTCGGGGCGCTGCCGTCCCGCCGGTTCGCGGCGGGCTGTGAGGGGATCCCACCCCGCCCTCCTCCGCCCCGCTGAGGGTGCCGCGGCCGCCCGGCCCGGCAGCGCCGCCGCCCTTCCCGCCTTCTTCTTCCCGCCTCCCGCCCAGCCATGGCCGCCCGCGGAGCCGAGCGGCGCGGCAGTGCCGCCGGGGTCTCTCCGCTGCCTGCCAGCGCCCCGTGAGGGGGGACAAGCGGGGCGGTGTGTCCCTGCGCTCAGTCCTGCCTCTCTCCCTCCTCCCCCCCTCCCCTCCCGCTTCTTCTTCTTCTCCTCCTCCTCCTCCTCCCCGGAGCGGAGATGTGCGAGACCTACGCGAGGGGAGTCGCCTCCTAGACCGGCAGCCAGGATGGTGCACCTGCAGCCCCTGCCCCTCGTCGTGGTCCAGGGCCTCCTCCAGCTCGTAAGTCTCCTTTTCCCCGGCTCCCTACCGCAGGGCTTCGGGGGAACCGGCGCCCGGGGAGGGCGGCGGGCGCGGTCTCCTCAGGAGGCAAAGGCAGGGCTGACTCCGAGCAGCCCGCCCCACACCCGGCACCTATTTTTCTTTCTTTTTTTTTTCTTTTTTTTAAGCGGGTCTGTGCTTGGCGGGCTTGTTTTGGGATGGCGAGGCAGTCGGGTGCCCGAGCAAAGAGCGGCCCCGGCAGCCGGGGGAAGGGTGGGGGGGTGCCCCGGCCCCGGGGATGCTCCGGGAGCCGCCGCCGAGCCGGGTACGGCGGGGAGGGGTGGGGGTGGGTGCCCGCTAATATCCCAAACTGTGCGTTCCCCAAAAGTTTTCTCTTGTCCTCAAGCGCCTCTTTTCGTGTGCACGGCACAGCGGGCTGGGC